>CAEFZP010001653.1:0-296315 GCA_903064625.1 Mallotus villosus
CATCAGTTTACACTTCAATAATGTTAATAAAACTAGTCTTTGTTTTGATATGAAGGAAGAAACACAATTTGTAACCCACGGCCAGGCGAACGATCTTCTTCGGAATAAATATGTCCTCGTGTTTGGTGACTCAAGTAAGCTAAGTCGTCTCATCTTCAATTTATTAACTATTGCAGGGCTGCCAACTCTCACGAATTGGCTGTGAGACACACGCATTTCAAGCATTTTTCACGCCACACCTTGTAAAGACCCATATAGGCTACGTTGAAAATGCAAAACCAACCAGCCCTGCTAACGTTGTGTCAGTAACGGACGGGGCGATTGCAGGGATTTGGGCAAATTGTTTTGGGCCGCTACCCACACGGTGTGTTGCTCCTTCCACGAATGCACGGTCCTTGCAAGTTGTAGGCTACCTCGTTGTAAAGGTGACTAATCAGGCTTTCCAACGATATAAAATACAATACCAATTGGTATTATTAAAGGGGGGGAATAATTGACCAAAATAACGTTTCACAACTTTTTTGGAGGAGTTTAGACGCGCGAACAGCCTGGCCCCACCAAATACCAAATCTCACTCCAAGTTGCCAGCCCTGCTATTGTGCTTCAATAAAACCTCCGATGTCAGTTGATATGAGTCATCAAATTAAATTCCTGACTGGAAGTTGCTAGCAAGTTTTTGTGAGAAGGATATGAAACTGAAAGTGTTTTTGATTTAAGCAAATCTTCCTTTTCAGTACAGCGGTCTGTGTACAAGGACCTTGTGGTCCTTTTGCAGAAAGACGGCCTTACAACTGAGGCCCAGTTGAAGACTAAGGTGAATTCAGACATATGGCGTTTATATTTGATGCTGGAAAGGTAATTCTACAGCTATTAGACCAATGTAATTACAGTATCTCACAAAACACCCCTCACAGTTTTGTAAATATTTGTGTAACCCTATTCCTCCTCAACTACCTTTCTCTTGAAAGGGGGAGTTGGTCTTCGAAAAGGACTGCCTGCTGGAGGGGGGTCAACATTCAAAAATGAACAACTCCACAGGGTATAGGGAGGTGCGGGACTATAGTTCTGACAACCACCATGTCAGGTTCTATTTTATCACCCGGATATTCTCCGAATATGTGGAGGGCGTTCTGGAGGACATCCGGTGTGGACCACGACCAGACCTGGTTGTGGTCAACTCATGTATCTGGGACATCTCCAGGTGATCCCCTTGTTTTGTGGGGGTGTTGAGACATGCGTACACACACATGTAAACATGCACAGGACGTAGAAACTTTCTACCCCAGGATTGAAAACATTTTGAAGCACACAAAAAATGAAGGAAAACATCAACGTGAAAAATTGTAGTTAATTAACAGTTTATTGTTATTGCATGAATGGATAGTAAAGTAGCCAGCTCGTAAGCAAGCTTAGAGTCTTGTTGCAAACTAAGCAGGTTAAAACAGACAACATCCTACTTTTTATGAAACTTCTAGTCATGTTTCACTGACACGTGTCACATAATAATGTGTTCACCTTGATAGTTCATCTTCCTCAAATGAGGGTTCTTTGATTAATGTAGTCTGTGATCTTGCATGTTTGGTGGCAAATATATTTGTTGTCTCACACAGGAAAACATACTCATATCCCATAAACCCTTTTCAAAGTATTATCCTAGAAAATGTTGAAATAGCAAAGTGTGTGCGTGGCGTTGCGTGTGAACATGCATCTGTCCCTGTTTATCCCTGCGTGTTTATGTGTGTGTCACTGTGTGTGTGTATGTCTCAGACACAACCGTCCGTGGGAAGTGGACTACGTGGAGAACCTCACTCTGTTCTGTAAGCAGCTGAAAAGCATTCTCCCTGAGGAGAGCCTAGTGATTTGGACCCTCACTATGCCGGTCGGCAACAACATCAGGGGCGGGTTCCTAGTGCCCGAGGTAAACACACATGCATATGCATGTACACACACTTACTTACGCACACACGCACGTACACTTACGTACACAGGAAGTCAGAAGTTTATAAAGGCTTATCAATTTTCCTCATTAGTTGAATTCATCAAACACAGGAAGACCCCCGTTTGTACTGGCAGTTCAATATGACCTTGATTGATCAATTAATTCCATTTTAATTGATTCATGTTTTATCCAAGGAACGAATGAATCGATAAACAATTATAAGTCCATTTAATGGCAATTACACTATGTATAAGCCACCTCTATCTCAGTATCTGATTGTTGACCACTCATGCTGCTCATTGTTATTTCAGTCAAGACAATCACGTATTAGATTTGAGCATTTATTGTTACATGACATGGACATGTAGATTTAACTTTGGCGGAGTGGATGATCTAAGGGAAGTACTCCCTGCCTCCTCGATGCAACACATACATACATGACATATGAGGCAGGGAGCAATAGAATATAATCCCCTTGATGGATAGAACATACAGACAGCATGGGGGAGAAGGGGATGGTGGAGAGTGGCAGCATCAGTGATCATAAACGACCGGGGTGAGTGTGTGCGTATCCGCGCGTCTTTTAAAGCCGCCTTATTGGACGCGCCCAATGAATATGCGCTGCTAATATGGGTGTAGTGGGCGGAGCAAGAAAGGTGGAGTAAGACGCCTTACGTCCCTTGATGATGCGTGCTGCCCGATTGCCCTGCCTGAACTAGCTGCGCTTATTCCTATATATAATTGATATTCGAATTGTTATTTAAATACATTAAATTGTATTCTTAGATTGTTTAGTTCTTAGAAATAGTTAAACTTTTGTACTTTTACTTAATTTAAGATTGTGTAAGATTGTGATTTGTATAACATACATGGCGAATAAACCTGATTCTGATTAAGGAATCAAATCAATCAATATAGGGTCATATTGAACATTGAATATTGAATCTTCCTGGCTCTTCCTTGGCATGGTCATATTGAACCCTGACCCTTGACCTCCAAACCCGCAGATAGCCCATATGGGCTCAACGCTGCGTGAGGACATTGTGGAGGCGAATTCCCTCTCACGCAGCGTGGCAAGTGGGTTTGGGCTGAACGTGTTGGACTTCTACGACCATTTCCGCTCCCAGCTGCAGCACCGCAGAAAAGACAATGTACATTGGAACGCCCAGGCACACCGCCAAATCAGCACGCTGCTGCTGCATCACACTGCACAGGCCTGGGGTGTGGCCCTGCCAGGCACGCAAACTGCGCTGGGTCAGTCACACACACACACACAGGGTTAGGCACACATACGCAGGGTTAATCACACATACTCACGCCACACCAGCCTGCTTCAGTTACACACACGTGCATGCACACCAACACACCACATCCCAACACATACAGTATACGCACACAAAGACACACACCTCACATGCACATCACACACACTTACAGCTAGGCCTGACTAAAGTGGCATGTATTTCTGTCTCTAGATCTCCAGGATGGCCTCAATCAGAAGCCGGTCTGTGAGAGCCACACCATGACCTCTGGTGAGAGCCACACCATGACCTCTGGTGAGTGGTCCTGCTGTGTGTGTGACTACACCCTCCTATCCACCCCTCCATGCTACCTACCTCCACGTACTGGTGTGTTGTGTGTTGACCTTGGTCATATGTTGTGATATGACCCTTTCACACACTTCCTGTGTAGTGACTTTGGGAATTGGAAAGACCACACGTAAACCTCTAAAAATCATAACACAAGAAGCGCAGAGCCGGTTTTCTCTACTTATAGCGCGGATGGGGGTCAAATCGACTTACGCTTATTGATCGCTAGATGGCGCTTCTTGCACGGAGCAAAGGCACGGAAAATGGACGTGCCTTTGTCAATCTGTCATTCATTTTAGTGTTGATAGTGAGTGATCATTTAATTAGAGCGTTTGTTGTCTAGCCCTTCAATCTTTTAGCAAAATGTCATTTATTGGCTAAAGGATGTCAAACATGTTGCGGGTTAGACTTCAGTTGGTCTATAGTATCCCAACATTATCAACATTTCAAGATTGCGTTGTGGTCCACAGTCTTAATTATAAACACACAGCAACATCATAAAAATTAATTATATATAATAATTAGATCCAGTTATACTGGAAAAACATGTAGGCCCTAATGTTCTTCATTTATTGTCAGGACATGGTCCAAGTATTGCAAACATTTGAGCCATGTGTAATTAGTAATTAGGAAATTCTAGGCTATAGGCTTACATGATGTTAGCCTACATGTTGATGCTTATAAGTTCAATTGAATAGGCTATAGCCTATTATATGTAACAACTTTCAGAATGACAAGATATGCAGTGTAGCCTACATTACATTCATCGACATTGGAAAATATCATACTAGTTGAGAATGTCTATTGTGGTTTTATGTAGGCTATTACTGTAACATTGGGACTCCAGTTCCAAGTGTGGATGGCGGGTTTCGCAAGGGCGGTAGCGCATATAAAACAAAAGTTGCTTCAAGTAGGGGGCTTATCTACTACAACCAGCCTGACAGATCATTTAGAATAGCCTAAGCCTATATGTTTTGTTCCCTTTACTTCTACGGACTAAATATAATTAAATAGGCTAACCTTTATGGAACGCCGATTTAGTCCAAATTAAATAAATAAATAGATCTGTAAATAAATATATAAATATATAAATATGGCTATGAAATAAAGCCAAACATTTTAAAAAGATGGCAATAAATATATAAATACAAATGTATTATAAATGTATTTATTTCAAAATGACGTTTTTGTAAAGACAACATTTATTTATTTAATGGGACTTTTATTTCCTAATGCCACATTTATTTATTTTTTTAGACTTTTACTCTCCACATTTATTTCCACATATTTTACCACACCACATTTATTTCCACTCCACATTTATTTCCACTCCACACGTGGTTATTATTAAATAAATAAATGTTGTCTTTACAAAAACATCATTTTGAAATAAATTAATTTATTATTTATATATTTATTGCCATCTTTTTAAATGTTAGGCTTTATTTCATAGCCAAATTTATATATTTATGTATTTATATATTTATTTACAGATCTATTTATTTATTTAATTTGGACTAAATCGGCGTTCCATAAACCTTGGGTATTGCATTGTGCACAATATTGATTTCCTTCTCAATTTGTTGTGCTGATAAGCCGTGAATGCATCTTTCAGGCTGTTTGAAAGGTGCGACCCCATCCACCCTTCTATGATTGATCGGTGAAACAATGATTGCTTAGAGTATGGATTTCCGGCAAAATTTGTATTGCATCTCTTCGTTCATGTTGCACTCTTTGACCACCTAATTTTGAGTCTTCTGTCTGTGTTTCTAATTAACTTAAGCAAAATAAGTTATTCCAACTCATGGGCCATCTCCTCCTCTTCATACAATTAGACAACTAGTTGTCTCCAACGCAAACGTTTTCTTTTTTTGTTTTCCCAACATAGGTAGGTAACTAAATAGCTACTAGCTACCCAGCTGTATCAGGGGAACAATCATTGTTTTATAATTTAATCTTTAATTCTTCTACTTTGAACTTTAATGCAATCATTGTTTCGGTTACCAATCGTTGCCTGATTATTCAATGACACAAGTCTGTGTTCTAGAAAGAGTGGTCTGGAGTCGCAGAGGTCCGATAATATCAGCTTTAATGCAGCAGTTGGAAATCAACAAGTACAGAGCTCTTGGGTTGTCTACGTTTCCCTACCCGCAACAGTGTTGGGGCTGGTTCACGAAGTCCAACTGGCTATCTCTCCCTGCCCCAGCATATATTATACAGTGCAGTAAGATAAAAACATGAAAAGAGGGTTGAGCTTTCTCATGCATCAGGGAGTTGTTCTTGCTGGCGCGTCCCACCTGCTCGGGTGCAGTCTCAGCCCGGTTTCAAGGTTGCTTCTGAAATGGAGAAATTAAGATACAAAATAATAGCCTGTTTCCCACAGACTCGTCTGAGACACAATGTTTAAGCCTGAGCACACTTCTAAGTTCATAAGATATAACTTTAATAAGCATAATATTCTTTACTATCTACATAACAAGGCCGCAAAACTATAAATGCTGAGCACGTCTCTGCACACCTACACATTAAGAACGCAGACCCGTGAGGATAAAGATCACATTATAAAATCACATAAAAAATTACTATAATGATATACTGTGTACATTTTGACCTGACCACTTCTGACTTTTGGTTTAATCTCTCTCTGACATCCCTTTTCCCCTCCCTCCCTCCCTCCCTTTTGATCTGTATCTCCTCTCCAGGTTTGGTAGCCCTCAGGCCATCTCCAGCCCATAAGCACAACAAGAAGCACATAATTATTAAGAATACAAAAGCCAAATTGAAATGGAAAAGTCAATTTAGTTTGGAATCCAGGAGGAAATACTGCATGTACACTAAGTACACCAAGCGGAACTAGCCCAGCTCCTAGTTCTTCGCTGTAGTAAAGTATCTATGTATATATATATATATATTCAGGATATATATTTTTTTTATCCAAACCACCTTCGTTGAAGTTAAATGTATCAAATTGTTTATTGTTAATTTGTTTAAATGGCGGGTTTTTTCTTGTGTGTGCCGAATGTTCTAATCATGTTAACTCCAGAATTGTGTGTGTGTATGTGTAAAACACAGTTTTAAGCTTTTACACAAGTTTTCACATTTTATGCCTTGGGTGCTTTTGTTGTCTACCTTGAGGGAAAGGTTTAGTTCTAGTTAGCAACCTTGTACCTCAGTCAAAGCAAGAATGGTATCCTTGTACAACTATAGGATATCTAGTGAGGGAACTTCTATTCAGGAATGTAGAAAGTATATTTAAATAAAAAAATCTCAATCTAATTTATGGTAAGGATGAAGATGGCTATGTAGAGGTGCCCCATCATCCTTGGCAGGTTGAACTTCTTCAGCTGCCACAGGAAGTACATCCTCTTGATGAAGAAAGTGTTTTGTCCGTCTCTTAACAGAGTGACTAATTGGGTGTGCTTTGCCTTTGGCAAGAGTAGGCTGCCGCTGGTAAAACGTTGAGCAAATCACCAGCCAGTCGCTGGTGGGCCGCTGCTGGCCCGTCGGTCACATGCTAGCTGGGTAGTATTGGTTTATTGCGATACCCTTTAGCCCCATAAGGGATAATCTTCCAGGGTTTGAACAATTAACAAGTACACACATGCAGACATATATATACAGATTACACATCAAAGAAACATAGTCATACATAATCATCACATCAATTATACAGTTAAAAAATTATTCCCATAACTATTCATCTAGCTTGCAAACAAATGGTGAATTGCCTTTTTGAAGTTTGCGAGACTGGACAGAGATCTGATGTTTGGTGGTGGAGTGTTCCAAAAATGTACGGCACGGTAGAGAAGAGTTCTCTTTTTGGAATTTGTTTTTGGCTTAGGTAGTTTGAAACTGTAGGAATCGGATAATCTTGTTGAATATTTGTGGGTTGAATTGATGGGAACGATGGAACTATAAATGTTTTGGGGCACATAACTGACAAGTATCCTAAATAACATATTCAACATGCTGATGGCGAATCTATCTCTTACCATGGGCCAATCCAGATCTAGATGCATTTGTTTAACAGGCGCGTCTAGTGAGCATTTCATCAACAATCTGCAGGCTCTGTTCTGTACTACTTGGAGCTTACGAGTGTTTGACTCAGACATGTTTGCTAGAGCTGGTAAACAGTACTGTGCTACTGATAATACAAGTGCACATACAACAACCTTACAGACTTCATAAGACATGGCCCATGTGTGCCTTCTCACAAGGGCGATGTTCCTTGCTTGTTTAGCAACAATATGATTGACATGCAAATTCCATGTAAGTGACTGGTCCATGTGTAACCCCAGCAAAACTGTCTCTCTCACCTGTTGAATACTTTCAGTTTCAGTTCCTATAACCAAATTCAGTGAGGTGGAAGGAAGAAGAGACAATTTTCAAGGAGATCCAAAAAGCATGCACTTAGTCTTCAAAACATTCATCACGAGTTTGTTGTTTTTTACCCATTCTAAAATCTTATTGAGGTCAGGGCTGCAAAACAGCATCAATCTCAGCTATGGATTTAGCAGCTTTATACATATTATTATAATTATTATTATAAACTTTATTTCGAACACTTATTAGGTCCATAGATTACAAAACAACATACAAACATATAATAAAAACACGAGGTACATCATTTTCTGAGGATCTCAGACGCCAGTGAGTCCACATATTTGAAAAGTAACGTATTGAGCTTAGTGCTGGATTGGTTAGTACCAGGATGATACTGTTCATAGTGGTCGTAAATCTGCACATGCAGCTGTACATGAGTCTGCGCAGCACTGCAGGGCAGGTGGGCACATCCGCATTGACAAACATTTGGCTTGCACTGCTCCATCGCGGTATCCTTAGCAGCATCCGCAAGCCATTATTATAGGCAACATTTTTATTTTTCATTCTTTTTGTAGCACAGGTGGGCAGTATACATAGGGGTACAGTATGCTTTGAACAGTTTGGTCTTAACTGGTGGTGAGCATGCACTAAACTTTCGGATCAGCATATTGGCTTGTCCATAGAGCATTCGACATTGTCTATTTATGTCTCTGTCATCAGACAGGTCAGCACAGATGTAATGTCCCAGATATTTACAATCATCGATGACATTTAGTTTGTTTCCAGACAAGAAGAAGTCAGGGGAAGAGAGTTTAGAGTCATCATTTAAAAGTATTGACAAATCGTCCATATAAACATTAAACAGAGATGGAGACATTGGGCCTCATTCTCGAACGCAGTTAAGAAGAATTTAAGAAGTAATTTCTTCTTAATTGGATTTAGGAAAAAATGTGGCATTCATGAAAGTTTTCCTATCTGGGATTTGTTCATAATTTGTTCTTAACTTCAGAAGACTTTCCGAACTCGAAATAGCAGTCGTAAATCGGCCAGAGTTGTCTCAAATGCGATTCCTTAGAAAAACACAAGGGGAATTGCATTTGTGTTAATGAATTTGTGAGAAATCGTTGGTGATTGCGTTCACATCAACTCTACAGACATCCGCGGATTAAAATAATTATAATAATTTACCTTGCTATGTATGCACACTGTTAGATCAAGTCGAGAACCATTCCACTGCTCATCTTACTGGTGTGATGTTATATAGGCTATGACAAATAAAACCTTTAACTTGCACTTGGACTTTTAGGATTCCTATATGTTTAATGTAGCCTACGCATCTTCCTGCCAAAGCAAATTGCTTGTCTGTGAAAACTTTCATGGCGATTAAAACCCTTTCTAAATTCTGATGTTCTGGCTGTTCTGAGCGCACCTCTCAATATCCGCGCACCAAGCTCCACATCTTCTATGAACGGTAACGCCATTATCCTCTCAAATTAGTTAGTGGGCGGGGCTTTTTATACCGGTTGATCTCTGACCTCCAACTATAACCTGCTCCCGACCAGGTTAGGCGTTCAGCATGTGTTACCATGGCGATCTACCCCGGTAACAAGTGATCCATCGTCGTGATACAGAAAACCCTGGGTTGAACCTGAAGTTACCTCGCTAACGCCAAATCTTGATTGGTAGTACCATAGAGATAGGCCTATATATAAACATTGTGTGTTTAAATATATCTATGGGTAGTACAGGCCCCTGCTCCCGAGCAGGTTTAAGTTTACGGGCCTGTTGCTATGACAGCAAGTCCAGGATGAGCTTCGAAGAACCGAACAATCCAAGATAATGACAATCGTCAACAATCAAATCCAGCTAACTGAGTTAGCGACGTACGGAGAATGGGCCCCATGTCTCTAGGTCTCTGCTATTATTAGCCATAAACTGCAAATGTATGAGTGACAATGACAAATAACTTAAATTGTGCTGTAATAATAAACATTTTAATCGATGGTCTTTCGTAGGCTATAGGCCTAAGCTTTGTTAAAACGTAGGCTAAATTATCCTATAGGGTGTGCACTAGCAATCTTCCCTCATATCTAATGGCAATTAGAAAGACGCATCTATTAAATAATTTGATTGCTGCGTTGTTTCAAAAGCTTTATATTACATTTCGATGCACTGCAGCAGTTGTTTTGCTCACAGCCATGCCCATACATTCGGTTATAATCTTGTATCTACTAATATAATAAATTGAGAACAATAAAACATACTAAATAGCTAGTTTATCTCTTATTACACACGTGTTGCACGTGATACGAGCAGACAAAAATAAACTTCGATGGGTCTTTTAAATTCAGCGCCTTTAGCCAGGGACGCAGATCCTCAAGGAGGATGCAAGGTGCAAAGTATGTCGGTCCAAAACACCTGGACCTCTTCTTTCGATGGTCAAAACAATGATAATACAGGGTCTGATTCCGTTTTCTCCAGCTGTTATGGCAGGCACGAACTGCACAGTGGGCGCTGCATCTTTATTAGCCTTCAATTAGTACCAGAGCCTGTTTAAGACATTCTCTTTTAGGCTGCTGAGAGACCTTTATATTCCTTATCAATTCTAACGGTGTAAAAAAAAAGAATCGGGAGATTTCCCCAACGGCCGGTCAAACAAACGGTTAGTCAATATATTACTGTTAGCCAATATAGAGGCTATATATTTTAAATGAAGTAAAATAAATGTCAAAGAGAAAAAGGCACTCATCTAAATATGCACGTGGTTTTGGCTTTAAATAATAAATGTGCTATGTGGCTCAAATGCAATTGCCTTTTTCTGTGGTGTGGTGACAGAGTCCAGTGGAGGGACTATGACAGGTGCAGCAATGTAACTGTACACAATAGACTCAGACTATATGTTAACAGGGTAATTATAGCCTATCGAAATTAGTTTGTTGAATTGATTTGCATTATTGAATATAGTTTACTGATTATTGTTCTTTTGCAACATCAAAAAGCAGATGCAGAAACAGAGACAAGTAGCCTATGGAAAAATAAAGTAAGGGAGAAAGTGGAGGCAGGGTCAAGGAACAAGATATACAGTACATGTTTATTTCAAATGCCCTCAATCCTAAGACCTAGATATGTTTTTTAACTTTCATCCTCAACAACCAACAAGCATTTCTAATAAAAAAAGTCTGTGTTTCAAAGTCCCGGGCAGTTTTTCGGTCCCAGTCCGACCCTGCTCACGCCATAGATCAGCAATCTTATCTGGACACCTAACCCCCTCGATATCAGATGGGAGGGGAGTTCTGTTATTATTTATGATCTTGACCTTCTTCCAGAAGTCAGTAAGATTGTTATTCTACATCTTTCTGGCCAACGAGTCTGCTCTCATTGGTTTTCCATTTTTTTTTATAAAACAAAGTGCATATTTAAATCTAGCATTGGTGAGTTTTTTCTTATCAAGCAACACTTCCTGTCTGGGTCTGCCTGCCTCTGACCAGAGTCTAAAGGCCTCTCTAGCAGCAGCATGTTACTCAGACACAAACTCATTCCAGTATGTTAGGGACCTTACTCTTGTGATTAATAAAAGGTTCACTGGAAGCATAAAGACATTTGACAATATCATCATACATGGCACAGAGCTTTTCAGCATGATGTTTATCCTTGCAGTTCATATCCGTGCACATTAAGGCATCCATAGGCAATTCAACATCACTGAGTAAGCTGTCAGCTAATAGAGAATATCTGTGCATATCCTCGTTTTCCATTTTGACCCTACATTCTTCATATGTTCAACAGTAGAGACAGAGCTTAATATAGATGTTCAACACTAGAGACAGAACTTAATATAGATGTTCAACACTAGAGACAGAGCTTAATACAGATGTTCAACACTTGAGACAGAGCTTACAGTTTTTTCCAATCGCTATGACGGTTTTTTCCATACCTTTAACACGTTTCTTAAACTCTTAACACAGTTAGCACAACATCCGTCTGTGTTGGCTATACAATTAACACATTTCTTGTTGCTTTGACACAAAATGCATAGAGTAAACACAAATTTCAAATGCTTCAACTTCTTTTACACACAAGCTCAACAAAGACCAAAACAATCGATTTTTACTGCCCAATTTACCATTGCTTTCACACTGTATGCCAAAACAGATAACATCATGTTCAAAACATAACTTATTGGCTAAAGTCAAAGTGAACAACCGTTCATATTGTGAATTGAAACACAAATATATCCTCTGTATTTTACGTATTCCATTGCTACTGAGAAAAAGCTGGTTGAAGTTATGCAAATACTATAATCACAGTTGATTCCCAACTAGGAAACACTCAGGTGTTGAGGTTACCTATTTCAATCGCATGGCCATATAGTATACAGTAACGAGGACCTCTTTGGGCTAATCTTGTGTGGAAAAAGAACAATATAGAGCAACACAAAGAAAGTAAGAATACAGTAATGCTGCACGAGGGAGAGTACAGTAAGACAAGTACCAGGACAAGGGAGAGGGGTGGGACAAGGGCAAGGAGTGGGGCAAGGGAGAGGGAGAGGAGTTAGAATGTGTGGTGGCCCTCAGAGAAGGGCCAGGGCTAGGGTAATACTGTAAATGGCAGCTATATCCCTGGAAGGCCCCTTGTTGTAAAATTACAATGTCACCTTTAGCTCTTTACTGTAATTGCTCATTTCTTTTTTTCGAAAGACCAAATTAATCCAATAGCATTGCAAGACAAGACAATGTGTTTTTTGGAGAGCTAAAGGTGATGTTGACATTTTACGTAAATCGGGTCTTACAGGGATATCGCATATTTACTGTATTGCAGTATTGTCCTGTTGCAAATGAAGCCTTTACTGCAGCACTTATGTTTCTGTCTTCTTTTTTTTTCAATAGAGTAAACGTACATTCTATAAAGCTACTCTGAGATGGGTCATTCATTTTGTGTTCAGAATTTCTGCAGCAAAGAAACAAATTGCATTACATAACTAAACCCAACAAAACAAAAATGTAGAGAGGCTTCAAAAGAAACTGCATTGCAAACACAATCTATAATACATATGAAGCCAGCGCAAGTTCAGTCAGGCAAGACCGATCCCTGCGCACGGGTTAATCGTAGTGTACACTACCCACTTCCCCCCGCTAAGATCACCCTTTCTTTCCTTTCGTCCCTGGTAGGGCGGTCTCTGGGGGTCAGGTCGATTAGCGATCTCTGGGGGTCATGGTGATCTCAGGAGCGCTCTCGCTAAACAAGCAATTGCATCACATGATCCGTGCCTTTAAATACGATTCTCTCCCTGTGTAGTTTGTCCATGCTATCAAGTGCGCGACCCTCCACCTCCCCGTCGCCACCCGGTTCCTGTATGAGTCTTCGGCTTGTCTGGTCGTCGGCTGCCGCCACCGCCACCGGTGTCTGGACTCCGTGAGGGGATTCTTCTTCGGGCGTTGGGCAGGCGCCCGTTGATTTATATAATTCCCCGTGGGGTCCAAGCTCCAAACACTGTAGTACATTTATTATTATGTAATAAATATATTCAATCTTCCCAGGTCTCTCCTGATTGAAATACTGTGAGACCTGACACATATAGATGAATGCAGTTTCTGTAATTCCATCTGATGTTAGTGTTTTTTATGACATTGTGCTATGATTGACTAAATATTCCTGTGAAAAGAGAACGTGTGTTAGTGTTTGCTAGACAGGGTGTCATGTTTAGTGTATTTTTAGTTTTTTTTTGTGTATGTTTAGTGTATTTTTGTTTATTGTTATGACAATACGTGTTTGACTTTAGTTTATAATGAGTGATTTTGAGCATGAAATTAACAGTTTTGCCAATTGTGTGTGGTAGGTGTGTTGGTGCATTAAGAGTTTAGAAAACTTGTTAAAAGGTATGGAAAAAACTGTCATGGCGATTGTAAAAAACTGTAATACAGATGTTCAACACTAGAGACAGAGCTTAATACAGATGTTCAACATTAGAGACAGAGCTTAAGACAAGAAAAAGGAACTTGTGTTGAAGAATCCATGCTGTGTGGGCAAAACAACCAGGGTCAAACTGTCAAACTTGTTAGCCGTTTGGTCAGCAAGCAGAAACTTAAGCAATACTGTCTTAGGCCAAAAGGGTATTCTAGCTTTACAGAAGTTCAAACCTAAACAATAATTGTTCTAGGCCAAAGAATATGATAGACATCTTAAAGAAAGTAATTTTCTATTACAACCCTTTTGTTTCAGAAACATCCAGTCTCTTGGCCCTTTACTTGCAAATGTAAATACAGAGAAGTGTGTCTGTATTCTTCAACAATGGATGAAGATCAGTTTGCATTGGACGACTAATCATCAAATTCAAATCAAATGTATTTGTAGCCCTTTTTACAGCAATGTCACAAAGGGCTTGACAAACGCCTGTAGAACTATCCCTCAACCAACCTAAACCCTCGAGGAAGACAAGGAATATTTGAGAAAAAAAGAGAAGAAACCTTGGGAGGAGCAGTTCAGTTCTGCCCTCCTCCAAAGACAGTCGGTGAAAGAGAGGTGCAGAACACAGGCTGTTACGTTCCTCGCCATGTTTGCATGTGTGTTCTGTCTTGTGTGTTGTGTTTGTTTAGTGTTACGGCCTTTCCCCCTAGACAAGGTTCGTAACACAGGCTAAACAGTCTTACATCAATAAAAGGTAGATGACAAAATGGAAGACAATTGGGAGATAGTAGTCTAACAGCAGAGGGTTTGGGATTTTTTTGTTGTAGGCCGGTAGTTCTTCCAGCTGTGGGTCATACAGAAGTTCTCTCAGGTGGTCACTGCTGGGACAGCTTGGTACCGGACATCATTTATTTTTATTTTTTTCTATTGTGAACACGCAGGTGACTCTTCAGATGGCCATTTGTTTTACCTGAATAGTCACAGAGGTCACAGCTGTAGGGCTTCTCTCCAGTGTGGATCCTACTAGGAGCTCTGAAATGGCCAGCCTGGCTAAAGGTTTTACCACAGAGGTAACAGCTGTAGGGCTTCTCTCCAGTGTGGATCCTACTAGGAGCTCTGAAATGGCCAGCCTGGCTAAAGGTTTGACCACAGCATAGGCTATCAGTATGCAAATCCTTAACTCTCATATTGACAGTTAGCAAGCCTATAGCATAATATCATTTCTGGAATTATGGCTTTTGATTTTGGTGTGCCATCCCAAGATTTTCAGATTTTTCACACACCATAAGAATACACCCAAGGAGCACATTATTTAAAGGAATAAATAATTGTAATCATAATCAGATCTATTCGTTGAAAATTAATTATTTGTCCACAATTTATCTTGCCAGAGAATAAAGATTGTTGAATACATACCGAGTTGAGAACAATACCACAACCTGTTTTAATTACAAAACATAGTAATACAACTTCTAATCATGTTAGCTTTTCTAGGGACCAGGGTATAACTTTTCATGGTGAGTTAAAATCTAAATACAAAAATGAAACTTGAAATAAAACAATAACTCTTGTAAAGATTAGCCTGGTCATTTGTTCAAACATTATTAATCCTCTTACGCATGAATCCCCTTTGGACAGGTCCTACATAAAATGTATCATATATACAAAAAAGGTGTCTTGCTTTAAAAAATAAAAGTAACAGTTTATCCCTCATCAGATCTGACCAGAATAAAAGCCTTTAAACATCTTCCCTATACCATTCTTGGTCCATCTCCCTAGAAGGTCTTCTTCACGACCCATCTTCATGGGGGACCTATTTGATATTGTCCACCTCAGTCTCCTCACCAAATATTTCTGAGAGAAGGAAGTGGTTGAGGGGTCGTTCACTCAAATCCACATCAGCGTTCACATTAGGATCCTTGATCCGGGACTCTAGCACAGGAAGTGCCTTATCATACAGGAAATCAATCATCTCTGAAAAAGAGAAACAGAAAATAATCAGTTAACATGCCTTTTTGCTTAGCAGGTTTCTGTTGACATGCATCTGGTAGTAAATAAACGTTCATGAATTTACCACAGAAAGTCATATTTTGCCACAGAGGCACCTTGGTCACTTTTAGGCGGTAGAACATCAGCTGCGCATGATATGGAGTCACATTCCTGCACCACAAGGAACACACACAGATAGTTTAGAGTCCCTGGCTGAATTAGATCAGTGCACAACCAGGTAGTCAAACTGTAGTATTCAGCTAAGCTGAGAACATGTATTACCCAGAGGCTGTAGCAAGTTCTTCCCAATCAAGATCCGCTACATCTTCAACCTGCTCCTCATACAACCTAAAACATAGTGTGAAACAGTCCGTCAGCCCATTAAGCTGAAACATTTTGGTTTAAGAGCTTTCAGCAACTCAACATCCTAAGACACATGAAACAATCGTAAACAATCAGCAAAAGTGTTGAAAGTGTCTCAGCCACCATGGACTCAAGACAACCAGTCGAACCCTTGCGGTTACAACTGCACCTTCTGATGAGGTCAACACTGGCCTGGATGCCCTTCTCTCTATTTTGTGTTTGATCCCTCGACACCAACTTCTGTTTCAGGAAACGCATCCTGTAAAGGCAGAAAAAAAGCAGTTGTAAAACTGTTCTGGAGTTTCAAATACCATAAGTAGGCTATGGTTGTCACAAAATTTAGTAAGGCCAAACCAGCATGGCAACGCCCGATCTCGTCCGATCTCGGAAGCTAAGCAGGGTTGGGCCTGGTTAGTACTTGGATGGGAGACCGCCTGGGAATGGGAATGGCTCATGACCCCCCCAAGTACATATTGCTCAACCCTGGGATCGATCGAAAATGATCAAAACGGATGGTGCCATCTGGTGGTCAGTGTTATTGACAGAAATTGTCACATACTAGGCCTGGTTTATTGAAATCTACTAGTCTGCTGAAAGTTTTGTTTATTATTTTCATAGTTACCTTTTTGTAATGTATCAGTACATTTTCACTTTGTCTGGAAGACATCAAAGCCCTTCACAGAACTCGTGACCACACAGGGGGTACAGGCAGCGCACAGTGGGGTGTATTCACACCTGTGGTAGTGGCGGAGAAGAAACAAGGACTTCTAAATGCTTTGATGTGTCTTTTTTACACTATCCCACCCCTTCTGAAACCCAAGCATACAGAGACTCCAAAATACTTGAAATACTTTTACAACTTTTATTTTTCACCCAGAATGTGTTTCATTTAAAAGGCAATGAATGAAAACACAAGTAAACAAGATCTGTTTGGTTTAAAGCTCGCTCACCACGACAAGGTACAGATCTACGAGCGAGAACACGAGACAAACATGTGAACAATAGTTAAACATGACAGACATACAAACATCACAAGGACACGCGCACATAAATAACATTGATAATAATCAAAAACACTTAATTAAAAACAGAAACTTGTACTTAAGATAAAAATTAACAATTAGTTTGTACAGGCCAAAGCCCAATAAAGAACAGGATTATCCAAAGACTCAGGTCACTAATCAACAAATAAAGGCTCAAGCCTGTTACATTTTTTTGTGTGTTTTCTTTGGCAAACTTTTGTTAAACATGAAGCAAACAAAGACATGCAAACATTACAAAGACATGAAGCTGACAAAGACAAACAAACAAACACACACACACATGACAAAAACACATATTATCAGAACATGAACAACCACTAAAGGGTATGTAAACTGTTTGTGTTAGATAGGAACTGATTAAGGTTAAAATGATGAGGTTAGATTGGCCTTGATATTGTAGATAGGCCAGAAGATGTTTGTATAAAAAAAAGAGATACTACAAAGTGCATTTTAACAGCAACGTAAATAATAATAAAAAACTAACACAAGAACATTCTTAAGTAAAACTGTAAAGTGCATTATTTTGAACTTCTGAACTATATAAATAAATAGATCATTTTGTTTGTGTTTCAAAGTGCTTCAGCAAGTGCAAGCACACAAACAAACAAACACAAACAAGCCTCTTTCTCTTTCTTACAGATGGCAAGTGGCATCACACAGGTAAAATATTTACAGTTATTTACACACTCTTTTCCAACTCCACATCCACCACACTTTTAAAGTGTTCAAAGCTGTCATACACCACTTTGTCAAACCCAGAGGTGGTGGATTTCCTAGTGGATGGACAGTAGGAGAATATCTTCTGGGTGCTTCCAGCCACTTTGTCCTTGGAAGGTGTGTACCTCTTCCGCTGTCCACCACAATTAGGCACGTGGCAAGCCCCACATGGCCGCAAGGACTTGTTCGGCATGAATGCCTTGACTGTTGGTGCAGGAGGTACAAAGCTCTGGCTGCACGATGGCCCACGAAACAGGACGGAGGGAGCCTGTGGCTGTGCGGGGAGAACCAGCAGTATGGGTGCTGCCGACACAGGGGGTGGTCCATAGGTGGACGCAGCAGGCTTTGGCTGGAGGTGGGTGGACGCAGTAGGCCTCGGCAGAATGAGGGTGGGCTCAGCAGGCTTTGGCCGAGTGAAGGAGGACGACGCCGTGGGCTGAACGGGCCGGTTCACAGGAGGCACAGGCTCTGGCTCTTCAACAAATAATCTGGAAATATAAAATACACATGTAATGAGTATGATATGACGTGTGTGCTATTTGCTTTCCACAACTTACCTCCGCTTCTCACCACGTCTTTTTCCAGCCTCGTGATGAACGTGCTGGTACTGGACCTGAGGCCGGTCTGGCGGTGGGAGGGATGTTGGCAGCGCAGGAGCCAGCAGCCCTCGTAAAAGTAGTAACCAAAAAGAGCCCATTCATTCATCACTTTGTTTTAACATGCAAATCGCGATTGACATGTTTACACTATTAAGGCATATTTAGACATCGAATTTCAACTCCACACTGTTGTAACACCATCTCTATGGTCTAAAGAAGTTAGCTAGAGTGTCAGATCACGTTTTTGAAGAATTTCCAGGGATCGTCAGGTCATTACAGCGGTGATTGGTAGCTCATTCATTCATTTTCAATACATTTAGCATGCTAATCGCGGTTGATATTCTAACGCATCTAAAGCATATTTAAGCTTTACATTTCGAGTCCACACAGTAGTAGTACATTCTTCAAGGTCTCAACATGTAAAATCAATAGTCTGGTTGCATTTTAAACGCATTTCAGAGAGATCAACACCTAGCGGTTAGCACTAGCTATTTCAATGTCAATAAGCGGAGCTAGAAAATTAGTCAGTACGGCGCTAACAAGATATATTATCATGTAAAACCTTGAATATCAGGCAAATTATCCACAAATATATCGAGTTTCATACATTACTTAGCACATAATTACACCAAACGTACCTGAGAGTAAAAAAAACAGTCCAATCGGTCATCAATGGCCGCCAGTATTTTTGTAAACAAGCTCACACAGCTATGACGTTTCCCGGTCCTCGCTCAATGATTGGTCTGTTGAGCGTGAGCTGCGCTCAGCATGGCTCAACCATTGGCTGATTGCTGCTCAGCTCTGCTCAGCTCTGCTCAACCATTGGACGGTTTACGATCTCTTATGTACTTGGAGGGGAATTTGCTTGGGAATACCAGGTGCTGTATGCTCTTTTAGAGAGAGAGAGCACTTTGGATTGAAAAATACCAAATCTGGAGTTTCAAATACCATAAATAGGGTATGGTTGTCACAATATTTCGTACGGCCAAACCAGCATGGCAACGCCCGATCTCGTCCGATCTCGGAAGCTAAGCAGGGTTGGGCCTGGTTAGTACTTGGATGGGAGACCGCCTGGGAATACCAGGTGCTGTATGCTCTTTTAGAGAGAGAGAGCACTTTGGATTGAAAAATACCAAATCTGGAGTTTCAAATACCATAAATAGGGTATGGTTGTAGGATTAGTTAATATACCGTTGATTTGAGTCAGTGTGGCCTGTTTTAGGCTGAAATCTAAGCACTGTCATGTAATGAGAACCAGTACAATGCACATGCTTTTACTGACTAGGAACACAGAATATCTATTCCAAAACACCTTTACCATGTATAAACCAGCCACAGAAACATGTGATAACAGTTATGGATAAAGGAAAAACCATTCAGAGAGAAGTTACATGCCAAACGTGGTAAATGCATTGTAAACGCTAGTCAGGAGCTGAAAAGCACTTTAAAGCAATAAAAAACTGAAAGTCTCAAAAAAGAATCTAATGAGTAAATCTTGTCAGTAGTATCTGGATTAGTTGATATACAGTTGATTTGAGTCAGTGTGGCCTGTTTTAGGCTGAAATCTAAGCACTGTCATGTAATGAGAACCAGTACAATGCACATGCTTTTACTGACTAGGAACACAGAATATCTATTCCAAAACACCTTTACCATGTATAAACCAGCCACAGAAACATGTGATAACAGTTATGGATAAAGGAAAACCATTCAGAGAGAAGTTACATGCCAAACGTGGTAAATGCATTGTAAACGCTAGACAGGAGCTGAAAAGCACTTTTAAAGCAATAAAAAACTGAAAGTCTCAAAAAAGAATCTAATGAGTAAATCTTGTCAGTAGTATCTGGATTAGTTAATATACAGTTGATTTGAGTCAGTGTGGCCTGTTTTAGGCTGAAATCTAAGCACTGTCATGTAATGAGAACCAGTACAATGCACATGCTTTTACTGACTAGGAACACAGAATATCTATTCCAAAACACCTTTACCATGTATAAACCAGCCACAGAAACATGTGATAACAGTTATGGATAAAGGAAAACCATTCAGAGAGAAGTTACATGCCAAACGTGGTAAATGCATTGTAAAACGCTAGTCAGGAGCTGAAAAGCACTTTAAAGCAATAAAAAACTGAAAGTCTCAAAAAAAGAGTCTAATCAGTAAATCTTGTCAGTAGTATCTGGATTAGTTAATATACAGTTGATTTGAGTCAGTGTGGCCTGTTTTAGGCTGAAATCTAAGCACTGTCATGTAATGAGAACCAGTACAATGCACATGCTTTTACTGACTAGGAACACAGAATATCTATTCCAAAACACCTTTACCATGTATAAACCAGCCACAGAAACATGTGATAACAGTTATGGATAAAGGAAAACCATTCAGAGAGAAGTTACATGCCAAACGTGGTAAATGCATTGTAAACGCTAGACAGGAGCTGAAAAGCACTTTAAAGCAATAAAAAACTGAAAGTCTCAAAAAAGAGATCTAATCAGTAAATCTTGTCAGTAGTATCTGGATTAGTTGATATACAGTTGATTTGAGTCAGTGTGGCCTGTTTTAGGCTGAAATCTAAGCACTGTCATGTAATGAGAACCAGTACAATGCACATGCTTTTACTGACTAGGAACACAGAATATCTATTCCAAAACACCTTTACCATGTATAAACCAGCCACAGAAACATGTGATAACAGTTATGGATAAAGGAAAAACCATTCAGAGAGAAGTTACATGCCAAACGTGGTAAATGCATTGTAAACGCTAGACAGGAGCTGAAAAGCACTTTAAAGCAATAAAAAACTGAAAGTCTCAAAAAAAGAATCTAATGAGTAAATCTTGTCAGTAGTATCTGGATTAGTTAATATACAGTTGATTTGAGTCAGTGTGGCCTGTTTTAGGCTGAAATCTAAGCACTGTCATGTAATGAGAACCAGTACAATGCACATGCTTTTACTGACTAGGAACACAGAATATCTATTCCAAAACACCTTTACCATGTATAAACCAGCCACAGAAACATGTGATAACAGTTATGGATAAAGGAAAACCATTCAGAGAGAAGTTACATGCCAAACGTGGTAAATGCATTGTAAACGCTAGTCAGGAGCTGAAAAGCACTTTAAAGCAATAAAAAACTGAAAGTCTCAAAAAAAGAGTCTAATCAGTAAATCTTGTCAGTAGTATCTGGATTAGTTAATATACAGTTGATTTGAGTCAGTGTGGCCTGTTTTAGGCTGAAATCTAAGCACTGTCATGTAATGACAACCAGTACAATGCACATGCTTTTACTGACTAGGAACACAGAATATCTATTCCAAAACACCTTTACCATGTATAAACCAGCCACAGAAACATGTGATAACAGTTATGGACAAAGGAAAACCATTCAGAGAGAAGTTTCATGCCAAACGTGGTAAATGCATTGTAAACGCTAGACAGGAGCTGAAAAGCACTTTAAAGCAATAAAAAACTGAAAGTCTCAAAAAAGAATCTAATGAGTAAATCTTGTCAGTAGTATCTGGATTAGTTGATATACAGTTGATTTGAGTCAGTGTGGCCTGTTTTAGGCTGAAATCTAAGCACTGTCATGTAATGAGAACCAGTACAATGCACATGCTTTTACTGACTAGGAACACAAATATCTATTCCAAAACACCTTTACCATGTATAAACCAGCCACAGAAACATGTGATAACAGTTATGGATAAAGGAAAACCATTCAGAGAGAAGTTACATGCCAAACGTGGTAAATGCATTGTAAACGCTAGACAGGAGCTGAAAAGCACTTTAAAGCAATAAAAAACTGAAAGTCTCAAAAAAAGAATCTAATGAGTAAATCTTGTCAGTAGTATCTGGATTAGTTAATATACAGTTGATTTGAGTCAGTGTGGCCTGTTTTAGGCTGAAATCTAAGCACTGTCATGTAATGTGAACCAGTACAATGCACATGCTTTTACTGACTAGGAACACAGAATATCTATTTCAAAACACCTTTACCATGTATAAACCAGCCACAGAAACATGTGATAACAGTTATGGATAAAGGAAAAACCATTCAGAGAGAAGTTACATGCCAAACGTGGTAAATGCATTGTAAACGCTAGACAGGAGCTGAAAAGCACTTTAAAGCAATAAAAAACTGAAAGTCTCAAAAAAAGAGTCTAATCAGTAAATCTTGTCAGTAGTATCTGGATTAGTTAATATACAGTTGATTTGAGTCAGTGTGGGCCTGTTTTAGGCTGAAATCTAAGCACTGTCATGTAATGACAACCAGTACAATGCACATGCTTTTACTGACTAGGAACACAGAATATCTATTCCAAAACACCTTTACCATGTATAAACCAGCCACAGAAACATGTGATAACAGTTATGGATAAAGGAAAACCATTCAGAGAGAAGTTTCATGCCAAACGTGGTAAATGCATTGTAAACGCTAGACAGGAGCTGAAAAGCACTTTAAAGCAATAAAAAACTGAAAGTCTCAAAAAAGAATCTAATGAGTAAATCTTGTCAGTAGTATCTGGATTAGTTGATATACAGTTGATTTGAGTCAGTGTGGCCTGTTTTAGGCTGAAATCTAAGCACTGTCATGTAATGAGAACCAGTACAATGCACATGCTTTTACTGACTAGGAACACAAAATATCTATTCCAAAACACCTTTACCATGTATAAACCAGCCACAGAAACATGTGATAACAGTTATGGATAAAGGAAAACCATTCAGAGAGAAGTTACATGCCAAACGTGGTAAATGCATTGTAAACGCTAGACAGGAGCTGAAAAGCACTTTAAAGCAATAAAAAACTGAAAGTCTCAAAAAAAGAATCTAATGAGTAAATCTTGTCAGTAGTATCTGGATTAGTTAATATACAGTTGATTTGAGTCAGTGTGGCCTGTTTTAGGCTGAAATCTAAGCACTGTCATGTAATGAGAACCAGTACAATGCACATGCTTTTACTGACTAGGAACACAGAATATCTATTCCAAAACACCTTTACCATGTATAAACCAGCCACAGAAACATGTGATAACAGTTATGGATAAAGGAAAACCATTCAGAGAGAAGTTACATGCCAAACGTGGTAAATGCATTGTAAACGCTAGACAGGAGCTGAAAAGCACTTTAAAGCAATAAAAAACTGAAAGTCTCAAAAAAAGAGTCTAATCAGTAAATCTTGTCAGTAGTATCTGGATTAGTTAATATACAGTTGATTTGAGTCAGTGTGGCCTGTTTTAGGCTGAAATCTAAGCACTGTCATGTAATGAGAACCAGTACAATGCACATGCTTTTACTGACTAGGAACACAGAATATCTATTCCAAAACACCTTTACCATGTATAAACCAGCCACAGAAACATGTGATAACAGTTATGGATAAAGGAAAACCATTCAGAGAGAAGTTACATGCCAAACGTGGTAAATGCATTGTAAACGCTAGACAGGAGCTGAAAAGCACTTTAAAGCAATAAAAAACTGAAAGTCTCAAAAAAAGAGTCTAATCAGTAAATCTTGTCAGTAGTATCTGGATTAGTTAATATACAGTTGATTTGAGTCAGTGTGGCCTGTTTTAGGCTGAAATCTAAGCACTGTCATGTAATGAGAACCAGTACAATGCACATGCTTTTACTGACTAGGAACACAGAATATCTATTCCAAAACACCTTTACCATGTATAAACCAGCCACAGAAACATGTGATAACAGTTATGGACAAAGGAAAACCATTCAGAGAGAAGTTTCATGCCAAACGTGGTAAATGCATTGTAAACGCTAGACAGGAGCTGAAAAGCACTTTAAAGCAATAAAAAACTGAAAGTCTCAAAAAAGAATCTAATGAGTAAATCTTGTCAGTAGTATCTGGATTAGTTGATATACAGTTGATTTGAGTCAGTGTGGCCTGTTTTAGGCTGAAATCTAAGCACTGTCATGTAATGAGAACCAGTACAATGCACATGCTTTTACTGACTAGGAACACAGAATATCTATTCCAAAACACCTTTACCATGTATAAACCAGCCACAGAAACATGTGATAACAGTTATGGATAAAGGAAAACCATTCAGAGAGAAGTTACATGCCAAACGTGGTAAATGCATTGTAAACGCTAGACAGGAGCTGAAAAGCACTTTTAAAGCAATAAAAAACTGAAAGTCTCAAAAAAGAATCTAATGAGTAAATCTTGTCAGTAGTATCTGGATTAGTTAATATACAGTTGATTTGAGTCAGTGTGGCCTGTTTTAGGCTGAAATCTAAGCACTGTCATGTAATGTGAACCAGTACAATGCACATGCTTTTACTGACTAGGAACACAGAATATCTATTCCAAAACACCTTTACCATGTATAAACCAGCCACAGAAACATGTGATAACAGTTATGGATAAAGGAAAAACATTCAGAGAGAAGTTACATGCCAAACGTGGTAAATGCATTGTAAACGCTAGTCAGGAGCTGAAAAGCACTTTAAAGCAATAAAAAACTGAAAGTCTCAAAAAAAGAGTCTAATCAGTAAATCTTGTCAGTAGTATCTGGATTAGTTAATATACAGTTGATTTGAGTCAGTGTGGCCTGTTTTAGGCTGAAATCTAAGCACTGTCATGTAATGAGAACCAGTACAATGCACATGCTTTTACTGACTAGGAACACAGAATATCTATTCCAAAACACCTTTACCATGTATAAACCAGCCACAGAAACATGTGATAACAGTTATGGATAAAGGAAAACCATTCAGAGAGAAGTTTCATGCCAAACGTGGTAAATGCATTGTAAACGCTAGACAGGAGCTGAAAAGCACTTTAAAGCAATAAAAAACTGAAAGTCTCAAAAAAGAATCTAATGAGTAAATCTTGTCAGTAGTATCTGGATTAGTTGATATACAGTTGATTTGAGTCAGTGTGGCCTGTTTTAGGCTGAAATCTAAGCACTGTCATGTAATGAGAACCAGTACAATGCACATGCTTTTACTGACTAGGAACACAAAATATCTATTCCAAAACACCTTTACCATGTATAAACCAGCCACAGAAACATGTGATAACAGTTATGGATAAAGGAAAACCATTCAGAGAGAAGTTACATGCCAAACGTGGTAAATGCATTGTAAACGCTAGACAGGAGCTGAAAAGCACTTTAAAGCAATAAAAAACTGAAAGTCTCAAAAAAAGAATCTAATGAGTAAATCTTGTCAGTAGTATCTGGATTAGTTAATATACCGTTGATTTGAGTCAGTGTGGCCTGTTTTAGGCTGAAATCTAAGCACTGTCATGTAATGTGAACCAGTACAATGCACATGCTTTTACTGATTAGGAACACAGAATATCTATTCCAAAACACCTTTACCATGTATAAACCAGCCACAGAAACATGTGATAACAGTTATGGATAAAGGAAAAACATTCAGAGAGAAGTTACATGCCAAACGTGGTAAATGCATTGTAAACGCTAGTCAGGAGCTGAAAAGCACTTTAAAGCAATAAAAAACTGAAAGTCTCAAAAAAGAGTCTAATCAGTAAATCTTGTCAGTAGTATCTGGATTAGTTAATATACAGTTGATTTGAGTCAGTGTGGCCTGTTTTAGGCTGAAATCTAAGCACTGTCATGTAATGAGAACCAGTACAATGCACATGCTTTTACTGACTAGGAACACAGAATATCTATTCCAAAACACCTTTACCATGTATAAACCAGCCACAGAAACATGTGATAACAGTTATGGATAAAGGAAAACCATTCAGAGAGAAGTTACATGCCAAACGTGGTAAATGCATTGTAAACGCTAGACAGGAGCTGAAAAGCACTTTAAAGCAATAAAAAACTGAAAGTCTCAAAAAAAGAGTCTAATCAGTAAATCTTGTCAGTAGTATCTGGATTAGTTAATATACAGTTGATTTGAGTCAGTGTGGCCTGTTTTAGGCTGAAATCTAAGCACTGTCATGTAATGAGAACCAGTACAATGCACATGCTTTTACTGACTAGGAACACAGAATATCTATTCCAAAACACCTTTACCATGTATAAACCAGCCACAGAAACATGTGATAACAGTTATGGATAAAGGAAAACCATTCAGAGAGAAGTTACATGCCAAACGTGGTAAATGCATTGTAAACGCTAGACAGGAGCTGAAAAGCACTTTAAAGCAATAAAAAACTGAAAGTCTCAAAAAAGAATCTAATGAGTAAATCTTGTCAGTAGTATCTGGATTAGTTGATATACAGTTGATTTGAGTCAGTGTGGCCTGTTTTAGGCTGAAATCTAAGCACTGTCATGTAATGAGAACCAGTACAATGCACATGCTTTTACTGACTAGGAACACAGAATATCTATTCCAAAACACCTTTACCATGTATAAACCAGCCACAGAAACATGTGATAACAGTTATGGATAAAGGAAAACCATTCAGAGAGAAGTTACATGCCAAACGTGGTAAATGCATTGTAAACGCTAGACAGGAGCTGAAAAGCACTTTAAAGCAATAAAAAACTGAAAGTCTCAAAAAAGAATCTAATGAGTAAATCTTGTCAGTAGTATCTGGATTAGTTAATATACAGTTGATTTGAGTCAGTGTGGCCTGTTTTAGGCTGAAATCTAAGCACTGTCATGTAATGTGAACCAGTACAATGCACATGCTTTTACTGACTAGGAACACAGAATATCTATTCCAAAACACCTTTACCATGTATAAACCAGCCACAGAAACATGTGATAACAGTTATGGATAAAGGAAAACCATTCAGAGAGAAGTTACATGCCAAACGTGGTAAATGCATTGTAAACGCTAGACAGGAGCTGAAAAGCACTTTAAAGCAATAAAAAACTGAAAGTCTCAAAAAAAGAATCTAATGAGTAAATCTTGTCAGTAGTATCTGGATTAGTTAATATACAGTTGATTTGAGTCAGTGTGGCCTGTTTTAGGCTGAAATCTAAGCACTGTCATGTAATGACAACCAGTACAATGCACATGCTTTTACTGACTAGGAACACAGAATATCTATTCCAAAACACCTTTACCATGTATAAACCAGCCACAGAAACATGTGATAACAGTTATGGACAAAGGAAAACCATTCAGAGAGAAGTTTCATGCCAAACGTGGTAAATGCATTGTAAACGCTAGACAGGAGCTGAAAAGCACTTTAAAGCAATAAAAAACTGAAAGTCTCAAAAAAGAATCTAATGAGTAAATCTTGTCAGTAGTATCTGGATTAGTTGATATACAGTTGATTTGAGTCAGTGTGGCCTGTTTTAGGCTGAAATCTAAGCACTGTCATGTAATGAGAACCAGTACAATGCACATGCTTTTACTGACTAGGAACACAGAATATCTATTCCAAAACACCTTTACCATGTATAAACCAGCCACAGAAACATGTGATAACAGTTATGGATAAAGGAAAACCATTCAGAGAGAAGTTACATGCCAAACGTGGTAAATGCATTGTAAACGCTAGACAGGAGCTGAAAAGCACTTTAAAGCAATAAAAACTGAAAGTCTCAAAAAAAGAATCTAATGAGTAAATCTTGTCAGTAGTATCTGGATTAGTTAATATACCGTTGATTTGAGTCAGTGTGGCCTGTTTTAGGCTGAAATCTAAGCACTGTCATGTAATGTGAACCAGTACAATGCACATGCTTTTACTGACTAGGAACACAGAATATCTATTCCAAAACACCTTTACCATGTATAAACCAGCCACAGAAACATGTGATAACAGTTATGGATAAAGGAAAACCATTCAGAGAGAAGTTACATGCCAAACGTGGTAAATGCATTGTAAACGCTAGACAGGAGCTGAAAAGCACTTTAAAGCAATAAAAAACTGAAAGTCTCAAAAAAGAATCTAATGAGTAAATCTTGTCAGTAGTATCTGGATTAGTTGATATACAGTTGATTTGAGTCAGTGTGGCCTGTTTTAGGCTGAAATCTAAGCACTGTCATGTAATGAGAACCAGTACAATGCACATGCTTTTACTGACTAGGAACACAGAAATATCTATTCCAAAACACCTTTACCATGTATAAACCAGCCACAGAAACATGTGATAACAGTTATGGATAAAGGAAAACCATTCAGAGAGAAGTTACATGCCAAACGTGGTAAATGCATTGTAAACGCTAGACAGGAGCTGAAAAGCACTTTAAAGCAATAAAAAACTGAAAGTCTCAAAAAAGAATCTAATGAGTAAATCTTGTCAGTAGTATCTGGATTAGTTAATATACAGTTGATTTGAGTCAGTGTGGCCTGTTTTAGGCTGAAATCTAAGCACTGTCATGTAATGAGAACCAGTACAATGCACATGCTTTTACTGACTAGGAACACAGAATATCTATTCCAAAACACCTTTACCATGTATAAACCAGCCACAGAAACATGTGATAACAGTTATGGACAAAGGAAAACCATTCAGAGAGAAGTTTCATGCCAAACGTGGTAAATGCATTGTAAACGCTAGACAGGAGCTGAAAAGCACTTTAAAGCAATAAAAAACTGAAAGTCTCAAAAAAAGAATCTAATGAGTAAATCTTGTCAGTAGTATCTGGATTAGTTGATATACAGTTGATTTGAGTCAGTGTGGCCTGTTTTAGGCTGAAATCTAAGCACTGTCATGTAATGTGAACCAGTACAATGCACATGCTTTTACTGACTAGGAACACAGAATATCTATTCCAAAACACCTTTACCATGTATAAACCAGCCACAGAAACATGTGATAACAGTTATGGATAAAGGAAAACCATTCAGAGAGAAGTTACATGCCAAACGTGGTAAATGCATTGTAAACGCTAGACAGGAGCTGAAAAGCACTTTAAAGCAATAAAAAACTGAAAGTCTCAAAAAAGAATCTAATGAGTAAATCTTGTCAGTAGTATCTGGATTAGTTAATATACAGTTGATTTGAGTCAGTGTGGCCTGTTTTAGGCTGAAATCTAAGCACTGTCATGTAATGAGAACCAGTACAATGCACATGCTTTTACTGACTAGGAACACAGAATATCTATTCCAAAACACCTTTACCATGTATAAACCAGCCACAGAAACATGTGATAACAGTTATGGATAAAGGAAAACCATTCAGAGAGAAGTTACATGCCAAACGTGGTAAATGCATTGTAAACGCTAGACAGGAGCTGAAAAGCACTTTAAAGCAATAAAAAACTGAAAGTCTCAAAAAAGAATCTAATGAGTAAATCTTGTCAGTAGTATCTGGATTAGTTGATATACAGTTGATTTGAGTCAGTGTGGCCTGTTTTAGGCTGAAATCTAAGCACTGTCATGTAATGAGAACCAGTACAATGCACATGCTTTTACTGACTAGGAACACAGAATATCTATTCCAAAACACCTTTACCATGTATAAACCAGCCACAGAAACATGTGATAACAGTTATGGATAAAGGAAAACCATTCAGAGAGAAGTTACATGCCAAACGTGGTAAATGCATTGTAAACGCTAGACAGGAGCTGAAAAGCACTTTAAAGCAATAAAAAACTGAAAGTCTCAAAAAAGAATCTAATGAGTAAATCTTGTCAGTAGTATCTGGATTAGTTAATATACAGTTGATTTGAGTCAGTGTGGCCTGTTTTAGGCTGAAATCTAAGCACTGTCATGTAATGAGAACCAGTACAATGCACATGCTTTTACTGACTAGGAACACAGAATATCTATTCCAAAACACCTTTACCATGTATAAACCAGCCACAGAAACATGTGATAACAGTTATGGATAAAGGAAAACCATTCAGAGAGAAGTTACATGCCAAACGTGGTAAATGCATTGTAAACGCTAGACAGGAGCTGAAAAGCACTTTAAAGCAATAAAAAACTGAAAGTCTCAAAAAAGAATCTAATGAGTAAATCTTGTCAGTAGTATCTGGATTAGTTAATATACAGTTGATTTGAGTCAGTGTGGCCTGTTTTAGGCTGAAATCTAAGCACTGTCATGTAATGAGAACCAGTACAATGCACATGCTTTTACTGACTAGGAACACAGAATATCTATTCCAAAACACCTTTACCATGTATAAACCAGCCACAGAAACATGTGATAACAGTTATGGATAAAGGAAAACCATTCAGAGAGAAGTTACATGCCAAACGTGGTAAATGCATTGTAAACGCTAGACAGGAGCTGAAAAGCACTTTAAAGCAATAAAAAACTGAAAGTCTCAAAAAAGAATCTAATGAGTAAATCTTGTCAGTAGTATCTGGATTAGTTGATATACAGTTGATTTGAGTCAGTGTGGCCTGTTTTAGGCTGAAATCTAAGCACTGTCATGTAATGAGAACCAGTACAATGCACATGCTTTTACTGACTAGGAACACAGAATATCTATTCCAAAACACCTTTACCATGTATAAACCAGCCACAGAAACATGTGATAACAGTTATGGATAAAGGAAAAACCATTCAGAGAGAAGTTACATGCCAAACGTGGTAAATGCATTGTAAACGCTAGTCAGGAGCTGAAAAGCACTTTAAAGCAATAAAAAACTGAAAGTCTCAAAAAAGAATCTAATGAGTAAATCTTGTCAGTAGTATCTGGATTAGTTAATATACAGTTGATTTGAGTCAGTGTGGCCTGTTTTAGGCTGAAATCTAAGCACTGTCATGTAATGAGAACCAGTACAATGCACATGCTTTTACTGACTAGGAACACAGAATATCTATTCCAAAACACCTTTACCATGTATAAACCAGCCACAGAAACATGTGATAACAGTTATGGATAAAGGAAAACCATTCAGAGAGAAGTTACATGCCAAACGTGGTAAATGCATTGTAAACGCTAGACAGGAGCTGAAAAGCACTTTAAAGCAATAAAAAACTGAAAGTCTCAAAAAAGAATCTAATGAGTAAATCTTGTCAGTAGTATCTGGATTAGTTGATATACAGTTGATTTGAGTCAGTGTGGCCTGTTTTAGGCTGAAATCTAAGCACTGTCATGTAATGAGAACCAGTACAATGCACATGCTTTTACTGACTAGGAACACAGAATATCTATTCCAAAACACCTTTACCATGTATAAACCAGCCACAGAAACATGTGATAACAGTTATGGATAAAGGAAAACCATTCAGAGAGAAGTTACATGCCAAACGTGGTAAATGCATTGTAAACGCTAGACAGGAGCTGAAAAGCACTTTAAAGCAATAAAAAACTGAAAGTCTCAAAAAAGAATCTAATGAGTAAATCTTGTCAGTAGTATCTGGATTAGTTAATATACAGTTGATTTGAGTCAGTGTGGCCTGTTTTAGGCTGAAATCTAAGCACTGTCATGTAATGTGAACCAGTACAATGCACATGCTTTTACTGACTAGGAACACAGAATATCTATTCCAAAACACCTTTACCATGTATAAACCAGCCACAGAAACATGTGATAACAGTTATGGATAAAGGAAAAACCATTCAGAGAGAAGTTACATGCCAAACGTGGTAAATGCATTGTAAACGCTAGACAGGAGCTGAAAAGCACTTTAAAGCAATAAAAAACTGAAAGTCTCAAAAAAAGAGTCTAATGAGTAAATCTTGTCAGTAGTATCTGGATTAGTTAATATACAGTTGATTTGAGTCAGTGTGGCCTGTTTTAGGCTGAAATCTAAGCACTGTCATGTAATGAGAACCAGTACAATGCACATGCTTTTACTGACTAGGAACACAGAATATCTATTCCAAAACACCTTTACCATGTATAAACCAGCCACAGAAACATGTGATAACAGTTATGGATAAAGGAAAACCATTCAGAGAGAAGTTACATGCCAAACGTGGTAAATGCATTGTAAACGCTAGACAGGAGCTGAAAAGCACTTTAAAGCAATAAAAAACTGAAAGTCTCAAAAAAGAATCTAATGAGTAAATCTTGTCAGTAGTATCTGGATTAGTTGATATACAGTTGATTTGAGTCAGTGTGGCCTGTTTTAGGCTGAAATCTAAGCACTGTCATGTAATGAGAACCAGTACAATGCACATGCTTTTACTGACTAGGAACACAGAATATCTATTCCAAAACACCTTTACCATGTATAAACCAGCCACAGAAACATGTGATAACAGTTATGGATAAAGGAAAACCATTCAGAGAGAAGTTACATGCCAAACGTGGTAAATGCATTGTAAACGCTAGACAGGAGCTGAAAAGCACTTTAAAGCAATAAAAAACTGAAAGTCTCAAAAAAAGAATCTAATGAGTAAATCTTGTCAGTAGTATCTGGATTAGTTAATATACAGTTGATTTGAGTCAGTGTGGCCTGTTTTAGGCTGAAATCTAAGCACTGTCATGTAATGAGAACCAGTACAATGCACATGCTTTTACTGACTAGGAACACAGAATATCTATTCCAAAACACCTTTACCATGTATAAACCAGCCACAGAAACATGTGATAACAGTTATGGATAAAGGAAAACCATTCAGAGAGAAGTTACATGCCAAACGTGGTAAATGCATTGTAAACGCTAGACAGGAGCTGAAAAGCACTTTAAAGCAATAAAAAACTGAAAGTCTCAAAAAAGAATCTAATGAGTAAATCTTGTCAGTAGTATCTGGATTAGTTGATATACAGTTGATTTGAGTCAGTGTGGCCTGTTTTAGGCTGAAATCTAAGCACTGTCATGTAATGAGAACCAGTACAATGCACATGCTTTTACTGACTAGGAACACAGAATATCTATTCCAAAACACCTTTACCATGTATAAACCAGCCACAGAAACATGTGATAACAGTTATGGACAAAGGAAAAACCATTCAGAGAGAAGTTACATGCCAAACGTGGTAAATGCATTGTAAACGCTAGACAGGAGCTGAAAAGCACTTTAAAGCAATAAAAAACTGAAAGTCTCAAAAAAGAATCTAATGAGTAAATCTTGTCAGTAGTATCTGGATTAGTTGATATACAGTTGATTTGAGTCAGTGTGGCCTGTTTTAGGCTGAAATCTAAGCACTGTCATGTAATGAGAACCAGTACAATGCACATGCTTTTACTGACTAGGAACACAGAATATCTATTCCAAAACACCTTTACCATGTATAAACCAGCCACAGAAACATGTGATAACAGTTATGGATAAAGGAAAACCATTCAGAGAGAAGTTACATGCCAAACGTGGTAAATGCATTGTAAACGCTAGACAGGAGCTGAAAAGCACTTTAAAGCAATAAAAAACTGAAAGTCTCAAAAAAGAGTCTAATCAGTAAATCTTGTCAGTAGTATCTGGATTAGTTAATATACAGTTGATTTGAGTCAGTGTGGCCTGTTTTAGGCTGAAATCTAAGCACTGTCATGTAATGAGAACCAGTACAATGCACATGCTTTTACTGACTAGGAACACAGAATATCTATTCCAAAACACCTTTACCATGTATAAACCAGCCACAGAAACATGTGATAACAGTTATGGATAAAGGAAAACCATTCAGAGAGAAGTTTACATGCCAAACGTGGTAAATGCATTGTAAACGCTAGACAGGAGCTGAAAAGCACTTTAAAGCAATAAAAAACTGAAAGTCTCAAAAAAAGAATCTAATGAGTAAATCTTGTCAGTAGTATCTGGATTAGTTAATATACAGTTGATTTGAGTCAGTGTGGCCTGTTTTAGGCTGAAATCTAAGCACTGTCATGTAATGAGAACCAGTACAATGCACATGCTTTTACTGACTAGGAACACAGAATATCTATTCCAAAACACCTTTACCATGTATAAACCAGCCACAGAAACATGTGATAACAGTTATGGATAAAGGAAAACCATTCAGAGAGAAGTTACATGCCAAACGTGGTAAATGCATTGTAAACGCTAGACAGGAGCTGAAAAGCACTTTAAAGCAATAAAAAACTGAAAGTCTCAAAAAAGAATCTAATGAGTAAATCTTGTCAGTAGTATCTGGATTAGTTGATATACAGTTGATTTGAGTCAGTGTGGCCTGTTTTAGGCTGAAATCTAAGCACTGTCATGTAATGAGAACCAGTACAATGCACATGCTTTTACTGACTAGGAACACAGAATATCTATTCCAAAACACCTTTACCATGTATAAACCAGCCACAGAAACATGTGATAACAGTTATGGATAAAGGAAAACCATTCAGAGAGAAGTTACATGCCAAACGTGGTAAATGCATTGTAAACGCTAGACAGGAGCTGAAAAGCACTTTAAAGCAATAAAAAACTGAAAGTCTCAAAAAAGAATCTAATGAGTAAATCTTGTCAGTAGTATCTGGATTAGTTAATATACAGTTGATTTGAGTCAGTGTGGCCTGTTTTAGGCTGAAATCTAAGCACTGTCATGTAATGAGAACCAGTACAATGCACATGCTTTTACTGACTAGGAACACAGAATATCTATTCCAAAACACCTTTACCATGTATAAACCAGCCACAGAAACATGTGATAACAGTTATGGATAAAGGAAAACCATTCAGAGAGAAGTTACATGCCAAACGTGGTAAATGCATTGTAAACGCTAGACAGGAGCTGAAAAGCACTTTAAAGCAATAAAAAACTGAAAGTCTCAAAAAAGAATCTAATGAGTAAATCTTGTCAGTAGTATCTGGATTAGTTGATATACAGTTGATTTGAGTCAGTGTGGCCTGTTTTAGGCTGAAATCTAAGCACTGTCATGTAATGTGAACCAGTACAATGCACATGCTTTTACTGACTAGGAACACAGAATATCTATTCCAAAACACCTTTACCATGTATAAACCAGCCACAGAAACATGTGATAACAGTTATGGATAAAGGAAAACCATTCAGAGAGAAGTTACATGCCAAACGTGGTAAATGCATTGTAAACGCTAGTCAGGAGCTGAAAAGCACTTTAAAGCAATAAAAAACTGAAAGTCTCAAAAAAAGAATCTAATCAGTAAATCTTGTCAGTAGTATCTGGATTAGTTAATATACAGTTGATTTGAGTCAGTGTGGCCTGTTTTAGGCTGAAATCTAAGCACTGTCATGTAATGAGAACCAGTACAATGCACATGCTTTTACTGACTAGGAACACAGAAATATCTATTCCAAAACACCTTTACCATGTATAAACCAGCCACAGAAACATGTGATAACAGTTATGGATAAAGGAAAACCATTCAGAGAGAAGTTTACATGCCAAACGTGGTAAATGCATTGTAAACGCTAGACAGGAGCTGAAAAGCACTTTAAAGCAATAAAAAACTGAAAGTCTCAAAAAAAGAATCTAATGAGTAAATCTTGTCAGTAGTATCTGGATTAGTTAATATACAGTTGATTTGAGTCAGTGTGGCCTGTTTTAGGCTGAAATCTAAGCACTGTCATGTAATGAGAACCAGTACAATGCACATGCTTTTACTGACTAGGAACACAGAATATCTATTCCAAAACACCTTTACCATGTATAAACCAGCCACAGAAACATGTGATAACAGTTATGGATAAAGGAAAACCATTCAGAGAGAAGTTACATGCCAAACGTGGTAAATGCATTGTAAACGCTAGACAGGAGCTGAAAAGCACTTTAAAGCAATAAAAAACTGAAAGTCTCAAAAAAAGAGTCTAATGAGTAAATCTTGTCAGTAGTATCTGGATTAGTTGATATACAGTTGATTTGAGTCAGTGTGGCCTGTTTTAGGCTGAAATCTAAGCACTGTCATGTAATGAGAACCAGTACAATGCACATGCTTTTACTGACTAGGAACACAGAATATCTATTCCAAAACACCTTTACCATGTATAAACCAGCCACAGAAACATGTGATAACAGTTATGGACAAAGGAAAACCATTCAGAGAGAAGTTACATGCCAAACGTGGTAAATGCATTGTAAACGCTAGACAGGAGCTGAAAAGCACTTTAAAGCAATAAAAAACTGAAAGTCTCAAAAAAGAATCTAATGAGTAAATCTTGTCAGTAGTATCTGGATTAGTTAATATACAGTTGATTTGAGTCAGTGTGGCCTGTTTTAGGCTGAAATCTAAGCACTGTCATGTAATGAGAACCAGTACAATGCACATGCTTTTACTGACTAGGAACACAGAATATCTATTCCAAAACACCTTTACCATGTATAAACCAGCCACAGAAACATGTGATAACAGTTATGGATAAAGGAAAACCATTCAGAGAGAAGTTACATGCCAAACGTGGTAAATGCATTGTAAACGCTAGACAGGAGCTGAAAAGCACTTTAAAGCAATAAAAAACTGAAAGTCTCAAAAAAGAATCTAATGAGTAAATCTTGTCAGTAGTATCTGGATTAGTTGATATACAGTTGATTTGAGTCAGTGTGGCCTGTTTTAGGCTGAAATCTAAGCACTGTCATGTAATGAGAACCAGTACAATGCACATGCTTTTACTGACTAGGAACACAGAATATCTATTCCAAAACACCTTTACCATGTATAAACCAGCCACAGAAACATGTGATAACAGTTATGGATAAAGGAAAACCATTCAGAGAGAAGTTACATGCCAAACGTGGTAAATGCATTGTAAACGCTAGACAGGAGCTGAAAAGCACTTTAAAGCAATAAAAAACTGAAAGTCTCAAAAAAAGATCTAATGAGTAAATCTTGTCAGTAGTATCTGGATTAGTTGATATACAGTTGATTTGAGTCAGTGTGGCCTGTTTTAGGCTGAAATCTAAGCACTGTCATGTAATGAGAACCAGTACAATGCACATGCTTTTACTGACTAGGAACACAGAATATCTATTCCAAAACACCTTTACCATGTATAAACCAGCCACAGAAACATGTGATAACAGTTATGGATAAAGGAAAACCATTCAGAGAGAAGTTACATGCCAAACGTGGTAAATGCATTGTAAACGCTAGACAGGAGCTGAAAAGCACTTTAAAGCAATAAAAAACTGAAAGTCTCAAAAAAGAATCTAATGAGTAAATCTTGTCAGTAGTATCTGGATTAGTTAATATACAGTTGATTTGAGTCAGTGTGGCCTGTTTTAGGCTGAAATCTAAGCACTGTCATGTAATGAGAACCAGTACAATGCACATGCTTTTACTGACTAGGAACACAGAATATCTATTCCAAAACACCTTTACCATGTATAAACCAGCCACAGAAACATGTGATAACAGTTATGGATAAAGGAAAACCATTCAGAGAGAAGTTACATGCCAAACGTGGTAAATGCATTGTAAACGCTAGACAGGAGCTGAAAAGCACTTTAAAGCAATAAAAAACTGAAAGTCTCAAAAAAGAGTCTAATCAGTAAATCTTGTCAGTAGTATCTGGATTAGTTAATATACAGTTGATTTGAGTCAGTGTGGCCTGTTTTAGGCTGAAATCTAAGCACTGTCATGTAATGAGAACCAGTACAATGCACATGCTTTTACTGACTAGGAACACAGAATATCTATTCCAAAACACCTTTACCATGTATAAACCAGCCACAGAAACATGTGATAACAGTTATGGACAAAGGAAAACCATTCAGAGAGAAGTTTCATGCCAAACGTGGTAAATGCATTGTAAACGCTAGACAGGAGCTGAAAAGCACTTTAAAGCAATAAAAAACTGAAAGTCTCAAAAAAGAATCTAATGAGTAAATCTTGTCAGTAGTATCTGGATTAGTTGATATACAGTTGATTTGAGTCAGTGTGGCCTGTTTTAGGCTGAAATCTAAGCACTGTCATGTAATGAGAACCAGTACAATGCACATGCTTTTACTGACTAGGAACACAGAATATCTATTCCAAAACACCTTTACCATGTATAAACCAGCCACAGAAACATGTGATAACAGTTATGGATAAAGGAAAACCATTCAGAGAGAAGTTACATGCCAAACGTGGTAAATGCATTGTAAACGCTAGACAGGAGCTGAAAAGCACTTTAAAGCAATAAAAAACTGAAAGTCTCAAAAAAGAATCTAATGAGTAAATCTTGTCAGTAGTATCTGGATTAGTTAATATACAGTTGATTTGAGTCAGTGTGGCCTGTTTTAGGCTGAAATCTAAGCACTGTCATGTAATGTGAACCAGTACAATGCACATGCTTTTACTGACTAGGAACACAGAATATCTATTCCAAAACACCTTTACCATGTATAAACCAGCCACAGAAACATGTGATAACAGTTATGGATAAAGGAAAACCATTCAGAGAGAAGTTACATGCCAAACGTGGTAAATGCATTGTAAACGCTAGACAGGAGCTGAAAAGCACTTTAAAGCAATAAAAAACTGAAAGTCTCAAAAAAGAATCTAATGAGTAAATCTTGTCAGTAGTATCTGGATTAGTTAATATACAGTTGATTTGAGTCAGTGTGGCCTGTTTTAGGCTGAAATCTAAGCACTGTCATGTAATGAGAACCAGTACAATGCACATGCTTTTACTGACTAGGAACACAGAATATCTATTCCAAAACACCTTTACCATGTATAAACCAGCCACAGAAACATGTGATAACAGTTATGGACAAAGGAAAACCATTCAGAGAGAAGTTTCATGCCAAACGTGGTAAATGGATTCGCACCAAACTTGGTATAGGGACTCCAAACCCTGCTCTAAGGATGTTTAAAATGTTTTCTGGGTCATATGAAGGCTTGGCCACCTCATTGCTGCTTGCAGCTATATTTTAAGTTGATGTTCTATAAATGTAGCCTACATTTTGAACTGATGAGAATAAAAATTAGAATGTCTGTGGTAAATCATTGTTTTCCCGTTGGGTCAGTGTTACAGGAACGTCTGGGTAAGCAACAACACAGTCTAAGCCTGACAGTTAGCCTGCCCCGGACCAGGCTAGTTTCGAAGCATAAGTAACCATAGTAACTGAGTTCGAACTACGTTAAGCTAGCTTTATGGAACCAAATGAACTAGAAATGAGTCCGACTAACTGACATAAGTCTGGCTTATTTGGTAAACTCGCTTTATGGAACGGGCCTCTGCTTCCTTTCTTGGTAGTCCTGTTGTTGGCAGTAACGTTGCATTAGGATTGAATAGGGTTACTTTTCGACTGATCCCCCTGACATTACTGATATGCGTAACCCACATAGGCAACCAGTCACTAGTTCAACATCACACATTGAACGTATTGCCCCTTACTTGTTAGATCAAGTAGGCGCAGTGGCGAAAATCCGCTATCAATTTTGGGGGGGACAATTATATCAGCTATTCCTGAGGGGGACACCAAAATTACTGCTTTAACACAGCCTACATTGTAATATGTTAAATAATAATATTATGAATATTATTAAAATGTCCTTATGTTTACAGTGATTTAAACATGAGTAGGCTCAATTGCTCAAATGATTGAAGAGCAGATATTTAGTTTTAACCCACCTAGCCTGGGGCCAGACACATACAGCAACCCACATACTGACAGTAACACTCTGAATTGACCTTCCAACACTGTGAATATATCCCAGGCTCATTTGGTCATGCACAGAAACGTCAAGGAGCCTCCTTCTTTCAGAGGGGATGGATCTGACTCAGTTGACATCGAGGAGTGGGAAGTGTTAACATGTGATCTCATACGTCATGAGTTATGCGTGATGTTCAGTATAAATGCAATTACGCAAATAAAGACTTTCTCTTATTCCGGTCTACCATTAACCGATGTGAGCTGTGTGAATCATTTCCTCCGTAAACAACTTAAGAAAAACACGTAGGCAAAATTAGGTTGATTATAACCTTGATTCTTTTTATTCATTAACATTTTTATTAATTTCTAACATAATTTGAACTTTTCTCAAAGTTTCAAGAATCAGTGATGTACTAGCTTAATAATATCAGCGTATATCATATTGTACATTACATTTCACAATTGTGTTTTATATGACAATATTAAACTAGAGAGCGTACAATTTCTGGGGAAATTGTAGGGTGTGCTTGCTTGGTGGCAGGAAGGTCCGTCCCCTAAAGTATTTCCCTTGTAGTGATATTTTGAAGCATATAGCCTACCCATATTGCATAATTCATTAAGAACACCCTTTGAAACAAGCGAACCCCCTTTGAAACAAGCGAACCCCCTTTGAAAGAAGCTACTGTAACAACATTGTCACTGGCAATATTTCAGATGGAATTGTGATTCAAACAGTACTGTCTGCTAACTGAAAATAAGCCCTCCAAAACGTGAATAAGTTTGACATTAATTTAGTTGAAAATGGCTAATTCAAAAGAAGTTTGCTAGGCAAGCTGGCTGCGGTTGCTATAGCTACACTTCACTGATTCTTTGAAAGCGCCGGATATGAGGACAGTACTACACACCATAGATATATGCCTTTATATATAGCTATCTATGCTACACAGTGCCAGTGGGCGACCGAGTCTGACTCTAACGTCAAAACAAGATGCGGTCTCACTCAAATTCCAAGTTTTACTGGCTGTCTTCGCAATCAACATATCTGTGTTTTTTGCTGGACAACGATATTCTATTTATCTGCAAAAAAAATTACCTACGGGTACGAAATAAAGATACCTTGACCTTGACATATCTTTAGCTAAAGAATTTGAGTGAGACCGCATCTTTTTGGGGGTGGTATCACTCTTAATCTTAACTCCAATTTGCGTGCTATTACGAAAATACCACTATGACGCTTTCTAGCATGGCTTGCCACCTAAGACTAGGCGGTCTCACGGGCGACCCGCACTCGCTCAAATGACAAAGACTTTCAAGACCTAAATCAAAAATCCGAGATTGCAGTTCCACTTGAAATCGCTTTCTCAACAAAGCCCAATGGTTGTGATTTTTTGGGGGTGGTAATTTTCAGTCATAATCTAAACTCCAATTTGCCACAAAAACGTTGTATCCTCCTAAACTGTGCAACGGAACGTAAATAAAAGTAGAAGCAACTCAATCGGGACCAAGACGAAACTTTTGGCACCCACGTTTTCTATGTAGTCCAAACATTGACCGAGGCTTAGGGGGGGGAAAAACAATAATAAGATATATGTGAGAGAACAAAGGTTGTGCTCGCCGATGGCGTGAGCACACCCAATGAGTAAATAGTTATAACCCTGGCTTCTTTGCTTGTGTCTACAGCTGTCTTGCCGTTTTAGGTAGTTAGCCTAGCTATCTCCTAGAAGTTGACGAGCTGCTAAACTAATGTTTTACTAGTCTCACGTGTGTTTGTGACATTAGTGATGTTTCTGACTGTGGCTACCTAGTTAGCCACAGTAGGTCCAATTTTCACCACAAAATTTTACGGAACGTAAAATCCAATACAAGCAACGCATTCGTGACCTAGACGAACATTTTGACATCAACGTTGTCTATGTAGTGCAGACATTTACGGAGCTTAGGGGTGGGAAAATAAAGAATAAGATTAATATGTGAGATTACAATAGGTTGTGCTATTGCAAAGGCAGGCACAATATTACAAACATAAAACAAAATCTAATTTGAAGAAGGTCCTCCAAGTTACAGTATATTCAAGTTACAGTCAGATGATGCGTGGGGCAGTATAGATGATCTTATCATGTTCGTAAAAGTGGATATATGGCATAACTAGAGATGCCACAAGTGTTGCTGCCATTCCTGATCATTCGCATGAAGCCACCCTCTCCCCATCCAGTACCCCAGCTAAATGGGAAAGAAAAATGGGCAGAGTTCCAAAACAGGAGACAAAACATTAAATAATACACAATGTGAACAACATTTAACAAAAGGAATAGTGAGTAAGAAAGCTGCTCCCACCTGTTCTTAATGATCCAGTAGTCTTTTCCTTCCTCGGAGCCATAGCCAACCAGCAGCACAGCATGGTTTAGGTTGTTAGGATTGCAGCTTGGTTCCTCATATATGCCTATTACACAAACACACATTGTTTAATGACAGTTTAAGAAATACGTAAACATGAAAAATAACAACCATAGGAGACATTCTGATTAACCTGAACTGTAGAAGAGGAAGCTTGGGTGATCTGCATCCAAGGCTATTGTAATTGGACCGATGGTTGCCACTGCATTAGCCAGGGCTTGCACGTCTCCCTTAGGGATAAACCTGTAATCACTGATATGGGCAACCGACTGATGGCTGTCATAAAAACATGGCTGGGTGTCCTGGAGATAGAAAAACAGGACCGTTACTTTTGTGGCTTGAAAATAATAATGGGGGTGTATCAAGACAGCCTCTTACCACTGATGTGTATGGATACGTGCTGGTTGATTGAAGACCATTGCTGACCACATAATCATAGGCGTTTGCCATCCAGGCACCACTACAACCATAGGTACCATAAGGCTTGGAGCAGTCTACCAGGTTCTGCTCGCTCAAAGACAACTGCAGACCTGTTCTCTTGAAGATTTGTCCCTCTATGGCTCCTGTAGTGCTAAATGCCCAGCAAGAGCCACAGTAGCCCTGAAGAAAGGACACAAAAACAGTTTGTACAACTGAAAATGTAAATCTCATCACAGATCAAATTAGTTAAGCAGCAAACAGGATATATAATAAACAAAACCAAAGACATGTACAAATCTAAGAGTCAATAACAGTGGTCATTTGTTCAAAGTACAACTTAGTTCAAAGTACAACCCTTACCTGGTCTTTTACTTCAGTAACAAAACCTGTAGTTCTGTAGTCAACCGAAACAGCTCCCAATGCCTTAGCATTGGAACTGAGCTTTTTGGCTGAGGCATTTTTCCCTCTCCTGAGATTGTCATTTGTCAAGGCACCTTGTAAACGCTTGTACTCTTGACTTGTCTGAAGGTAGGACAACAATATTGAAATAAGCGTTGTTTCCTAACACAGTTATATAAACACAGTTGCAAAAAAGAATGACAAAAAGAATGACAAAAGAAGAAAAATACCATGTCACCGTATTTATTTATAGCCATGATAAACATGGTTGTCCCTTTGAAAAAACCTTGATTGTTCTTTTCAATCAGCCTCATATTCTCCTCCCAAATGGCCTTTCTCTCAATGTCTTCATGCTGCATAGATTATTACAAGCAGAAGCAATTATATATATATATACTGTATGTGTATATATTTTTTGAGGGTAAAATTTAAATCAATTTTGTAAAACATTTAAATAAGTTTGTATCCAACCTTCTCATCATAGGACACCATGTGGCTTCTCTTCCACATCTGCCACACTGATGCTACTTCTTCATCAGAATCTGATACCACGTTCAGTGGACCACACAGAAGGAGAGAAAGCAGCGTTGCTCTCAAAGTAAAGCTGGCCCATAGGACTAGAAAAATACATTATCAGATGTCACAAAACATTTTTACAAACATTACATTTTTAGAGAAAATATATTGATAGATCACTTTCTCACCTTCTGTGATACTGAGCGGTCTTGGCAACATGTTATGAGACTTTACCTACTAACTCTGACAGTATCGTCTTTTATGGTCTTTAAAGGAAGGTGTGCTCACTGTAGACCTGCCTGTCAGCAACAAGAGGGAAGCTTCTTAGAATTTACAGTAAGACTATAAACACAGCTCTAAACTCCTGTTCAACTTCAAATCCCTCCAAATTATAATGAAGCAAGGCACAACAGGGTGTGGCATATCTTCCTAATAACACAGGTAAAATAACATTGCACACTGCAAAAAGCGGGCTTAAAAAAACAAGAAAAAAAGTACAAAAATTAAGTGAATATTACTTAAAATAAATAACAGAACTAGAAAATTGGACTTGCCCAGATTTTTTTAAACAAGAACAAATATCTAACCTCAGCAAATTTACAGACAGCCTACCTTAAAACTAGTGTTCTCACTAATAACGAGTGCATTTGCCTTAATACAATTAAAATATATAAGCTTTCTTTTCTCAATATGTTGGAAAATGTTCTTAAATTATGTAAATACTAGTGTCATAATCTTGTCTTAAAGCTACTAGGCATTATGTTCTTGATACAATACAATGTCAGTAGTTTGTTCTCAATATGTAGTATAACCTGCTTAAATTTAGCATCTACTTCTTTACACAATTCTTGAAATAAGGCAAAATCCCTGAAATTACGTTTATAATAACGTTTTTTTGCTACCTCTCCTGTAACGTTGTCCAATCTTCACCAAATTTGGCACAGGTCATCTTCATACCAAGCCTCACAAAAGACATCACATAAAATAAGTGAGGTCATATCTCAGCACCTCTTTACTTCATTGACACCAAATGTGGTAAAGGGACTAGGGACCCTGTTCTAAAGAGGTCTAAAATAGGTCATGCCATTTCACCTTTAGGTGGCGCTGCAATAAGCACAAATTTGTCACCAATTATCTTCAGATCAAGCCTTACAAACCTTTTCACATGGTTTTTGATTTTCAAAACTGTTTTTCCAGTAAAGCTAATCAAAGTCAGAGATGAAGTCGCCAAAACGGGAAGTGGGATCATATAAAATCTGACCACCGCTTGCCACACGAAAAATTGCGTAAATGTTTACCCAGTAACTGAATACAGTAATTTCCACCACTGAGAATAGCTCACTAGGATAAGTTGGTTTCCTGGCAAGAGCAACATAAGAGGTTTGAATCCAGCCAAAGCCAGCAAGCTTGTCATGTCGCTGGTTATCTGTTTACATTATCAAACCTCACCTCACTCTATCAAAATGATTTTATATTTTCGAAAACCGTTTGTCCGGTAGATTCAATCGAAAACGGCAGCAGAGCCGCCAAACAGAAAGTTGTGTCTTATCTCAACAAATCTTTGATGGATTCACACCAAACTTGCTGCCTGTACTCGGAACCCTCTTCTGAGGATGTCGAAAGTTTCTTCTGGGTCATCTGACCTGCTTGGCCACCCCATTGCTGCTTGCAGCTATATTTGCAATTTGTGTTTGTCACACCCTTTAGAGGGTGTGAAAGGAGGAATCCAATGAAAACGTTAAAATAACCTGTCTAATTTCTAGTTTTTGTATATGTTTCGAATTTAATTTATTTTATTACATTTCTAAACAAAAAAGTATCTCTCTAATTTTTAGAGTTTTTCTATGTTTCGAATGTATTTTATTACAATTCTAAAAGCTTGGCTAAAGTTGTATGTATGTGGTGAAGGGGACCTGTGAGTATGTCCAGGTCTGCCGTGGGTACATGGATGTCGAATGTCCACTCTGCGGAGTGACGGTGGGTTTTCCCCTATAACATCCCCTTTAAAGGGTGTGAAAGGAGGGATTCTATGAAACTTTAAAATATCCAGTTTTTAATGTTGACACCACATAGTGAAAGGAGGGATTTGTGAAGGAATGATAACTATAATGCTAATCAACACTGCTATACCAATCACTAACTCAGTACATCAAATGTGTAATGCTTAAAAACAAACATCTCCATTTGAACAGAGTCTGGGGTTGGTGCACGCGTTCGGGACAGTGTATCACCCCCAGTCACAGGGAAAGGTTGAGCTCATGAATTGGAATCTGGAAAGCAGGTGGACCAAAATCTGTGCAACAACTAACATGAATTAGGTAGATGCTCTCCCTATTGCCACAACAGCCATCACAAGTTCAGTGAACACCTTTACAGGATTCACCCCATATGAACTTCTGACGGGGCGACAGTTTCTGGGACCGGGAGCTGGGCTGGTGAGTTGGCACATCCACCATACTATGATCAGCTGTCTGCTTTGGTATCACCCTCAACATAAAAAAGGTACAGGAGAAACGGGGGACAGTACAGGATCCAGTCAAGGCCTTCACTGACTGAATGGGGGTGAAAGCCATTAAGAGGAAGTGGACAGAACCTCGGTGGACAGGACCACTCAAGGTCATCGAGAGAACCTCACACGCCCTAAGGGGCTGGGAAAAGGGAGTACGTGGTACCACTGGAGCATGTGTTCTGCTGCCCCAGACCCCAGTCGTACATTGCAGGAGTTGGTGGAGAAGGGCCAGAAGGGCCAGTGAACCGTTTCTTATTGCTACGAATGTGAGAGTCCGGAAAAGAGGGTTACGACTAGGTCAAGAGTGATACTGCTTGACCACACTAGAATTGTACTGGACTAAGAAGGTTTCCGCTATTTTACTTAAGAGTGTGTTATATCAATATCAACATGAATTATCTCTGTCTTCCTCTCCATATTTGGTATGTTGTGTGGGTGTTGCTGTATCCCATGCATCAGGTCCCTTTGCAACCGGATCATTGTCTCAGCTGTGGAGAACCCGAAGGCGGGGTTCCAAATGCCGTTGCTGGGGCTGGCTGACCAGGATGAGGAGGTGGTGGTTGGCCTGGGCTATGTTGATTGATCTCTGGTGTTTTCAGAGATCAAAAGAGGGATTAAAGAATGTACAATACATTACAGCACAATACATAATCTGTCATCACCAGCTGCATCACGGGCACAGCATTTTCTATAATTCCAGACATCTGTGTAGCACCAATTATATCAAGGGCTATCATTATCTATAGGCTAGTTCAAGTTATTGTTATAAGTCTATGCCTGTAACGGAGGGAACCGGACCTCTCCCACTACTCAGGGACTCTCAGAGACCGGTGTAAGACACGTGGAGCAAGGAGTGCGCAAACAGGTGGTACCGTTTCAACTAGGGCTTTATTTTGCCACTACGGGTCAGTAAATGATAACAAAGAAAATAACAATAATACAGGGACAAAGGGAGTTCTGGACAGGACCAAAAGGAAAGAAACCAACATAAAGTCCCCACCCCTAACCTACACCATCTCCCAAGAGCTAAGCAAGCAAAACAAAACTGACACACGATTGAGGTGTCCTAACCACAAATACAGCGGTGGTCTGCCCAGGTCTGGCTAGTGTATCTTAGACAGTAGTAGTCCCTACGGATGGTGTATGGTGTATACCCCGGGGCAGCTCTAACCTACTCCCCAGCCCCTGAACAAAAGAACAAGAAAACTAAGGTGGACAACACTTAACCCTACAAACAAAGCAACTCAACACAACAAGACAAAAGAACACAATTCACAAGGTTAACAGAGAGGGGAATTCAAAGATATAGTTCTCTACACAAGTGGGCCTTACCCACACATAACACAACACTATGCTTACCAGAACACACAGACTATCCCCTCCCACAAACAAACACAGAATGGCACAATATATACTGGTGGAAGGATGATTGATAACAGGAACCAGGTGAACCGGATTATGGAGGGGAGGAGTCATGCATAGGTGTTGATTGGGCTGAGATGATTCGCGCCACCTGTGGAGATAGCACAGCAGCACAACACACAGAAAACACACACAGAACACAAACACAGAACACCATAGACTGGGGGTCGTAACACGCCCCCACCAAAAGAACACAAACCCATAAGGTTAGTGTTACAACTAACGCCACAGACCCCAGTCTAAAGCCCCTCCCACACCCGCGACAGGGCATCAGCCACCACGTTGTCAGTACCCTTGATATGGCAGATATTAATGTTGTAGCCCTGTACAACCAAAGCCCACCGCATGAGGCGGCGGTTGTGATTGTACATCCGGTTTAGAAATACCAAGGGGTTATGGTCAGTGTACACGTCAACAGGGATGGCTGTAGAACCAACATACACCTCAAAGAACTGTAGCGCTAACAGTAACGCCAAGGTCTCCTGTTCGACAGTGGAATACCTGGTCTGACAAGGGTTAAACTTCCGGGAGAAAAAACACACAGGACGATCAATGCCTTCATCATCCTCCTGTAGGAGCACCGCACCTGCCCCCACCATACAGGCGTCCACTTCCAGTTTGAAAGCTCTGTCAAAGTTCGGAGCTGCCAGAACCGGAGCAGAGCACAACAATAACTTAGCCATCTCAAAGGCACTCTGGCTTTCAGCCGTCCACTGAAAGGGCACCTTTGGGCTGATCAAAGCGGTCAGTGGGGCTACTACGGACGAAAAGTTCTTACAAAATGTTCTGTAATAGCCCACCATGCCCAAGAACCGGCGCAGCTGGCGACGGGAAGTGGGCACTGGGTACTGAGTGATAGCCTCAACCTTTCTTGCTACAGGACGCACCTGTCCACGACCCACCTCCTTACCCAGGTAGGTCACAGTTGTTTTACCGAACTCACATTTGGCCAAATTGACCGTTAACGAAGCAGCCTGTAGCCGCTCAAACACCAGCTGCAAAGTGGAGACATGTTCACCCCAAGTAGAGGAGTGGACCACCAAATCATCCAGGTAAGCAGTACAGTTTGGCACCCCGGCAAGTACCTTGTTCACTAACCTCTGAAATGTTGCTGGGGCATTACGCATACCGAATGCCATGACCTTGTACTGCAGAAACATATCTGGCGTAACGAATGCAGAGATTCTTGAGGCACGTTCGGTTAAAGGAACCTGCCAGTAACCTTTCAGCATGTCCAACTTACTCACATAAGTAGCAGAACCAATTGTGTCAACGCAGTCATCAATGCGCGGCATCGGGAAAGAGTCGGGCACGGTGACCGCATTGACACATCTGTAGTCTGTACACAGTCTGGCTGTGCCGTCTGGCTTTGGCACTAAGATGCAGGGAGAACTCCATGGGCTGCTGCTGGGTTCTGCCATGTCGTTCTCCAACAAGTACCCTGTCTCTTTCCTCATCAACTCCCGCTTACGGGCATTGACTCTGTAGGGGTGCTGTCGAATTGGAGCAGCACCCCCAACATCTACGTCGTGCGCCAGCACAGTGGTACGGGTAGGAACATCCTGAAATATCTCTGGAAAACTGCGGATTAAAGCTACTAGCTCGTGCTGTTTACTGCAGTCTAAATGTGGCATTATGGACGGCAAGACTTTCAGACTCTCCGAATTGCTCAACCGTTCACCTTGCACATGAGCTGTCTTAAGCTCCAACCCATCCTCCTGATCGACTTCCAGGGCGTCCGAGCGCAGCACCACCGTGGCAACGACAGCTGGATCCTGGGTACTGGGCAACAGAAGTGGTTTGCGCACATGATACTCTTTTAGCATGTTTAAATGACACAATCTTGACGAGCGCCTTCGCTCCGGAGTTTTCACATTATAATTAGTGTCACTCACTTTTCTCTCCACCACATGTGGACCGGTATACCGAGCAGACAGAGACGAGCCTTGTACCGGCAGCAACACTAAGACCTGATCTCCTTCCTTAAACTCGCGGATTTTAGCCTTCTTGTCGTACCGGCTTTTCATTCTGGTCTGGACTGGCAAGAGAGACTGGTGTGCCAGTTTACATGAGTCATGGAGACGGTTACGCATCTCATGCACATAGTCATACACGTTCCTTGGCACACTCTTAGGTGACTTAAACGAAATAATGTTTTCCTTGAGCACTTTCAACGGACCCCTCGGGGTATGTCCGAACACTAAATCGGCAGGACTGAAACCTAAGGACTCCTGTACTGTCTCCCTAACAGCAAACACCACATACGGTACCCCCCTCGTCCCAACCACCTTCCGTTTCCAGACAATACTTGCGCAGCATTGATTTGAGCGTTTGGTGCCAGCGCTCTAACGCACCTTGGCTTTCTGGATGGTAAGGACTTGATGTCTGGTGGCGGATCGAGAGGTTACGCAACACATGTGACAGCAGCTTGGACATGAAATTGCTTCCCTGATCTGTTTGGATTTCCTTAGGAAGACCAAATGTAGTGAAGAATTTGATGAGAGCCTTGGTCACAGATTTAGCAGTGATGTTCCGTAGCGGAACTGCTTCAGGGTAGCGAGTAGCACTGCACATTATGGTCAACAGGAACTGGTTTCCTGACCTTGTTTTAGGTAAAGGGCCCACACAGTCAACAATGATCCTGTCAAATGGTTCCCCCACCACTGGGATTGGACAAAGAGGCGCACGGGGAATGGGTTGGTTAGGCTTACCCATGATCTGGCACACGTGACATGTTCTACAGTACTCTACAACATCTGATTTTAACCCAGGCCAGAAAAAGTGTTGGAGTATTCGGTCGTAGGTTTTCGAGATCCCTAAGTGGCCAGACCATGCCGGATCATGAGCCACAGACAGGACCTGCTGTCTATACGAAGTAGGAAGCACCACCTGTGACACAGTGCTCCAGTCGCCATCTATGTCATGCGCTTTCCATTTGCGCATAAGCACACCGTTGTCCACATAGTATGCTCTCTTAATGGCTTTTGCTTCCTCCAGGGAAACTACTGATTGAAAGCATGTCGCCAAACTACCATCCGCCTTCTGGGCCTCAACCACGTTTGAGGTCGTAGCAGACAACAAAATATCCCCTAAGTGGGTACTCTCTACCCTGGCAGCCTTCGTAGGTATCTCACTCTCCTTGGGCACATGAGTGTACTCCAAGACGGAATCTCCTAGATTTACTAGGTCTCCCAACTTCCTGCTTTGTGCTCGGGTGACAACACAAGCTGGAAACACATGTGGAAACTCAGAAGACAACTTATCATTGTCTGACCCGGTGTTTGGTTTTTCCACCACTTCCAACACCGGTTTTACAGTACCACCCGCAATGTCATTGCCCAGAAGCAAAGACACACCTTTAATTGGTAGTTTTTCCACCACTCCAACTCGAAAACATCCCGAAACAATGTCAGATTGCAAATTGACCCATTGTAACGGTACTGCTTTTGTCCCCATTTCTATTCCCTGCAGTATTACCTGTGTGCCTACAGCGGTGCTGTCTGAACAAGGCAACACACTTGCAAGGATCAGGGACTGCGCAGCCCCCGTGTCCCTCAGAATATCCACAAGCTGCCTACTCTTTGGGTCACCTGTCAAGGATACCCAGCCGGTGGACATAAAGGGCGTGTAACTGTTGTCCGACAGAGGGGTTTTAGCTGTACAACTGAACGACTGAACTAACCCCACCTCCTTGTGTCTACGTGGAGGAGATCTCTGCTTGTTTTTCAAGATGGGGCAGTCAACAACAACATGCCCCATTCGATGGCAGTAAAAGCACTCTCTACCTACAGGTTTCGTAGATCCCTCAACCGATGGATGACGAGCATAACGGGGCGACTCCACAGGTTGGGGATTGGAGAACACGGTCTTATGGGTTAGGGCATATTCGTCTGCTAAGACGGCTGCCTGAGCCATGGACGCCACTCGTTGCTCATTAAGATGGACTACGATCCGGTCAGGCAGGTGGTTCTTAAAGTCTTCAAGTAAGACTAGTTCCCTCACCTCTGCCAGGGTGGTGGCCTTACTGGCAGAACACCACTTATCAAAAAGGGACTCTTTGTCCCTGGCGAACTCTACATAGGTTTTGTTGGACGTTTTCCTGTGGTTCCTGAAGCGCTGTCTGTAGGCTTCAGGGACCAGCTCATATGAGCGCAAAACTGTGGCCTTTACAGCATTGTAGTTGAGACTATCTTCTAGGGACAAGGAGGCCACTACCTCCTGTGCCTTTCCGGTAAGCCTGCACTGCAGCAGTAGCGGCCACACTTCTTGGTGCCATTTTAGCGCCCCTGCCACCCTCTCAAAAGCTGAAAAATAGCTGTCTACCTCAGCTTCCCTGAACGGAGGCACTAAAGCAATATTTTTGCTGACATCAAAATGACCAAACCCGCTAGATGACGGTGATCCACCCATTCCCGCCTCTAGCTCTTTCGAATCCGAATTTCCTTTTCTGCCTGTATATGCATTTTTTTTACCTCCAACTCCAACTCAAATGTCCTCCTGTCTGTCTTGTCCCTCAACTCGTTCTCGAGACGGGACAAACGACGATTGAGCTGCTGTGCTGCCTCCTCCAAACCAGGAGAAACAGGAGAACCTGGGTTATACTTAGGCAGCGTTCGAGGAGCGGGGAGAGGACCCTCGCCCCGACTGTCCACCGACCGTGTGGGCGAGGTTTTCAACATCTCTTTACCCTCCACATCTTCCTCTTCGCTTTCCTCCTCGTCTCCTATCGTTATAACCCCTTGCTCTAGCAAACCACCCGTGACAACTGCAAGGACCTCGGCCCTGAGAGCTTGTTTTCTTGCCGCGATACCAAAGTGATCTGCGATCTCTAGCAGGTCCGCTTTACGCAGCCCTGACAATCCTGCATATGACGGTTCATCAACGAATGCTGAAACAGCAGATGCCGCCATGTCACACTCCTAATGACACTACACTGAACACTATAACACTATACACACAGGGGCCTTTACTCACACCCCAAACACCACGATCACACCGACCACCAAGGCGTCTGAGCAGCAGGAAGTCAAGATCCCGGACGAGCCCCCAATTGTTATAAGTCTATGCCTGTAACGGAGGGAACCTGACCTCTCCCACTACTCAGGGACTCTCAGAGACCGGTGTAAGACACGTGGAGCAAGGAGTGCGCAAACAGGTGGTACCGTTTCAACTAGGGCTTTATTTTGCCACTACGGGTCAGTAAATGATAACAAAGAAAATAACAATAATACAGGGACAAAGGGAGTTCTGGACAGGACCAAAAGGAAAGAAACCAACATAAAGTCCCCACCCCTAACCTACACCATCTCCCAAGAGCTAAGCAAGCAAAACAAAACTGACACACGATTGAGGTGTCCTAACCACAAATACAGCGGTGGTCTGCCCAGGTCTGGCTAGTGTATCTTAGACAGTAGTAGTCCCTACGGATGGTGTATGGTGTATACCCTGGGGCAGCTCTAACCTACTCCCCAGCCCCTGAACAAAAGAACAAGAAAACTAAGGTGGACAACACTTAACCCTACAAACAAAGCAACTCAACACAACAAGACAAAAGAACACAATTCACAAGGTTAACAGAGAGGGGAATTCAAAGATATAGTTCTCTACACAAGTGGGCCTTACCCACACATAACACTATGCTTACCAGAACACACAGACTATCCCCTCCCACAAACAAACACAGAATGGCACAATATATACTGGTGGAAGGATGATTGATAACAGGAACCAGGTGAACCGGATTATGGAGGGGAGGAGTCATGCATAGGTGTTGATTGGGCTGAGATGATTCGCGCCACCTGTGGAGATAGCACAGCAGCACAACACACAGAAAACACACACAGAACACAAACACAGAACACCATAGACTGGGGGTCGTAACAGTTATCAATATTTGTGGCTTCTTAATCACTGAATGCATCACAGCACAGGAACAATGTTCCTACTACTTTATAAAGGACGCATGTCTTTAAGAATATATTGTGCTTATTAACATTATACATTGTGCTTATTAAAGTAATGGTTTATGTTGTAACTTAGAAGTTTGCTTAGGCTTAAACATTGTGTCTCACTTATGGGGTCATTATTGTAGCAAAACTATTCACAAATGCACAGCACGATCCACAAATGCACAGCACGATCCACAAATGCACAGCACGATTCACAAATGCACAACATGATTCACAAATGCACAGCAAGATCCACAAATGCACAGCACGATTCACAAATGCACAGCACGATTCACAAATGCACAACATGATTCACAAATGCACAGCAAGATCCACAAATGTGTGCGATCCGCAATCAACAAATGCGTACCACGATCCACAAATGCGCACTGAGATTTGTGTATGTGTAAAACAATGTAGTCACAAAGTCTGGCCTCTGACTTGGCGCTGTTTTTACACGTGACTTTTGCTACACTCCTGCCGTGTGGTACAAATCCACAACTCGTGTGCGTGTGCGTGCGTGTGAGACAATATCTGCCTCAGTAGCTGTAAAGCCTCCATGCCACCAGTCGGCGGTATAGCGGTCCAGTGACGTTTAAGCAGTGATGCCGGTAACGCGCTACTTAGTAACGCGTTACTCTAATCTGACCACTATTTTCAGTAACGAGTAATCTAACGCTTTACTATTTCCAAACTAGTAATCAGATTAAAGTTACTTGTCCAAGTCACTGTGCGTTACTATTTTGTCATTAATAGTCAAATATATATTTGATTTCTTCTTTTGTCTCTGGTAGTGAAGTCATGTAGCATATGCGACAATTTAGTCACGTTTTCAGCATGAGGGTCACGTCACGTGTATAGGCTACATAAACCTACTACGCAGTGATACAAACAACGGAGGAGGAGAGAGAGAGATGCAAATTTTCGAGTTGGAAATACAATCACTATTTTGAGTATTTGTCAGCTAAAGATGGAAATATCAAGGTTCGTTGTACTCTGTGCTGGTGGCGACAACGTGCTATCAAGCTACAAAAACAACAACGTCAAATTTGAAGAAACATTTGGAGTCGCAGCACTGCACAGTCAAATTTACAGAGCAAATCCCGTTTCTGTGACTAAAGTACAACCACGGGATACTCGCTCCACTGTTTCACTCATAACATGCAATTCAATATAAGATTAGGCCAAAGTTACAAATGTAGACATGATATCAGCCTACATGTGGTGTTATAGGCCTACACTTGTTTTGTTTTGTAAAACCACTCCTTGCTTCTCTAATGCTGTGAACAACAGGTACAATGTGCATAAAACATGTTGGAAATAATTTAATTGTTACATTTATAAACAATGTAGATCATAAATAGTAAGTTTTGCCATTACAATGTTAATATGTCAGGTCAAGAAAGACTGTCATTATAGATTTTTTTATAAAAGCATGTAGCCTTTTGTTTTAGGAAATCGTTTTTAAATTCAACTTAAAATGTCAGAAAATACTTTGTACATTGTTGTTGTGTACATTACTGTTAAAAATTAACTTTTAATGAAGTGAGTGTTGGCAAAACCGGTTGTCATTTTTATGTTGAGGCGGCAGGGGTGTTGTTGGCAGCTGCTGAATGTAACTAAAAAAGTAACTTGTAATCTAACTTAGTTACTTTTGAAATCAAGTAATCTGTGAAGTAACTAAGTTACTTTTTAAAGGAGTAATCAGTAATCAGTAATCAGATTACTTTTTCAGAGTAACTGTGGCAACACTGCGTTTAAGGCAACGTAACATTGCTGGGTGGATCAAGCGGTTAGACTCGCCGTGGCTGCAGTGCAAGCAAGGCGAGCAACGATGGAGCCTCGAGAGCCTTCTGTAAGTACATTTTTATGTTAAGTAGTAACCGTCCTAAGTAGCCTTATATTGCCCAGTAAAATATAATATTATCAGTAACACTAGTTATCTGTGAAGAAATAACTTTAGCTCCGCTCATGCGTCACCGAGCAAACTGGTAGTAGCTAGCTACATCATAGAAATGGCACTAGCAAACTAACTAGACCAATTTACCTACCTAAAAATGTATGTGCCGCATATGGGTGTGTAGGTAGCTAGTCACGATCAGGAGTCTATCTAGCTTTAAAACGAGTTTGGTGGAAGTTTGTATTTAAATAAGGCTAATAATTCAGAGTTGTCTTGAGTTTCATCAGCTAGCAAGCTAGGCACATTCAATCATCAGACAATGTTTAATGTACATTTAGACTTTTTCTTTGTTCTATTTTTAATGCACTGCACATGTATGGTATATGTAGTGGCCGACCAAGGGGTTTGACATCATACAAGAACTTAAAATAATATGAACAAATATTAAGGCTCTGTCAGTTCATAAAGTGGGCCATCATGTCATGATTATGCATGACTTTACAGTCCGATGCAAATCCAAATGTTAACATCTTAAATTATGTTTCTATAGGAGTTGCAAATACCAGAGATCAACTGGGAGTCCAATGGCATTAATGCTGACCTGGGCCTGGTATCCATGTACCAGTCCTTGAGAATTGTCTGGATGAACTCGAGATGGATCATCTAAAAAGATCAATAGACCCAGTTGCCACCTCTGCTGCAGTTGAATGTGTGCAGAGTATCATCAACACCAGATAAAGTTAAAAGATTTAACATTTGTTTTACCAGTTACAAGTAAAAGCTTAGTTTTGGACGCTAACCCAATAGTTATATATAAGCTTTTGTTTGCATTGAAGTACATATTTAAGCTCCGACTCCCGTTTAGTGCTCCACGCACCTGAATAGTTTCATATCCGCTTAATGTTAGGCTCTCCAGCCTCAAGACAAAGGGGACCGCAACAGCGAGGATGGCGTATGTACAATGTGTGTGTTGCCAATCAATGAATAAACTATTAATAGCAAAACTTAGTGAGTTTGAAACTGTTAAAAGAAATTACAGATTTAACCTTTTATTCTGCATACAATTATACTGTGTTCAGCATTTCTTGCCGACAGAAAGGGGAACCTTACCAAATGAACTCAAGCCAACACCAAGCTTATCTTTACAGCATGCCATTTGGTAAGCCTAACAGGGTAAAAACTCGAAAGACGCACACACACATACGAGATCTTTCAGCTAGACAGCTGTTATGCAGGGGAGTTATCCAATGACAGAAGAGACATGGGACAGTTGCATGTCTGTATCATGATTGTGGATGGATCAATGAACCAGAACCGCAGCAGATTCCTCAGATGCTCTGAAGAGGCTGTTGAAAAGACAGACCTGTGAGACACATGTTCTATACTCATCTTTATATTTACACTCTTTATAAACAGGGACGGAAGTGATGAGTTTTTCAACTGAAAAACAAATACATTTATTACAATTAAAAAGCACACCATGTTCAATAAAAGTCTGGAAATAAGCTGTGACCCGAGTGACAACCTTGACAGAGACATCTTCGTTGTCATCAGAATCAACGTCCGGGTGATGTGTGCAAGAATCATCTGGAAAGACAGAGACTGGTAATGAAGACGTAGCCTACTCATGCATGGGAATACAAATTGGAGAAAAGGTATTCAAGAAGAGGTCTTTAACATAACATTTGATTGATAAATATCTTAGGTAATAAACCAAATCATGTACCTTGGGTGTGATTTCAGCATCTTCTCGTAAGTGAAAAGTAGCTTGACCACATCTTATCTATCAGAAAGAAGTGGCCAAATGCCAATCACCTTGAATCCCTTTCTCAACTGTTTCATTTGTTTCCCTGATCGGCCACTTCAATACATATACTTTAGTCCATACATGTGCAGTGCATTAAAAATAGAACAAAGAAAAAGTCTAAATGTACATTAAACATTGTCTGATGATTGAATGTGCCTAGCTTGCTAGCTGATGAAACTCAAGACAACTCTGAATTATTAGCCTTATTTAAATACAAACTTCCACCAAACTCATTTTAAAGCTAGATAGACTCCTGATCGTGACTAGCTACCTACACACCATATGCGGCACATACATTTTTAGGTAGGTAAATTGGTCTAGTTAGTTTGCTAGTGCCACTTCTATGATGTAGCTAGCTACTACCAGTTTGCTAGGTGACGCATGAGCGGAGCTAAAGTTATTTCTTCACAAATAACTAGTGTTACTGATAATATTATATTTTACTGGGCAATATAAGGTTACTTAGGACGGTTACTACTTAACATAAAAATGTACTTACAGGAGGCTCTCGAGGCTCAATCGTTGCTCGCCTTGCTTGCACTGCAGCCACGGCGAGTCTAACCGCTTGATCCACCCAGCAATGTTACGTTGCCTTAAACGTCACTGGACCGCTATACCGCCGACTGGTGGCATGGAGGCTTTACAGCTACTGAGGCAGATATTGTCTCACACGCACCCCCCTCGCACACGAGTTGTGGATTTGTACCACACGGCAGGAGTGTAGCAAAAGTCACGTGTAAAAACAGCGCCAAGTCAGAGGCCAGACTTTGTGACTACATTGTTTTACACATACACAAATCTCAGTGCGCATTTGTGGATCGTGGTACGCATTTGTGGATTGCGGATCGCACACATTTGTGGATCTTGCTGTGCATTTGTGAATCATGTTGTGCATTTGTGAATCGTGCTGTGCATTTGTGAATCGTGCTGTGCATTTGTGGATCTTGCTGTGCATTTGTGAATCATGTTGTGCATTTGTGAATCGTGCTGTGCATTTGTGGATCGTGCTGTGCATTTGTGGATCGTGCTGTGCATTTGTGAATAGTTTTGCTACAATAATGACCCCATACTCACTCAGGGTGGGGGGAACAGGCTGTATTTGGTGTCTTAATCTCTTCATTTCAGGAGCAACCTTGAAGCAGGCTGAGATGGCACCCGAGCGTGGGATGCGCCAGCAAGAACAACTCCCAGAGCATGAGAAAGCTCAACCCTCTTTGTATCATTTTGTAATACTGCACTGTATTATATATCCTGGGGCAGGGACAGATAGCCAGTTGGACTTCGTGAACCAGCCCGAACACTGTTGTGGGTAGGGAAACGTAGACAACCCCAGAGCTCTGTACTGTTGATTTCCAACTGCTGCATTAAAGCTGATATTATCGGACCTCTGCGACTCCAGACCACTCTTTCTAGAACACAGACTTGTGTCATTGAAAAATGAATAGAAATAGACACAAAGAATTAGAGTCCTTCAATAGCCAGCAAAGGCCATGGGACCGACGCCCACGTATGATGTGTTGAATGCGTTAGCTATGGAGGATCGATGTCCTTATTACGTGCTTGATGGTTATGTGCGCTATAGCCAGCTAGGCTAGAGGACGCTGTCCTGCAATGCAAGGCCAGCAAGGCCACAGACCGAAACCCCCCCATGAACACATGTAGCCTAATGGTTATGTACACAATAGCCAGCCTAGGCTAGAGGACGCTGTCCTGAAGTGCAATAGCCAGTCAAGGCCGGGGATAGCAAAGCCCTGAATGTGCAATAGCCAGCAAAGGCCATGGGACCGACGCCCCCATGTGGTATGTGTTGCATGCGTTAGCTATAGGACCGACGCCCTAATTACGTGCCTGATAGTTATGTGTGCTATAGCCAGCTAGGCTAGACAGGACGCTGTCCTGAAATGCAAGGCCAGCAAGGCCACAGACCGAAACCACCATGACACATGTAGCCTAATGGTTATGTACGCAATAGCCAGCCTAGGCTAGAGGACGCTGTCCTGAAGTGCAATAGCCAGTCAAGGCCGGGGCTAGCAAAGCCCTGAATATGCAATAGCCAGCAAAGGCCATGGGACCGAAGCCCCCATGTATGATGTGTGGCATGCGTTAGCTATAGAAGATCGAGCCATCATGGACATGTAGCCTAATGGTTATGTATGCAATAGCCAGCCTAGGCTAGAGGACGCTGTCCTGAAGTGCAATAGCCAGTCAAGGCCGGGGCTAGCAAAGCCCTGAATATGCAATAGCCAGCAAAGGCCATGGGACCGAAGCCCCCATGTATGATGTGTGGCATGCGTTAGCTATAGAAGATCGAGCCATCATGGACATGTAGCCTAATGGTTATGTATGCAATAGCCAGCCTAGGCTAGAGGACGCTGTCCTGAAGTGCAATAGCCAGTCAAGGCCGGGGCTAGCAAAGCCCTGAATGTGCAATAGCCAGCAAAGGCCATGGGACATGTATGATGTGTAACATGCATTAGCTATATAGACCGACGCCGTTGTGTATGCATGTAGCCAAATGGTTATGTACGCTATAGCCAGCATAGGCTAAAGGACGCTGTCCAGAATACATACCGCCACCACCACCACCAGTTATTTGCAATAGGCTACATTTATTGGGATGAGCAACGTTTATCCCGGCGCTCCTCGATTATCCCGCTGAGGGCGAAAGCGGCATGGGCATGCGTGCCGAGGGTGAGCATCCTGGCAGCTGCTGCAGACATGCCAAAAACTGCAATTGACGAACGTGCAAACACCTTCATTGAATTGATTACAGATCGGCAAGTTTTGAGCGACATGCACCTTGCGGCCACGACTATCAAGACTCGCCCTCCCGCTGAATTCGCCAAGCCCTCGAGGAGCGTGAGGCTGAAGCCATGGATCAACCGGATTACATTTATATTCCTGCCTTGCAGGATGTGAGACCTCAACCGGGGAGAAATATCAGCCCCGACAGGGATGTAAGGCCTACCCGCAAACGGAGCTGCCACAGCGGAGGCCAGGGTGTGCAGCGGCTCGACGATAGGCACCAGGGACGCCAGGACAGGAGGCTGCACGATCAAGGGCGGGAGCACCATGGCAGCGGAGGAAGACGCCCCGGCGCTCTCCAGCGACCGCAGGCGGGCATCGATGGATTTCAATGAAGAAGCCAGGACCAGCAGGGTTGAGGTGAGGGCTTCCCCAGGAAGATCGGAAGCGGGAACCGGAGGGGGAGCAACAGCAGGACCGGCGGACGCGCCGGCGGCCGGATCCAGGAGCTCCGGATGGAGCGACTTCCTGGATCGCTTCCGAACCGGAGTGGCGACGGAGCGGGGAGCCGGGGGCGACTGGACCCGGTCAGGGGAGTCGCTGTCCACCTCGTCTGCCAGGTCAAGTAGCTGGGAGAACCCCAACCCAGGCGCAGGAATAACGCCCATATCACCGCAGGCCCGTTGGAGCTCCAACGGGAAGCGAGCTGAGAGCTACGGCGAGAAACCGGGACGGCGTCCTCGGACAACTCCAGGCGCGCACTTGATAGCACTGGTTACTCGCTCCACTGTTTCACTCATAACCAGTGGTGGTGCGTCCATAGAGGGCGCATGGGCGCCGCCCCTCCTAGATTTTTTCGCAAAAAATAAATTCAAAAAACGTTTAAAAATATGATATACCAAACTATTTAAATAAGAAATGTACTGTGTTAACGCGTTAAATGTGTGTGGGAGACCGTAAATCCCTGTCAACAACCACTTAAATGTGACCAAATATAATATATTGCCATTCGTTATCACTGAGATAAGCCACTCCCCCCTGGAGGGGCGCCGGCCTAATGGAAGTCAATGGGAGCTCTCATACTTTTATCATACATTTGAGAAGGACAGCTTTTCATTTGCGGCTGAAAGGGGCGATCCTGGGGCGCACTAGTGTTCAGTGAGTAATGTACACTTCTAATTCTACTCAAATTATTTTCTTCTCATTGTGGGGTGCTATTTTAACCGCGCCGCCCAATTTACAACATAAGATTAGGCCAAAGTTACAAATGTAGACATGATATCCGAAAATTGGTCACAAAGAAAATTTCAGGTAATGAAATGACCGTCAAATTACGTAACCACAACGTCTCTAGCTGGTAAGTCAGAAACCGCCCAAAAAGTATGGACATACGACGTTGCCGTTACGTCGTGTGTTAGCTGGGTAGGCCTTCCATACTTCGCAGCCAGTGTGTCCCAGGCGTCAAGCCACTGTGTGTGTACGCGCCACCATGTTGACAACAACAATGTAGCCTACATTATATATTTTTGCAAATCTATTAAAAATATTTAAACAAACTTTGTTATTATGGGGTATTGTGTGTAGAATTGAGGAAAAATGGGAATTAAATACATTTTGGCATAAGGCTGTAAAATAACAAAATGTGGAAAAAGTGAAGAGCTGTGAATACTTTCCGGATACACTGTATGTATCTGTTCTACCAGGCAGTCCTTGCGAGTTTTCAAAGGGACTTTGTTGGAATGGACTGTGCAATGTGTTGTTTTAAAGTTGTGAAAATGTTGTTTACAGTCCGTGACTTGAATGTATAGTAGTAGTAAATGCATACTAGTTTGTGGTTGAATGGGTCATGTCTACATTCTCAAGTATTTTGTATTGTAACCTGCAACAATAAACTCTTAACAGTCACAGCCAATGTTAAAAACTTGAGTACCATTTTGTGCTTGATCAGGGCCTGACCTTGGGGATACCAGGGGCTGAAACACTGGCTTGTCAGTGAGAAAATATAATTTGACCCTCAATGACCCGGCCACAGTTGACACCCTTTCAATACATGTCAAGTTTGGATCCTCTGTTCATGCTCAAAAGCTGTATATCCTACTCTAGATCTGAGAAAATACATAAATGCAAAGGTGGATATAAGGACATTTTTAAGAAATCACACAAAATATTTGTCACCACTGTTTTATTGATGATTGGAAACATTATTGCAAAGTGTCTTCCAAATGGATGTGATAGGGTTAATATTTTCAAAGACAACCCTGTGAAATAAGATGGTCTTGAATTCAACTTTTACTCGTCAACCACCCAAAAACACTTTACAGTATATCTCAGTCGCTTTGGTATATTTCTTAAATCATTCTTAACATTAGCATTAAATCAAAATAATTAGTACAAAGTGCTATTAGAATGATAAGTCCTTGTCTCATTGTTAACAAACAAGATGGTTAACATGCTTAACCATGTTGTCAATACAACAGTGTACTCTGTAAGCAGTTTCTGTTGTAAACTTTTTGAAAAAAAGGTTTTGATGACAATGATTGAAAATGCCAAAGGCTGCACTTCTTGTGTATGGCATATATCAATTTCAACAGAACAACGCTACACATTACATACTGTAAGTGGGAGATTGCTTGCAAGAGTTTGGACAGAATTCACATTCACACTTTTACAGTTTGTACTGTTGTTAAAGACGATGTCAATGTGATACAGAAAAAAGGACAAAACTGTTTTACAGCACTGCATACCACAAAGGGAAAAAACTACTAATTAGGAGAAATGTAAACATAGAAGAAAAAAAAACCTTCAGCAGAACTGTACATGCAATGCTGGTGTGGGGCATTATAATTATGACAACTGGTTAAGACATTAATAACTTCAAAGGAGAACCAGTATAACACATTTTAATCAACATGACATACGCAATTGATAATGTAGGAAAAATAAGCGAATTTTCTATAATAATTTGCAGGAAAATACCAAAGCATTGACAATTTGTTCAAAAGAATGTGAAATTGCTTTTATGATGAACATAATTGACTAGATTATGTAGAGGTTTAATCGATTATTTTGAGAATTTCAATTGTGATCTGAGAGATGTACCAAAGTGACTGGGATGTAACTGTAATGATCATCTATAGATCGAAGTGCTTTATCCATACATGTAAAGATGCTACACACAGACAAAGGGCCATTAAAATGCTTAGTAAATGTCCAATAACTACATATTGCTTAGTAATTTACAAGGCACTATAGTCAGTGTTGGAAGATAAGCAGATAGCTTAGTTGATGTCGATAAATATCCCTGAGGATTAATCATTCACTTTGTCACTTCACTAGACCATGTCATTAAACAATTAGCCACAGGACTTTGCATGTACTGAGTTCTAACCTCTATTTATTCTAAATTACTTAGTAACTTAGCAGCTATTTGAACATAAAAACTAGAGTGGCCCAGAATTGTCTGGTAGTAAAAAAAAGAAATTCAGAGTATTAAGTAGAAAAAGTATTTTGAACCCTGTCATATAATTGTGTTATTTAATGTTATCACAATGATCAATAGAAACAGTATCATATCTTGTTAAATTTTGAGGAAGATTTGGTGGTGGTATTATGCATGGTGACTGGATCTACTGAAAATACAGCTAAGTGAGGTGTGATAGTTAGTATCAGGTTGATTCAGTATGTCTAGCAATAGAACAATGTGAAATTTTGAATTGATAGTTATTGTTTTAGACTCCTTTCACATCCTCCCCTCTATATAACCCTCCATTCCATACATCTATCCATCCCTCCCCTACACCTCTATCTACAATTCCCCTCTCAGACGGGTGTGCAGGTCCTCCTGGTCAATCTTGCTCATCTGGTTGTACCAGCGGTGGTGTGCCAGCAGTGCCAGGTTCCTAGCTGAGATGGCACTCATCTCCATGGCACTAGCTGCCCACTCTACAGCATTCAGGTAATATAGGCGATCGTGGAGGATAAAGGGCGGGGTCCGGCGGTGGGGCGGGCGATAGGAAGGGTAAGCAAGCCACCTGGTCTCAGAGATAGAGTCCCAGGAAAGGAACATGCTATGAAGCTGCTCCTGAGAAAGAGGCTGATGAGATAAAACCTTCCACACCTTCCTGTGGCTTGCCGGGGGGCGGGTGTAGCTTGGTGGGATGTGTACAGGGTCGATGGAGCTCAAGCTGTTGATAATAGAGTCCTTGGTGTCTGTGGTAAAAATGTCTGACACCCTAAACTGGGAGGGCTGCTCAGTGGTACCCAGGAAGGACACATTCAAAAGGCCATGGACCAGGGTCGAGACAGTCTGGTGGTAGCGCCCTGGATAATGAGAAGGGATGGGAGGAGAGAAACCTGCAAAGGTGATGTCAGACTTTTCCTGATGAAGAGGCGTGGCTATGATCACAATGTCATAGAGAGAGTGGCCAGCGGCAGACTCTCCGACGTAGTTTACCTCATAAAAACTGCCTGTTGAGCCTGAGGATAATAAAAGCTAGTTATTAGGAGATAATAGAATATGGTGTATCTAATCTTTCCCATATGTAATGTGAAAGCTCCCCATGTTCGTGTGTTTATGTAAGGGATAATGCCCGACGAGGTGTCCAATATCAGCCTGATATCCCAGCCTGCAGCGAGTTGAATAGCAAATGGATGTGAGATGATCGCGTCAAAATTGACATAATCGCCTAACCGTAAATATAATTTGACAATATGTTAAACATTAAGACTAGCCAGCTACCCAGCCATGTAATTGCTCCCAAATCAATATCAAGATTTTCACGAACTAGTGCTAAGTAGCTGTTAGACTAGTCTAGGCTACGGCCGCAGCCTGTGACTGATGTGAGATGATCGCATTTAAGTTGACATATTCTCCAAACAATAATTATAATTTGACAGTATGTTTAACAACAAGACTAGCCAGCTATCCAGCCAAGTCATTGTTCCCAAATCAAATAAAGAGTTTTACGAATAAAATAATCGGCCATGTGTGTTGGCTACTGTCGTGTTGGCCGCAGCAGAAGTAGATCGACTAGCGAGGTGAATAGCGAATGGGATGTGAAGATGAGCGGTTACGTGACACAGACACAGGCTACATTCAGAAAAGTACAATTTTGCAAATAGGTTAAAAGACATAGGCTATTGAAGTCACTCATTGTGGTAATGACATGTTGGCTTGTTAAAGTCTTTCAAAATTGTAAATGGAGGCTTGTAAATGGAGGACTGCGTCCCTGTATGGAGCTAGAAAGCTGACAAAAGTATCTGAATTTGAATATGAAAGATCTGAAATATTTGTATGTCGAATTTCATAAAACTGAAATATTTTACTGTTGAATATATAATATCTGAATTATTTGTATGCCGAATTTAACAAAACTGAATTATTTTGGTCCAGAAATTCAGAATTCAGATTGCGGAAATTCAGATGGCTGAAATTCAGACTGCGGAAATTCAGATTTTGTCTGAACTAGGCCAAAGGTGAAACAGCTTGCTTTACAGGGAAAAATAGACGATTTCAGAACGACCGAACTTTACCTAAGAACAAACGGAGTTTCTAGTTGGAAGAAGACCCAGATAGCACACAGCTCTACATAGACTATACTATGGATGTAGTATGGAGATCGTTGGTATTTGATCGAAACTGACTTCCAGATGATGTGTGGACGATTAATCAAAGCTACACCACCAGGCCACACTACAGATATATGCTGTTAACCCGATATATAACGCCTTTATATCTATGCTGTTAACTAGCCTACTATGTCCGATCTCTCAGACAGCAACTATTTCACTATCTATAACCGATCTGAAATGTCACTTAGCAAATGAACATATATAGGCTGAACATTGACTTTGATATGAATATAAGGAGACAATGAAAAACAATATGCTTGACCACCCAAAATTGGCTATTAGCAATAGTAGCTAGCTAGCGTTACTTGATTCAACCTGGATTTTCTGTTTGGGTATTATAATGAAGAGACACAATTCAAGTTCATGATTTTATATCAGGCTGGATGTTGATGCCATCAAGCTCTTAAAAGAACTCCAACACAGAAAAGAGAACAACGGAACAGAAACATAAATATATAGGCTACAGCTTTGCCAGTTGTTCCGCGTCTTCCATCGGTCTCCGCCGCCCTCCGACTCCGTCTCGACTCACTTGGTTACAGTAACTGCCGATTTTGGCAGAGGAGTTTTTACAAGTTTCATAAGCACTATACCTCGATTGGGCTCCATACTTTTCCTCCAACGAGCAACTCTTAGCTTTTGTTCTGAGGTCAAATTTGGTCGTTCTGAAATTGTCTACTTTTCCCTGTGAAAGCAAGCTGTTTCACCTTTGGCCTAGTTCAGACAAAAATCTGAATTTGCGCAGTCTGAATTTCCGCCATCTGAATTTCCGCAATCTGAATTCTGAATTTCTGGACCAAAATAATTCCGTTTTGTTAAATTCGGCATACAAATAATTCAGATATTATATATTCAACAGTAAAATATTTCAGTTTTATGAAATTCGACATACAATTATTTCAGATCTTTCATATTCAAATTCAGATACTTTTGTCAGCTTTCTAGCTCCATATCCCTGTTGTTATTTTTACTTATTTCAGACACTTTGTACAGGATCATATACCATGGAGCCGGCGCAATCATTTAGAACGGTGAAAAGACAGTTTTGCTGAAATGACGTAGTAGGTGTCCAATATCACTAGTAGGTGTCCGTATATCACTTTATAATGTACACCCCTGCAGCCAATCAGAATCGAGTATTCACCCAGACCATGGTATAAATATATTTATAATATACATCTTTTTTTGCAAGACAGCGTAATCCAAAACAGAACAAACCAGAGACAATGAAATTACATAAGGTCATGCAGGTTCCGGTCCAATTTATGTCTTGCACAACTGCAATCCAGTCTTCAAGATTTGACCTCTATCGTACCTGACTTGGAGTGCCGCACCTTGACAGAGATGGCCGTCACTCTGGCAGGAATGAGCTCGGCCTTGCTGTGGTAAAGGAGGCCTGTACACACTCTTTTGTTGCCTCCATCTACTGCCCACAGGCCTGGATCAGCCCCGGCAAGAGAGACAGCCCCTGGAGACAACAGAATAAAATTAAATATGCGTTAAAGCATATCACTAAACTTAAATTAAATTTTGAATAACACATGGAAATTGCAGGCAGCATGCTTTAGGGTTAAATTGCTAGAAATGAATCGCTTCTACAAGGCACGTTTCTAAAACCACTATGGTGGTTTTAGAATATGCGACGTGTTTTAATTTAATAGCAATATAGGCTTATAACTTTTTTACCCCCCTTTTTTGTGTGCAAAACTCACCCACAAAACCATTGATCCGGACACTCTGGCCATAGTTTACGCGAGTAACTGGTGCTACAATGTCCTTAAGGAAGCTCTGAGAAAAGCCCTCCCCCAGCATGGCCTCCTCAAGCGTCTGATTGGCTAGTACGAGGAAGCCATCACCACCCATGGCATGAAGGAGCTTTTCCACACTGGAGAAAGAGTACCCAAACTGCTGGTACTGATAAATCCTGAACAAACAGGTGGCAAGGAACATGCTCAACGAATAGTAAAATATAACTAGAGAGCATGCAATTTCTGGGGAAATTGTGAGGGTGTGCCTGCTTGTCCGTCCCTTTAAGTTTTTCCCTTCTAGTGATATTTTCAAGCATTTAGCCTACTCATAGTCTATTGCATAATAATTCATTAAGAACACCCTTGGAAAGAAGCTACTGTAACAACGTTATCACTGGAAATATTTCTGATGGAATGGCGATTCAAACAGTAGCTCTATATCTGCTAACTTATGACGTGCCCCCAAAAACGTACATAAACTTGACATTTATTTAGTGGAAAATCGCTCATGCATAAAAAGCTCAATAGCGATCATTGTCAGTAACAACGCAAAATGCGATATAGCCCTTTGTGGAGAAGCTGCCCCGGTAAATTGTATAATACAGTGTTCGTCTTGGTGGCGATCGTTGGTTGAACGTTCCGTTGTACGGTTTAGGCTGAAATTAAATATTGCTTTCATGAACAGATTGACAAGTTTAGGCTGTGTCAATGAAGTTCGGGTTAGTAGTCAGACAGTTTCACTTATTGAAATACTTTTGATTTAAGGGAGTGCCGAACATGTTCACGCCGTTTGACTTCCTACTGTAAACAGCTGTGGATGTTTTTGTTAGCTACAGTGTCTCGCGTAGGCTACAGCGTTGCAGTACTCGTTTGAAATCACAGGTAATGATTATTTCACCAACCAATCGTTTACTTGTAATCTAATGTCATAATAAATCGTACAACGAAAATGTATTTGTGAGTAATGTTTATTTTAACGATTGAAAACAGATGCATCATAGACCGCTGTAGTATGTGTTGCCCGGGCAACATAGGCTAATGTCATAAAATGGATCGCAAGCTGGTGTAGGACATATTGATTCATCTAAATGTATCAACGTCAATATATAAATGTTTTCTGATATTTTAAAGCTACCTCAGAGACGTCTGAATGTCGAGTTGCTCGCTATATTTATAGCATAGAGTAGGCTACCGGACACCGTGAGCTCACAATTCAGCCTAGCCTACATGACACAGTTCACTCTAAAAAATGCTGGGTAAGGTTTAAAACAGCCCAGTCAATTCCAACCCAGCAGCTGGTTAAATATAGGACAGAACACACGTTAACCCAGCAAGATGGGTTGACCATTTAACCCAGAATGTTGGGTTGATCTGATCATTCAACTCCTAAATGCCTAGCTAGCATTACCTGAACTGTATAGCAAAAAGAAGTAAGCACACATAGGCCTACAACTAAATTGAATAATACAAACACGGAGAAAACATAACGTTGTTAGAAACGGTTTTATTGGTTTAATGTAGCCTACTGTAGACTACCTTTTCTATTTTTACCATCCACTTTTGGCGCCTTCACGAACGAACAGCCAGTCGTTAGTTAGCGTTACTACTACACTACAGTAGAGCTATCTACTAGAGCTAGCTACGCTAAACAGTCCAAAAGCAGACAGTTGCAAATAAAAACTCCTTAAAACAAATCGTTTGCAGTACAGTACGTTTATTTCGGTAGCGTTCTTCTGTATAGTTGAAATTTGCCTCTCTGGCTAGACTAAATGTACACAAAGTTGGGCGGTTGCAAACTGAGGAAACGGCTAAAACAAGCTAACGCTATCCTCAACAACACCTAGCTAGGATTCGGACAATCTCACCATTCAGATGCTGCAAGAAATGTGTCTACAGTACACCACCGGTGACCGGACTAGTATTTTTGCTGTCCCCTTACAATGTAAGGGTAAAGTAATGCTTCTGGCATTTCAAGTTAGCCTAGCTATCTCCCAGAAGTTAACGAGCTGCTAAACGAATGTTCTTCTACAGCCTGGCAGTCACGCGTGTTTTCGTGACGTTAGTGACGGTAGGAACGTCAATGACTGTGGCTAGCAAGTTAGCCACATTAGCTTCACTTTTCGCCACAAAAATGTACTTTAAGCTTAAACCATGCATCGGAACGTAAATTCTGATACAAGCAACTCAATCGCTACCAAGACGGAACGTTTTACCGGGTCGTTCTCTATGTAGTCCAAATATTGACCGAGTTTTAGGGGTGGGAAAATAAACAATAATAATAATAATAATAATATATATGTGAGATTACAAAGGATGGCCACGTCGTCATCGACGTGGCACACCCAATGATGTAGAACCTATATACACTGAACAAAATTATAAACGCAACACTTTTGTTTTTCCGAAAACCAGTCCGAAACCAGTCAGTTAGGGTTAGGGTGAACCGCAGTCAGGTCGAGACCCCGACCTGGTGAGGAAGACCCGATGAGGACGATGAGGATGACGAGCATGCAGATGAGCTTCCCTGCGAAGGTTTCTGACCGTATGTGCAGAAATCCTCATCCTAAACCTAATAAACCCCCCCCCCGGGCCTTTTATTGTAGCCAGCCTAAGGCACACCTGTGCAATAATCATGCTGTCTAATCAGCATCTTGATATGCCACAACTGTGAGGTGGATGGATTTTAGATCATAGATCATACATACAAAAAGTCTTAGATATTTGAGTTCAGCTCATGAAAAATGGGGACAAAAACAAAAGTGTTGCGTTTATAATTTTGTTCAGTGTAGAATGAAAAGATAATTGTGTTTGATCCCATGTCTATAAGCTTCTGGGGGAATGTGCACTGGGAATAGAAGAGAAGATAAATTGCTGATGCAGACAAATCAAGTCTTTTAAACATGCTGATGCTGAAATGTGCCATCCTGAAATACAGATCATACAAAACAACCTCTCACCTCATGAACTTGTCCAGAACACTCTCCACCCACATGTGCATGCGGAGGAAGTTAAAACCATATCGCCAGAGCAGACGGAGGAAATTCACGATGAACCAGTCACTCTCTTCAAAGGTAAGCTCCTTCCCATCAAAGATGGCCATCTTGGAGGGAACATCCTTTCTCTGAGAAATCCCTGTAAAAAATATTTAAAGGCAGGATTGAAATCTTCTTACTTCAACATACCCAGGATATCTTTTTTTAAAGACCCTTTAGTAAGTCTAACATCTGCAATCACGCATAAGTAGTGTCACCATTTACTGTACATCGGTAGTTATCAACTTAAGTCAAGTCTACCCAGGTTTTCCCGATCTAGCTATAAGCACGTTCACGTAAAAGCAGCGGTGTTTGCAACATGACCAATCACAAACATGGACACGACTACCAGAGATGCATATTACACAAGATGGACAAACTATAATATTGAACACATACGAAGAATTTAAAAACATGATCCAATGGAAAGAAGAAAAGCTGGCAAAAACAAATCTGACTGTCTGAATGTGTAAGTTATTAGGCTTATCAATATCACTGCCACATCATTGAGGCACGAGTAGATCTGACTATAATTACAATTGTGTATTCCATAAAATGAATGTGTTGCTTAGGTGTATTCTTATGGTGCGTAAAATAAGCCATTCGCATTTGCTGAGAATCAATAGTATCTTTCCCATAGATCATCAGGGAAAGCCAAAGGGTTTTGTCAGTCTCTGAACAAAACTTCCTTACTACCCTCTCGCTATTCATGGTCCATGGAATCTTCTAGGACAATTGTAATGCCTGTTTCCAAAATAAGTGATCGGTCAGAAGGCAGTGTTTTTATACTTTTTGATCTGTTATCTTGAACCATGGCGCCTCAGTAAAAAGTGAACCACCGTTGTGAAACCCTGGGATAAACCAGAAATTACCTTGTCAACCCCAAATCCTTCTTTGTTGTTTGTTTCTGGGCAATCCTGTTTAGCTCTAGTAGTAACCTTACCTAGTTTCTCAATAAAATGCTTCATATGAAGATTAAGGGGGTGAATGACTGAGCCCCCTGTCTCATACTCATTATCCCCAATCTTCTCGGTGGCCAGTCGCCCTCCTATGGTCCCTGGTTCAAACACATCAATCTTCACCCCGGCTCCAAACTCCTCCCTCAGGAAGTACACGGCTGCTGTTCCACCAATGCCTGCTCCTACCACAGCTGTAAATGAGGTGAATCAAAACAAAAGGTTTCAACCATGGAACCATAAATTCCAACGGAACTCTGGTTAAAAAGCTAAATGCAAATGGTGCATATACCAACATAACTCTTTGTCCAAATACATTTACATGCATGGATGTAGGCTGCACTTCATTCAGAATATAAAAGCATAGCCTACATTCTTGGCTAGCCTCACAACCTGTGCACAATGCCAATCTTAGCCTGGCTTACCTATCCTCTTGGGTGGTTCTTTTAGCTCAGGAGCTGAGGCTAAACTTCTCCTTCCAGTCTGACACAGACCCAAGAAGAGAAGAGCCCTGACTGACAAGGTTTTTAAAGTCATTTTGGAGCATTCAGTTATTCACATGAGCAGGCGCCTGTGAAAATAAACACATCCAGAATAAAATAACAATGCCACTGAAAATGATAGCTAGCCTGTATGGGCTGTGAATGATAAGAGATGAGAACTATTAGTGGAGGCAGGAAATCAACGTCTTTAATTTGTCAACTATTAAGGTTCAACTTAACAATACTTAACCGTATCTCTTTGTATTTTGTTGTCTACAATCTACGAACACTATCACCTACCTTGAACCTACAATGGTTGTTGCGTGCTCAAAAAGAAGGTGGCAATATCAGAATTTCACACACCATTTGTGTCCGTTCTGGAGCAGACATCGGGTTCTTTCTTCGAGTGATTTTGATTCGGATTGTGTCCGTGGTCGGTAGTTCTGTAACTCAATAGCAAACTAGTAACTAATTGCTTTCTCTGATCATAATAATGGGAAGAGATTATATAATTGTACAATTTCAGCCTTTCCAAATGATCATGTTGCAACCATGTTTGTAAACGGAACCGGAAATTGAGGGAGGAAGCGGAACTTGATCGCAAAAGGGGTTATGCGGTTATCATGACGTGACGAGGCCATGCCTTCTCGAGACGTGACCTCAACAGCAATGCAAATAGCGTCAAGATAGAATACAATAGGTTTTGTTTAGTTTGAGTAGCTGTTGTGCAAACACAACTCCCCCTGTAAAGCACCACATTTTACAGCTGTGATTCTTATATCGATTGCTGCATACAGAGATGGCAGAGGCGCATCAAGCTCGTGTGCAGTCAGTGATAGAGGATATGGTTCAAAACTTGGAAAGAGACCATATTAGAAAAATGCAAGTAAGTGGACGTAGCATACAACTTAGCCAAGTCACCATTGTTTTCTTGTTAAATTTACGAAAGGAATTATCTGTGTTAATTTAAACAGGGTCGCATGTTCAAATGCAGTGCAGAATGTTGTGAGCACTCCACGGACTCGATGTCACAGGTGCATCACTGTATTGACCGCTGTCACACGCCTCTGGCCGAAGCTCAAGGACTGGTCACCTCTGAGCTAGAGAAATTTCAAGTGAGTATTTCAAGAACCACCTCGAATGCACTTAATCACAATAATTATGATATTAAATCACACGTCGCCGTTTCACTGCCAACGGTCTAGGCTAAAGCAATTACTCCTTATCTCCAGGATCGACTTAGCAGGTGCACTATGCATTGCAACGACAAAGCCAAGGACCTGTTTGACTCAGGGGACAAGGAGCCAGCTGTACGTGCACTGATGGAAAGTTGTTTGGGCAGCTGTGTGGATGACCATGTAAACTTAATTCCTAGCATGACCCGCAGACTCAAAGACAACCTGGATTCTATACGTCAGTGAGGAGATGTGCTGCAGATAATTCACTAAGACAGCTTGGACCCCATTCGATAGTACAATGAGCAGGAAGGAGTTCATAGTTTACTCAGCTCTAATAAAGGAGAAGGAATTATTCAAATAACTAATGTAATGGTGTACACCGCAGTGAAAATAAGTTACAATGGAAGATGTAATGAAGTTGGATTTGGGGGGTTGGGTTTCTGCTTCAAAAGATTATTCTGAAGACTTTACAGTGGGGGGAGGGCACATACTTCTCAAATCCTCTGTAAACTGGCCAGTCTATGTGCCAGGCTTGTTCATTTACGATTATTTGTCTCAGCTTGTTATGTTGTTCAAGCTCACAAGAAAAGATGAAAAACATAGTAACCCTGCCTGATATCCTTGTCACTGTGAACTTTTGGGATCAAGGTGAATTACAAAACAACTGAACAGTTGTTGATTGTTGTTGAGTGAACTCTTCCTTGTTAATTGTGCTCTGAATTCTTTGCTATCTTTGTGTGACTGTTCTTCCCCATTGACCTCTGATACTTGTTTTGATTGCTGTCCACAAGTGTGGAACGAACTTCACCTTGTTTGTGAATCTGCCAAGCATGGAAATTAAAGAAGATTCTTGAATGGTCTTGACTGATGTTACATTACTAACAGAAAAGCACATCTGTCACCTAGAGCTTGAGGATAAGTATTATATCCGAGGTTGGTAAAAGTTTCATAGCAGAAAAACTCACCAATAGGTCCACATCTGAATAGGTTTGTGATTGGTACAGGCTTGTTTATACTTAAGATATTGGGGGGGGCTAACTAAATTTAATTAAAAGTATTATTCAGATGCCATTTCCTCCTCTTGAGTTTTATTAACAATAGGCATGTTCAACAGTCACATACAGCAGGGACATATTATCTGTACACTGTACATGTGCATACAATAGTACACTTATTTTTTAAACTGCATTTGAATGAGGGTACATCTAAACAAAAAATACTGCAATAACAAATGTAATAATCTGGATTATCTAAAGACACCAGTGACTCGCTCATAGAATGAGTAGTAAAGGCATTCTTATGCAATCACAGCTATTTCACTTTGGTCCAGATAAATACTTTCCCACACAATGTACTTATTCTAGCATTCAAAGTTATTCAAATTAAATGAAAACACAGGAGCACTAAACAAATTGTTCATAAACTAGGAGTAAGTAAAGAGGATTAAAGACAGTTATGGATGTACAAAAATAGAGATTTGCTTCCCTTTGAGTCCCCTGTTTGTATAATTACACAATTCGAATAGCACCTCAATCCTCATGAGTGGATCATATTTGGGATGTTGAAGGTTTTTCCTAATGTTTTCTTTCATACAATTTTTTAAAATTAAAAATACTAAATGAGATCTCAAAAGGAATGAAAAAGTTTAACATAAAAGTAAAAACATGTGATAAAAAAGAAAGCTGCAGAAAGATACATACTATCATAAAAGAACTCCCAGGCCAGGCTCTAGAGCATGCAGAAATCAAAAATCAGGGTGAGGTTTCATACCGCTGTAAATGGCCATTGCACGCACGTCGCACACTATGGTTTAGGGGATGTGTCCCAAGTATCATGAAACACTGCGAGCACTGCACTCTGGCTCTGGGCTGTCGGGCCGTCTGTCTGACTGTGACGAGGTGTACAGGAAGTTACAGCACACATACAGGGGGAAAGACAGTAGCCTGCTGTCCAGATTCATTACCACATACTCCTGATATAGATTAAGAGAAAGAAGAGGAAGAAAAAATATAATTGAATTTTCAAATTACTGTAGCGATGCATTTTTACTTGATATTGAGACATATCACAACTAAACGTATACATTTTGCTAACAGGTGGTTCAAACCCCTTTACTCACTTGGTCTTTCTCCAGAGTGAGAAGCTGGTAACCTGTAGATCTGCTGCAAACCAGCTTACCACTGCTATCAAAAGAAGCCAGGCGTAACCTGGAAAAGAGGAGGAACAAAAAAAGAGGAAGTACATATGTTATATTTAATTAGATTTAAAATGTTTAAGCAAATAAAATGTTGAATACTCAATTGAGAATGAAACCATAGAATGTTCAGTACATAAATAGTTACTGCATTGTTCAGTTTTTAATTATTTACACAGGAAAAAGTATAGCATATGTTCCTTACCTGTATGCCAAATGCCTGCGAGGCTGCAGACTCACAGCACCCCCACAAGGTTGGCTGAGTGTGTTCCTCTTAAACACAATGAAGCGGTTTGTGTAGGTCACCAGCAGGTCAAAGCCGAAGTTGAATCCTGTCCAACGCCAACAGTACTAAAATAAGAGAAGTTGAATATCAAGCTGTAAATATAAAACACGTTTAGATCCATATTTTATTGTACAAGTTCAACTAAATTAGACTTTATATGGGAGAGACTGGTAGTATGACTCACATCTCCATCTTTAGTCAGTTTCCTGCCACACCTCATGCTGTTAAGCTCAAATTCCTCCTTGTTGGCCTCCTGGGGACTACAGGCACATTAATAGCAATGCCGACAATTAAAAAATGTGGTCAGTTTAGCAATACAAGATGCAATTATGATTTTATAGCTGGCTACCAGGAGTCAAGAAGCCCAGTTATTGTTAACTGATAACATAAAATATTAACATTAACAGCTTTATAAAGTTGGCCTGTATGTGTACTAGTATACCATGTATCAGCAATGAATTGAAACACTACCCATTGTCGTTGTCGTGTTCTGTCCTGAGCATTGCAAACCATTGGTTCTTGTACACATAGGTTAGCCATTCTGTAAATAAGGGGGTGGGACCAAGTCAAAACAAACTCCAATCACTCATACTCTTTATAATTATTTTTGAATACTTTATAAAAATGTATGAACATGATTATCCTTGTAATGGTGCTGTTTAAAGATCACCAGGTGGCAAGATGTTATCTCTCTCCAGGATGCGCGCTGAGGCCAGGTCGTTAATGATGTACTGCAGGCGGACGTGTCTGAAGACTGGGACGAAGAGAGACCCTTCCTCTGTCTTCAAGAAAGGCTCCTCCTCAGCAAGCTCTGCACAAAATGAAACATCAGGACAGACTGGTCAGTCGGTTGTTAACCTCTAAATGAATGCGTGTGTGAATCACACTGTTTTTACAGTACTATATTACGTACCAGCAACATCACAGAAGCACCTACCTGTCCTGCGTTTACACAGGCAAGAGTCGGCATCAGCCAATAGCTGCTTGATGGGACCGTCCCAGGAGGGATTAATCTGCAGAAACATCCACTGAGGAGAACAATTTAATTGAGAGGAAGGGAGGATAAGGAAATGAAGGAGATAGATAAGCAATCCAGCTGGGTACCTTTTTTAAGGCTGTGTAGACATCCATCTCCACCTGCATGACAAACAGGTCAGATGACTGGATCAGTTGCTCCATCACCTCCACCCTGCACAACCAGAACAGAAGACCTCCTTGCTCAGAAGCATCATAGAGACAACATGTTGTATATTCAGAGCTATGTCAAACATTTTGTTGAAACAGCAATTTGTACTTATTTTAATTAATTTAGTTACACCAATATTTATTCAGACAAATTATTTCAGGTAAAAAAAATGTATGACCTAAGTACAAAGCAAAATGGTAATATATATATATTTTAAAGGAAACAATATAAATAAAAGCAATAACCATTGAAATATTGGTAAATACTTACTTGATGGCGACACATTGACTTATTGCAATGAGTACAGTATAAGCCAATTCTTAAAATGGTTAACAAGATTATTGGTAATTCAATTCTTATTCATTCAAAATACCCAAGTTCCTTCATAAGGTCAACATTCTGGTGCGTCATTAGGTTGTTGAGGAGCCATTCCAAACACCTGCATGAGACACAAGCAAGTGAGCATAAGGATACGTGTTAAGTATGGTATTAAATCTAGAAGAGCTAAGATCAAAAGTTTTAGAACACCTCAATGTGTCCACATTTTATTTAAATGTATACAGTCTGCATGTACTCTAAAATGTATTTAAAGCACAGAACAAATACATAATTTGGAAATTAATGGATAAATGTTGTTTAATCAATCAAAAAAGCCACCTTTTGCAGATGTAACACACAAAGTCAGTAGACTGTGCTGGCCATTACATAATGTTTAGGGTTTTGTGCTGAGGTAGTTCTGATATAGCATTGAGGTATATTTTGGGTCATTATCTTTCTGTAGGATGAAAATCTGACCAACTAAACGTATACCAGAGGATATTGTCTTGTGCTGCAAAATTCTGAGGTAGACATCTTTATTCAGGGTACCACTCCTTCTGTGCGAGTCGTGATTCTATATCCAGAGCCCCAGACCATCACAGTCCTGATCGAGCATTAAAGTCTTATCTTAAAACTTGCATACCTCGACCAGTAAGATGTGCTTGAAGCTATTTTTGTGAGCCGTTTATCCCGCAAGCTGTTGATTCTCAGAAACCTTTCAGATTCTGTTGTGGCCTTGTGTCTGCCTGACCTTTTTCTGTCAGAGTATCCTCCAGTTTCCAAGTGTGTTTTGATGGTGTATGAAAGGGCTTTTTTACCTTTTGGTAAACTTCTAGCAGTTAACCATTTCGGATTATTTCAAGGGAGGGAAAACTGCTTACATTTCAATAAAACTGTGAACATTTTCTAAAACTTTTGACCAATGGTGTGTATGTGTTGAGCTTACTTCTTCATTACTGAGTCTAGTCCGTAGATACTGGCAGAAGAGTAGTAGCCACACACAGTCTTAACACTGACATTTTCCTTCATGGTCTCACCACACTGCTGGATAAGACCGTCCTGTACATGAACCAAATAAATATTCTGTACACAGCACAAATCTTTATGTAAAATATATTCTGATCTATGTGGATGTTTTACCGGTTAATCATATTGATAAGAATATACTGACCAGCTGGAGCATACAAGCAGCTGCAAGGATACTAACGACCCTACTGGGTTTGATAAGCACGTCGTCCCTATACAAAGACCCAAACACCACCTGCAGAGCTACACACACAAACACAATATATCTAGTAGTAACCATAACTAGTGAAGCACAACAATGGAACAATGATGCAACCCAAGCAAAATAAATACTGTTAGACCTGGACAAGAACCAAACTCTAGTCCTTGATTATCAGTTATGTAACTGAGTGTACACTTACTGAAGTGTATGCACCACTTGTACCTTGGTTTGAATAAAATAATCAGCTAAATAAATAATTGAATGTAAATATAAATAAACATTAAACCTTCTGCTTTGGAATAGGCTCACCTTCTGTGTCAATGTTCTGGTCTGGGATTTCCAGCTCTATGACCATCATGTTGGACTCCTTCCACGAGCCACTAAACATGCTGGAGAAATAGCCTGACTGCATATCAGGAGTGGAAGGGAGAGAGAAACATGGATGAAGAGGAGTGAGGAAGAATACGCTTTTATTTTTAATTTTAGCTTTGTAAAAGAAATGTGTTCATTGGCTTAAAAACATCTGTGTAACATGTGAGGCTTATGTAATGAATAATAAAATTCAGAATTTAATTTGATTGTATGGCTTCCATTGATTGTTCACTAATCATGAATCCTATACTTTCCTATAGTGATTATGTTACTCTTTTTTATTACTTTGCTGTATTTTGTAGGCAACTGACACCAATAACAAGGGCAGGAGATGGGCATCAGTTTGGTTGATAAAGTTTCTGATGGAGAGCATTAAAGTAGCCTACTGTAGATCCTGGCTGGGAGCAGGATGTTGTAACACAGAAGCAAAAAACTTACTTAAATTGGTTGTTCTTGCATATCTGTATAAGATACTGCCAACTGTGCCTTCACTAAAGCCCTTGCTCTTCAGTAAGCATGTTTGTCACTAACCTGACAGAGATATACTTTGTGCAGGTTCCACTCCTGCCCGAGGGCGCAGATACGGATATCACTGTTCTCTCCATTCAGGAACAAGGTCTGGTAGATGTACTTTGAGGTGCTTTTCAATTTCTTCCTGTTACGGTTTAAAGAATGTACAATACATTACAGCACAATACATGAACTGTCATCACCAGCTGCATCACGGGCACGGCCCTTTCTATAATTCCAGACAGCTGTGTGGCACCAATTATATCAAGGGCTATCATTATCTATAAGCTAGTTCAAGTTATCAATATTTGTGGCATCTTAACAGGGTGTGGGGAACAGGCTGTATTTTGTGTCTTAATCTCTTAATTTCAAAAGCAACCTTGAAACCGGGCTGAGACGGCACCGGAGCAGGTGGGACGCGCCAGCAAGAACAACTCTCTGATGCATGAGAAAGCTCAACCCTCTTTTTCATATTTGTATCTTATTGCACTGTATAATATATCCTGGGGCAGGGACAGATAGCCAGTTGGACTTAGTGAACCAGCCCAAACTCTGTTGCAGGTAGGTAAACGTAGACAACCCCAGAGCTCTGTTCTTGTTGATTTCCAACTGCTGTACTAAAGCTGATATTATCGGAACTCTGCGACTCCAGACCACTCTTTCTAGAACACAGACTTGTGTCATTGAAAACTAGCATAGGCCTATTGGAATAGACACAAAGCATATCAGTCCTTCAGGTTCCAACACAGTTTTTAGTTTCAGTCACAGCCGTTCATACCGCATTTCCTTGATGCGATGGCGCCTCTCACCTGCGTGGTGTGTCCAGAAGGGTATCCTCCTCCTCGGGCTCGCTGTCGCAGTCGCAATGTGCGCTCCTCTTCCTCTTCTTGCAATCACACCCGTGCTTGCGGCTGGTACCAGCCCCTTCTACCACCTCCTCCGGTCCCTGGGAAGAATCCTGGAAACGGCTTCCGAGGGTGCCCATCTTTCACCCTGGCATTATGGATCATCAGTAAAAAAATATCAGCAGCAGTATTGTTTCATGTCCTTCAGCTAGCTGACCAAGCTAATAAAATATATTTGTTGTTAAAAAAGAACTACCTCGAAAGAATTCACATTGAGCACTGATGTAAATTGAGTCAGATCAACTATTAATTTTGTCTCGAGATGTTTTCTTACACGTTTCTTTTTATCTTGCAGCATATTCGTTTAGGTTGGCACACAAAACCATGTTTTTATGAGAAAAACTGCATTGCAAGCTAGCTAGCCCAATTTGAAATCACAAAATCCCTTACATCTAAAACAACCATATCAACGTCACTAACTGTCGATGGGGACATCAACTACTTACTTGATATAATCTCGTTGTTCTGGTTTTCTGGCTAGCTATAGGCTATAGCTAGCAGGGACTATCAGTGTGACAGTTCAGACGTAAACAAGCCCGACAACCGAGCCTGCGCATCTAAGTTTTTATTATAAGGCAATTGTAATAAATGTTTTAGCAGATGCCTCTAAAACAATTTAAAAGGATATCTTGCTTTCCACTATTTTTTTTTACACAAAACAGTGCAGGTTCGGCTGTCTTCTTCTACTATCTCTTCTTTGGAGCGGTACACTCATAGACTACTGTCACTGGTGGTTTGGTGTATTTGCAGGTCCGTAAACCACGTGACGATCAAGCATTTTGGACTTCCGTTGACGCGAATCTGTTTATTTATTTTTTATTAGAGTTCCTCCGGTAGGAGGGTAGGCCTATTCCTATTATTATTATATTTCTCCATGAAATAGCTCAATAGCTCAAAAAGTCCTCGGCCCGATATTTTCAAATTTGGCCCAATGATACAACAGGTCACTCACTACTCCCAGACCGTTAATGGCCAACGTACGCCCATAGGTGGCGCTATAAGCCAAGCCCAAAGTCTACGTTTTTTACCCTGCGCCCCATCCAAAATGCCTGAAAATTGGTGTAGGCCTATGTAACGGGTATGTAACGAACGTAGCCACACTCCGTCCGACGAGGTGTCGACTGCCGCTCGCTGGGCTCGATCTTACGACCTCTCGACTGCCAAGCGGGACCACTACCAACTACGCCAAAGAAAAGCTAGCTCTTCAGTGACGCGGGTGGCTGATTACATATCTGAGGAGTGAGTTTCACCGATTCACACCGGTTACATTTACATGTGTCAGACTTATAAATCTATCAAGCTTTGCACAGTCAGTCAGTGAACAAGTTTAATAAAGCTTTATTGCTTAATTGCGGCCGGCCCACAAGGAGACCATCACACGCCATTGTGCTACAAAGTTTTGTCTGCTAGCATGTTGTGTTGCTAGCTATTTAAACAGCAGCGCCCTTGACTGTTATTGGCTAAAGGCCGATATATGCTTCTGCGTTTTTAGAAAAACGGAGACATGGGAACGCCCCCGTCTCCGTGGAACGCCCTCTACGAACTCTCCTTCAGCCCTCGAACAGCTTTTGACGGATTGACGTGCACCTCCTGAATTTTCTATCCATCAAAATTACGCAGAGCAACGGAGATTGACGGAGACCCCCTTGGCTGTGATTGGTCCGTATTAAGAAGTCAGGGGCGGGGTTGCCGCTAAGGGTTGCCAAGACCAACAAGACCAGCAGGGGTGGGGAACGTCCGACCTGCGGGCCAAATGCAGTCCGAAAAATCATTTGGTCCAGCCCGCCATGGCATTGCAGTGCAGGCACCATATTATTAGGTGCATTATTCGTTGGCAGCAGCACTATTTTAATGTGTGGAAGAGGACCGTGGAGGCGCTCAGCATCGCGTTCTTGCAAATCAAGCCCCAATACGTTGTTGGTTTGGGCTAAACCCGGAATGTTTACAACGTCTGGCTCCACGCCTGATTAACACTCAGATCGATAAGCAGTCTCTAAAATGGTAGCAATATACAAACATAGGCCTATACGATCCCTTTCCGTGGCTAAGCCCGCCCCCCCTAGTTACTGTTGCTAAGTCGGACAAGTTATCCCAGCTGACTAGAGTTTTACAATGGCAGCTATCGGTGTCAAAATTATAACACAAGAGGCTCTAGACACATTTTGGAGACAGAAGGACCTGATTTCTTCTAGAAGCCTTCAAAAGGGACTTAATTATGCAATGGAGGGATACGTACATAATTTACAAAAGTAAATATGGTGGATGACAAACTTAAATTGGAGGCGAGAATTGCTACACAACGCTAGCGGCGATTAGATAACTTTAGCTAGCTAGCAAAGTAACGGTAAAAGCTATTTTTGTTTGCTGCAAAGTGAAAAGTATATTATACATAATATTGTCTTACCTGAGAACAAATGTAGACATCCTTCCTCGTTACGTTGAGTTGACTGTGTGGTCTGCCACACAGCTTAATCCACCAGAGACATTTGGTCCTGTCTTTTTTTGGTTTGGGAAATGGGACAAAATATACCCCATTGTCCATCCTCTCATGCAGTAGCGGACTGGCCATCGGGAGTACCGGGAGAATTCCCGATGGGCCGGAGCACTTCTGGGCTGGAGGGCCGCTTGCCTTATTTTTATTTATTTTTTACTAGCCTACTAATAAAAATTTCGGCAGAAGATCGAGCGACGAACTGTGTGAGCAGGTGCGCAGAAATGTGCACACACTTTTCATGTCCCGATGCAGATATTGGTAACTGCTATTCACACTAATTGTTCATCTTTACTCATTTGTGGCTCAGATGTAAGCTTTTATGCATTTGGTTTGTACTTGTTGTGGGAAATTATACACTACATTTAATATAGGATTTGAATAAGTTGGGTGTTTTCTCTCAAAGTAGGAGAAATATAGGAAATGTCTCTCGGGGGACAAGATAAGGGAATCCTGCGGCTAGCCCCTGTTAGGGACACCAGCATAGGAATGGAACGTGTTAAAGTTGTTCCTTTTTGTTTAGTTTTTGTTCTCTTTAGTCTTTTTTGTTTTTTTCTCAGGGTGTTCAGAGTCTTTTGGGATACACACTACCTCTACCTTTCACAAATAGAATATAACAATAAACCAAGAGTAAAGTAATGTTAAGTGGAGTAATAACAGGAGGAGACACTGCCAGATTTGTCAGTTGGAATGTTAAGGGGTTTGGCCCTGTCAAAAGGGCTCGAATTTTTGCTCACCTTAAAAAACTCAAATCTGAAATAATTTTTTTACAGGAGACACATTTAATAATAGAGGATCATCTTAGATTACGAAGACCATGGGTCGGTCAAATATTCCACTCCAATTTCAATAGCAAATCAAGGGGAGTAGCAATTATTTTCCATAAAAAAGTTCAGTTTACCGCAGCAGATGTTATTTCTGATCCGAAAGGCCGCTACATTATAATCTCTGGATCACTTTTTCATACACCAGTGATACTTGTTAATGTATATGCCCCCAATTGGGATGATGAAGATTTTATAAAGAAAATTATATCCAATATTCCTTCTCTAAATTCTTATTACTTGATATTTGGAGGTGATTTAAATTGACTAATAAACCCCAATCTAGATAGATCCAACCCTGCTTTAATACCTCCATTAAAAATGGCAAGGGCCTTATCAGCCTTTATGGATCAGGTTGGATGCATTGATCCCTGGAGGTTCCAGAACCCCAACAAGATAACGTTTTCTTTCTATTCACATGTACACCATTCATACTCCCGTATAGATTATATTTTTATAAATAAAACTCTTCTTCCATCAGTGGCCAATACAGAATATTCTGCAATTGTGGAATCAGACCATGCGCCATTAATCCTAGATCTGTCATTTAATCTCTTGCAGAAACCCCGCCCTCTGTGGAGGCTCAACTCTCTCCTGCTAGGTGATAAAAGCTTTTGTGATTTGATAAATAAGGTTATTGATGAGTTTCTCATAAACAACCAGAAAGACAATGTAAGCCCTTCTCTTCTCTGGGAGACTCTCAAAGCTGTCATCAGGGGAGAAATTATAGCTTTTTCTTCCTTACAAAATAAGGTACGCAGAGAAAAACAAGACAAACTTTTAAAATCTATAAGAGAGTTAGACTCACAAAATTCAATGACACCATCACCAGACCTTTCCAAGCAGAGATTGAATTTACAGAAGGAACATGATTTATTGTCAACCGGTAAAGTAGAGAGGCAACTTCTGCGGGCACGTGGACTCAATTATGAAAGTGGTGAGAAGGCGGGAAGATTACTGGCACACCAGCTTAAAGTTAAGGCCAATTCACAGCATATACCCCAAATTAAAAATATCTTAAATCAATTAACAATAATCCCATCTGAAATTAATAATGTCTTTAAAGAATTCTACTCTACTTTATATCAATCTGAAAGCCCACCTAATGATACAGACATGGAAATGTTCTTTGAGGGTATCATTTTTCCTAAAATTGGAAACGATCAAGCCGGGAATCTAGAACAGTCATGGAACATAAGTGAAATAACAAAATCAATCAAAGCCATGCAAAGTGGGAAGACACCTGGGCCAGATGGTTTTCCAATTGAATTCTTTAAGAAATTTTCAGACAAACTATCACCACTTTTGCTTAACATGTTTAATGAGTCATTGGCCCAAGGAACCCTACCTCAAACTCTTACTATGGCATCAGTTACTCTGCTGTTAAAACCTGGGAAGGACGCAGATGCATGTGGATCTTATCGTCCAATATCTCTTCTAAATGCAGATTATAAAATATTGGCGAAGGCCTTGGCTATGCGGCTGGAAACAGTTATACACCAGATCATCTCCGATGATCAAACTGGTTTTATTACCAATCGCCACTCATTCAGTAATATCCGCCGCCTGCTAAATGTTATTTATTCACCTGCATCTGAAGAGGTTCCAGAGATGTTTATCTCCTTAGATGCGGAGAAAGCATTCGATAGGGTGGAATGGCCATATTTGTTTAGGGTCTTGGAGAACTTTGGTTTTGGTCACCAATTTGTGTCATGGGTTAAACTTTTGTATTCTTCTCCCAAAGCTTCAGTCATTACAAATAGATTAAATTCAGAATATTTTAATTTACATAGAGGTACCCGCCAAGGCTGCCCTTTAAGCCCGTTACTTTTTGCTTTGGCGATTGAACCGTTGTCAATTGCTCTTAAAACCTCACCAAACATTAGTGGTATTCTTAGATGGGGCACTGAGCATAAAGCTTCTCTTTATGCTGATGATTTATTGGTTTATATTTCCGACCCAGCTAAATCTGCCCCGGCATTAATAGAAATTCTTAGACAATTTGGGACATTTTCTGGATATAAATAGAATTTTGCAAAAAGTGAATGTTTCCCTTTAAACAATTTGGCTACTGAAATCCCAGAAATGCAACTGCCATTTCATAAATGTAATTCTGAATTTAAATACCTGGGTATTTATATCACTCGAAAATATGAACATTTGTATGATAGGAACTTTTCTCCATTATTGATTAAGATTAAGGAAGACTTTGACAGATGGAAAACGATATATTTCTCACTAGCAGGCAGGGTTAACGCTATTAAGATGAACATTCTTCCACGCTTTTTGTATTTGTTCCAGTGTCTGCCACTCTTCTTGCCTAAACTCTTTTTTACTACTTTAGATAAGCTCATTACAGGCTTTTTGTGGGGCAATAAACCACCGAGGATAAATAAAGGGATGTTGCAAAGACATCGTACTCAAGGAGGTCTCTCTCTTCCCAATTTTAGATTTTACTACTGGGCTGCAAATATACAGAAAATAATGTACTGGATTAAATTCCCTCAAATTAACTGGTGTCTAATTGAAGCTAATTCGTGCCCCTCCTGCTCCCTTGTATCATTGGTGACCTCTAGTCTCCCCCTTTCCCCAAGACAATACTCATCCAGCCCTATAGTAATTACAACATTGAAAATCTTATCCCAGTTCCGCAAAAGATTTAACCTCTCAGCTGCGTCTAGTCTAACTCCTGTTCATAATAGTCACCTCTTTCTTCCCTCTAGACTGGATCATGCATTCAATTTATGGCTTAAAAACGGCATTACTAACATTGGTCAATTATATATAGGTGGGGTTTTTGGAAGCTCCGGAGATGTATTTGTGAAATATAATATCCCTCGAAACCATCTGTTCCGTTATTTCCAGGTACGGCAATTTGCCAAATCTCTAAACCCTAGTTTTCCTAATTTACCCCAGGAATCATTATATGAAACAATCTTGGATTCACCACCAAAGCTTAAAGGTTGTATATCCAGAATATATCAGATTATTAACTCAGCTGCTGAGACTAATATTGTCAAGATTAAGGGAGATTGGGAAAAAGAGTTGGGAGTGAGTTTATCAGAATCATTTTGGAATCAAGCTTTAATCAGAGTGAATAAGAGTTCATCATGCTCACGCTTAAGCATAAGTTTACTCTATGGAGTTGTAAACTGAAGATGTCCGAGTGCCACTGTTACTAAACTGCCATTGGCCAGTTTAAGGTACTGCATCGCTTACACTACTGTAATTCCAAACTCTCAAAGATTTACCCAAATGTACAAGATAGCTGCAATCGATGTCATAATTCACCTGCAGATCTTACGCACATGTTTTGGTCCTGCCCACAACTGGTAGACTACTGGAATGGCATATTTAAATTCCTTTCCGAATCCTTGAACCTAAACCTTCAACCCAATGCCTCTATGTGTATATTTGGTACAGACTCTGATAAAGATCCAGACTTGAACAATAAACATAAAAATGCTATTGCTTTCTCAACCCTCCTAGCGCGTAGGAGAATTCTGATGGACTGGAAATCACCCCGATCTCCAAGTTGTACTGTGTGGGTGAAGGATCTTATGTTCTTTTTAAAATTAGAAAAAAATCAGTTTTCGCTTCGGGGTCAACCTGACAAATTTGATTCTACTTGGGGCCCAATTATATAACACTTCGACAAATTGAAAAATCTCTCGGCAGACTTGTAGCTCAGGACCTTCCCCATCCGGCCTTCCGGCCTTTTTAATTTTCTATAATAATCACTGTTATTATTATTTTTTATTTATTGTATCTTGACTTTATTCTTAAGTTGTCTTTTATTTGGGGCTGCGGCTGATGATTACTTTGATGATCGATTAATCTGTCGATTATTTTCTCGATTGATCGATTGTTGATCGATTGGTGTTTTGGCCCGTAAAATGTCAGAAAATTGTGAAAAATGTTGATACATTTTCCAAAGCCCATGTTGACGTCCTCAAATGTATTGTTATGTCCAAAACACACAGATATTTCGGTTTGCTGTCATGGTAGGATTAAAGAAACCAGAGAATATTCACATTTGAGAAGCTGAAATCGGAGAATTTGGACATTGTTTATTAAAAAATTACTTGAAACGATTGATCGATTGTCAAAGTAGTTGGCGATTATTTTGATAATCGATAAATAATCGATTCGTCGATTGATCGTTGTAGCTCTACTTTTATTAACTACTTACTAACCGAGAGTGAGGTCATGCCGGGAAATATCAAACGAGACTTGAACGTATCGACCGAGCGATAGCGAGGTTGATACGGCAAAGTCGAGGTTTGATATTTCCCGGCATGACCGAACGGTCGAGGTTAGTAAGTTGTTTATTATATGGCATTTTTAGCTCTTTTCATTTTGTAAATTGTAGGCTAATTGTAGCTAGCTAGGCTAGCTCTCAAGTCTTCTCACGGTGTGTTTCAGGTGTTGTCTAGCAACCAATTACTTTTGATAGAAAGCGGACAGTACGGTTCTGCTAAAATGGCTTTAATTCCAACACAAATAACGATTATTTTTGAAAGTTAACAATTTCTTCGTCGCTGTTGATGTCTTCAGTATCGTCTGGTCTCAGTTGACTTCGATATCGCTAATTTTGAAGATGACGTCAGAGGAGGGCAATAACAATACTTATTGGACCGCTGGTCAATACGGGTTTGGCATGACTACCCATTAGCCAATCAGAAGGCTCGTACTGTCGTTGCCATATAATAATATTATTTATTAACTGACATGTCCTCCTGCACTCTATTGCTTTTTTTTTGTTTTGTTTGTGCTCTGTACTTGGGTCACTGTTTGTCATCTGGGGTAGTGTGTATGTTCGCCATGGGAGGGGGGAGGGGGGTTTGGGGTGTAAAAAAATAATCAAAAATGTAATTCATTTGTATTCTGCAAGTGTTACATGCACATTGTGTGATATACATTGTATTGTTATACTTTTTCATTCAGAATAAAAAACACTATGCTAAAAAAAGAAGATCGAGCGACACGGTTGGCTAGCAACACGGTTGGCCGGCCCCCTTTCCCCCAGGACGATTGGTCTATTCCAAATGAACTTATGCAGCCCTCACGGGCTGTCACTGTTGTGTGTAAGCGGCACTACTGACAAATCGAAAGCTAGCTAGTAGAGACAATATAAAGATGGAAAACCAGGCTGAGAAACATAAACGTAATTACCTTCACTAGACAATGTTTGCCAAATGGCCAAATGGCTATACGGTTTGTTTGTTTTACATCAAGCTCCCAATTTTTTTTCGCTAAAATCAGCCAAAAAAATTTTGCGCTCGCAATGCGCTCGCATTAAACGTGGAACTACCCCACATCACATCAGCCACAGATTTGTCATGCATTAGCAGGGCGCTCGCTGTGATGGCGAATACGGGACCGGTTATGGTGGGCCGGTCTGGATCAAAGTCCAGGCCCTATTTTTACTCCCAGTCCGTCCCTGCTCTCATGATAGCCTACCTTGTATCAGTCTTGCATATACCCCATGCACATCACTTGACCATTTAAAAAAAAACTTATATTACAACAAACCCGATAAAACAAGAGAAGAATCCCTTTTTGTAATGCTACTCTATGGAGTTGTAAACTGAAGATGTCCGAGTGCCACTGTTACTAAACTGCCATTGGCCAGTTTGCGTTCGATGGGCGGGGCTTAGCCATAGGTGAAAAAGAGAGTTGCGACACGCTATGATCTCGCCGACACGTGATCACGTGGTTCATGTAGCTCGCTATAGTTCCAAACAACTCCACTGCTGTCAACCTGTTTGAATGGTTTTCAATGAAGCTGGCCAACGGAAGTCGCTTTCTCAGGCAAATTACCAATTGAAACAGGCTCGGTTAAAGAAATCCGATATTCTGGCTATCTTCGGCTGACTCCTATCTACAAAAGGCAGTCCTCCCTGACGTTTTTGGTGTAAAATGGAGTGAAATACAACATTGTGAACACTCACTGACAGTGAAACGCAGGAAAAAAACTAGGGCTGTGTCTACTACCGCGCACTTGTGCACTTCGAGCACTTACTTTCAGTGCTTAGGGCGCTTACGCTGAGAAACCATCAGAATTCAGTGCACCGAAAGTACCCTGATGATGCACTGCAAACGGTCAAAAAATGATGGACACTACTCGCCCTAAACGGGCGCCATCCAGTTTAGACAGCACTACTCAGCAACTGAGTGCACTGCAAATGTAAGTGCACTACATTGCAGTGCACTACATTGCAGTGTACTTCGTTAAGTGCGCGGTAGTAGACCCGGGCTGTGTCTACTACCGCGCACTCAACGAAGTACACTGCAATGTAGTGCACTGCAATGTAGTGCACTTACATTTGCAGTGCACTCAGTTGCTGAGTAGCGCTGTCTAAACTGGAACACTTTACTTACCCACTTGGTTTCTCAGCGTAAGCGCCCTAAGCACTGAAAGAAAGTGCTCGAAGTGCACAAGTGCGCGGTAGTAGACACAGCCACTTTACTTACCCACTTAGCGGGAAGTGACGCACGCAAATCTGCTCGCGACACCCGAGAAACTAAACCCGCAAAACAAACCCGCTTGTATTTCTGTCACTGGACTCCTCCTCTTCCGCTACGTAGCCAAGATGGCGCCCGTTTAGGGCGAGTAGTGTCCATCGTCGGACACTTCATTTTTGGACCGTTTGCAGTGCATCATCCGGGTACTTTCAGTGCACTGAATTATTTTGGTTTTTCAGCGTAAGCGCCCTAAGCACTGAAAGTAAGTGCTCGAAGTGCACAAGTGCGCGGTAGTAGACACAGCCCTAGTGTTTATATATATATGGTGTAGCCGAGCGCATTTTCTCAAGAGCAACTGCACGGCTTCAAATGACGACACAGCTATTTCATGATTGGCCAGACTCACACGACAACTTTGACGCTTGTTTTGTAATTATTCTGACACCTTCAGTTTCGCCAATGCTCAAATCCGGACCAAACAATTTGATTGAATAAAACATTTGTTGAAGAAAGGGTTTTGGGCCACCTCTTCTACTAACGGAAAGACAAAGTTTAATTATAAATAAAGTAACGTAAGCAAACAGCGCTTGATCGGCCATGACTGACATCAACGCAGCAAACCACGAGAAGCTGGAATGTCCAACTTCACAGGGCCGCCTCCCCAACTGCAAGCGGCTACTCTCGCCGGTCGTTTCATGCAGCCGCAGTCCATGTCGAACGCACCTAGTATAAAATCGACCGGACGAGACGGGTGCCTAACCGGAAATGCAATACCACCTACATCCACCGGGGCCGTTTGCCTCAATCCAAGGGCGAGGGGTGGGGGTCTGCTATAAACCAATCGGAAGAGAGTACAGACAGACCCAGGTTACAATTTCCTGCAATCCTGACCAGTATGCTGATTGTGACACGTATCCAACTGTTTACGTGTCTGGGATAACTCAATGTGGGAAAGGGTTTTATGCCAACATTCGCAGAATTGTAACATTGTTTCGTCTGTTGAATGACGATTTGAAAGGATGGAGACAGGGGCGTGCGACGGTACTGCGGGTAAACTGTGTTACAGGCTAGCGCAATCAGCATTGTTGTTGTTTTGTAACCAACATCGTGGTGGTTTTGTAATCATACTACTTGCAGTTTAGCTCTGCACATTGTTACTATATTTCTTAACGAAAGTAAGGTAATCTAATTCTGTGAGGTAATCGATCTAATCTGAATTATTTGTTGAATTGTGCCGATTTTGCTTTAAGCATTACACGTTTGCACAATGCTTTGTGTCAGCTGCACTTAAAGTGTCAGTTAGTGAAGTTTGCCTATGTGGATTACAAATAAACTTCTAACTTTTTCCTTAGGTGCACATTATATTGAGCCGTCCTCAAGACAGGAGGAACCAACTGAGAATGAGGGCAATAATGATCAAAATAATGCTACAAACAAGCTGTCAGGGCCTGCACCAGAGAATGTAGCATGGACTGACAGCAGGATGAAACACCTGTTTGGGTTTGAAAGGGAGGACTTGTCCTCTTGGCATCGTCTAGTGTGCCTCCTGAACCGCCCCACTGATCCAGCGTCATTGGGCATCTTTCGTTTCTTATTTGGTGAGTTGTCAATTCATGTCACATTGTGTCATGAGTCAATCCCACCAAAATCTTCAGATCCCTTTAGGCATGATGGTCCATACAGAAGTATCTCTTTCCCAAACAATGATGTTAATGGGAAGTAACATTCTGTCTTCACAACTCCTCCTCTTAATTGTCTGCCTGTTTCTGTCCCCCAGGTATGCTGATGGCTGTGGATATTACCCAGGAGAGGGGCCTAAGTCACCTAGACTATAAGTATCTGGACGGAGCTCCAATCTGCCGTTTCCCTCTCTTTAACTTCCTGCATCCTCTGCCTCTTGATTGGATGTACCTGGTTTATGTGGTGATGTTTTTAGGTAGGTTTCATTCTGTGTTATGATGGTGTCCATTCCCATATGGGGAAGCCTGTCAGTGACAGTAATGTTTTGCTCTGTCCATCCCTTTGTTTGTGTATTGCTGTGTCTGTCCCTTTTGTCTATCAGGTGCCATAGGCATCATGCTGGGGTGTTTCTACAGACTGTCCTGCCTCATGTTCATCTCAACCTACTGGTACATTTTCTTCCTGGATAAGACGGCATGGAACAACCATTCTTATCTCTACGGCCTCATCGGCTTCCAGCTCACACTCATGGATGCTAACAGATACTGGTGAGTGGGTGACACATCCCTTCAGAAGTACTCATGAAGTATGTATGTGTGTTTTCATATGCAGATCTTCATGGGCCCGTGTGTTTACATCCATTTATTTATAAAAGTAGTGTGTAACAACTTGCAGGTCAGTTGACGGATTACGTAATTTCAAGAAAAGAAATGCTCAAGTGCCACTTTGGAATTACACGGTTCTGAGGACTCAGGTTTGGGGAATTTTAAATCTCCAGAAGATTCTTCTGTTTTCTATACATTCAGTTTAGCATTTTAGATAGATAGATAAATCATGTATTTATCCCGTGAGGGAAATTCAGTTATCTTTCACAGCTCTCCTATTTTAAATATTATAATAATAATAAATACAGACAATATGTACATATAATATGAAGTTATGTTGTGTATGTTGTGTTGTGTTATGAAGTCATGTTGGCAGATGGAGCTGATAGGGCTGGCGAGGTTGAAGTGGGCTGGAGGATTACCCTTCCAGGGAGCGGAGCTGAAACTTGGGGGAGAGAGAGAGGGGGAGAGGGACAGACTCTTGGGTTAGGGTTAGTTACAAGTTAGGGTTAAGTTACAAGTTATGTACAGTGTAGATACGGTGTGTATGTATATTACAGCTGTATAGTGCAAAAACAGTGTAGAATAATATATTCAAGTTTAATGGCAGCTGGTACAAAGGCGGGGTTGAAGTGGGCTGGAGGATTACCCAAATCTTTCTTTAAAAGGTTAACTATATTTAGAATATGTGCTCCCGTTTTCGCCTGCAGGTTTTCATTGTATACTTTATCGCTGGAATAAAGAAGTTAGATGCTGACTGGGTTGAGGGATACTCCATGTCGTATCTTGCGCACCACTGGCTTTTTGACCCTTTCAAGTGAGTTCAAAGTACATTTATTAAAAAGGTAATGTTTTTTTAAATGTTTTACTCAGTCTTAACATGGGATCATACGTTGGATGTGTGTTCCAGGCTAATTTTGCCTGTTGAGATGGTGAACCTGCTGGTGATACACGGAGGTGGTTTGATTCTGGACCTGACTGCCGGCTACCTTCTGTTCTTTGACGCCACGCGGCCCTTTAGTTTCTTTTTTGTCAGCTACTTCCACTGCATGAACTCTCAGCTCTTCAGCATTGGTGAGATGCCTTTTTGTTCTTGTTCTGCTTGTTCATGGTTGTCTACTGTTAACCAGTGATATTGCAGATTATTCAAACTAAAAGATCCAGATATACAACCCATACTGACTATGCCTGTCAGATGGAGACTGGGTTCATTAATAACCATCTATCAATCACTGATGATACCTTATGTCCACAACAGGAATGTTTTCCTACACTATGTTGGCCACGAGTCCCATCTTCTGCTACGCTGATTGGCCCAGACGCTTCTTTGCCTATTTCCCGGCATATCTCAGAGTGGTGTTACCCTACACAACTCCAGACCCGCAGTCCAGCATTTCCTGTGTGTACCACGAGGCCCAAACCCCGCCTGCTGAAGCACATGACACCGTCTTTGTCCCCAAGGCCTCCAAACCATGGTTCAGACACAAGCTCGGAGCCCTCTTCACCATCATTTTCCTGACTGAACAGTTCTTCCTCCCATACTCCCACTTCATCACACAGGTAGGTTTGCTCCTGAAATCACACATAAGAAATGGACATGTTTAGATTGATTTTACAGTCTACAATTAGAGCATATTTTCCACTAAATGGGGAACTGCCTTGGACAATGATCGCACAGTCAGTGTCAACATAACTATTTACCTGCAGCAAACAGTAGCTGAGATTAGATTTGTAGGGGGAGGGAAGAGAGGAAAAGTTATCAGGAAAGTGACTAATTAGAGGCAAACGTTTGTCTGTAGTGCCAGATTGAATGGCATATTATTCATTGTGTAAAAAATAAATTTTAAAGCCATTTGTTTTTTCAAATGTATGTTATCGATCATATAAATATTTTATGACAAAGGGCTATAACAACTGGACCAATGGTCTGTATGGTTACTCTTGGGACATGATGGTTCACTCCCGCACCCATCAGCATGTGAAGATGACCTACAAGGATGCAAAAACAGGAGAGGTTGGATATCTCAACCCAGGGGTGAGTCACAGAACAGAAGCCCTAACAGCAGTTGGTATAGTATGAAGTAGGGCGCATATTGTAAATCTAATGCTCCTCCCTGTGCCCTCTACCATCCATGTATCACTGCTATCAGGCATATTGTAAATCCTTGTGGGCATACACTACACCACTGCAACATGTATTCAAATGATTGTCATTAAGCTGTCATGTATTTGTAGGTTTTCACTCAGAGTCGGCGCTGGAAGGACCATGGGGACATGCTGAAGCAGTACGCCACCTGCTTGAACCATCACCTGCCTCACTACAATATTTCCGACCCAGAGATCTACTTTGATATCTGGGTATCTATTAATGATCGCTTTCAGCAAAGGTGGGCAGTAGGAATATCCGAAGATGACCTATCATATCAAATAGAGCAGCCAAAACAACGTCTCATTTGTCCTTCAAACTCTTAGGATCTTTGACCCTCGTGTGGACATGGTCAAATCAGATTGGTCCCCCTTCCGTCCAAACCCCTGGCTTATGCCACTGTTGGTTGACCTATCTCCCTGGAGGACCAAGTTCCAGGAGATTGAGGGAACCTTGGACAACCAGACAGAGATTGTCTTCATAGCTGACTTCCCAGGTATTGATTGACTTGTTCACTTATTCCCTCCATTATCTGTCATTCCCTCCCATTTGATAGAAAATAAGTTTGCCAGACAGTACACACTATATATACGGTAACTGTGTATAGTGCAGCCTATACACAATTTATAGAAAGTCTGCCAAAAGGTTTACAGTAGAGGTTGCACTATAACGTGTAACAATATTACACCAATAGATAAAAGATAAACACATAAACATTATTTTATGTATCTTGAATTGAGTGACTGGTCTCCATACCAAAGGTCTCCACCTGGAAAACTACGTTAGTGAAGACCTAGGCAACACCAGTGTTCAGGTGCTACAGGGCCAGCTGAGTGTTGAGGTGGTGTCGGAGAACAAAAACTATACCCTAAAGACTGGAGAGCAGATAAAGGTACAGTATATACTACCTTTGATCATTGTAAATGTATTGTAAACGATAGAGACTGTTGCATGGTTTCACTCTTCCAGAGTAAAAATCTGTTAAATACATTTTGTAGTCCCTCTGCTCGAACCCTGCACCGGCAACTGGGCCATAATATAACAGCTCTACTCATATAAATGAGAGGACTCGTCTTACGTGCAGAAATATACAGCTGAACGTGTGTGTGTGTGTGTGCACGCATATGCAGTTACCAGCTGGAGCCTACCATAAGGTGTACACAGTTTCAACTGAGCCATCGTGCTACATGTACATCTATGTGAACACAACAGAGGCAGCACTCCAGAAGAACTTCACCAAGCTGTTTGAACTACAGGAGCGCGTCCGCAATGGAACGGGTCAGGAAGTTTCATATTACAGTGCATTTGGCACATTTTCCAGTTTGTTTCATATTAGGCTAACTCGAAGATGGATATGAAGCAAACATGGATTTTTGCACACGCAAAAGGAAACTGAGCACAGTGTAGTTATATAAAAATTAAGAGTTGCACTTGCAACTGCTTTTTCCCCCTCAATTGTGTTTTTGACATACTTAAGGACTTCAGCATTCTTTATACTCTACAGAGACAGAGCCACTGCCCCCAGAACTACAACCACTTGTTTCTCCTAACGATGATGAAAGTGCAGAGATTAATGCAACAGATCCAGTGGTGCGCCTGTTTCTGCGACGACAGCGACGTATAAAGGAGGTCAAAAAACGTAGGGAAGCAAGTTTGTTGGAGAGGCTGCATCGCTTCTCTGTGAAAAAGTACTGGATGTTACGACGAGGGTGAGTATAACAAGAAGTATATTAACTGCAGGCTGTATCAGTCCTATCCCAAGACCTCAGATCAGATGTTCACTTTATCATTTGATGTTACAACCGACTAGTCATGCTATCCTACAGAAATGTAGTTTGTTACAACTGTCTTAGTAGTTGACTTGCATTACATCAATTGGTTTCTCTGTCCTGCAGGTTCTTGATGACGGCCATTGCAATGCGAAACCTGGTGGTAGGACTTCCTCCTTTGGAACAGCTGACAAGAGAGGTGGCCTATGCCAACATGAAGGAACCTCAGAATGAGGGTGGACTGGATGAAAACCTCAAAGAAGAAGTTGGTCATGGAGAGCTTTAGGATAGAGGCAAGGGTTTTTAAAGAATGCAAAGTGCCTGTGCGAATAAGTGTTGAGCAGATGTTCCAGTTGTGTGAAAACACATTCCTAATCTTTCTGAGGAATTACATTACTTTTTGTATTATAAAAAGTATCCATATTCCTTCATGAATCTTAAGCCAAGTCCAACTTGCAACAAGGCAAATGTATATTTGTTGTTCAAAAAAGTAATTTATCGAGGAGTCATTCTAATGGTTGGAGACGTTTTTATCATAGTCATACAGTACAAGAGTGATTGTTGAACAAGACCATCTTTGATAGTGAAACCCCTGTTGGCAATTTTATAATACCCCTGTTGGCAATTTTATAATAAAGAGCCCAAAAGTATACTTGTCTTTTTACAGTGACTTGTGTTTTGAACCCTTGACCTTGTTTTACAAGTTTGTCAAAAAGCAAGACAATTTTAGTTTTTTTTTGTAAACCATTCAGGTTTATCAATTACTAATAAAGGAGAAAATCTGAAATATAGAAATATCTTACTTTATTGCTGTTAGTATTTCATTATAATATTCAGGTACCCAGTCTAAAGTGCTACAGTACAACCCCAGTGTATTTTAAGGGAAGGTGTTATGGCACAAGAAACACTGTATAGACCAAAAATAAATACATTTCAATTATTTTAAAAGGTTGCAGGGTGTACAAAAGAATGGTTGATTAGTAAAAACACAAACATGATTTAATCAGTTTAGGAGTACAGAATTTTTTTTTGCTAACCTTTACAACAGCCAGGTCTCATCTCACAGTAAATGTTACACAACAAAAGGTAATGACTCATTCTGTCTTCTGAACTGCCTCTCCAGCCTATCCATCTATGTCTAATGACAAGAGCGACATGTAGACAAAAGCCATATAAAGAATTATCTAATGCCAATCCTTTTTGTAGTGCAACTTTTTGTGATTCAATTTTAGCATCCAATTTAAGTAGAAGGACCCACTAATGAACCACAATCTGCCTGTGATTAGGGTGAAATACACTTCACTACTACACATGATAAAACCATTCAACCATTATGACAGTCAACATCCCTTTAACACTTCAGCTTTTTATGACTTGTATGTTTGTGTTCAACAATTTCCCTTTAATTATTTCACAGCTACTCTTAAGAGTTATGACGCATAGACATTCCTTCACCACTGTGATATGTTTCAAAAAGGACAAAATGGATTAATGCTTAAGAACTTGATTGTTATCCTTCAAAAATTCTCAGTCCCTATATCTAGGTTACAAACCCTATTATACACTATACATCTTGTGAGAATATACTATACACACTGATTATTTGAGTGATCCCTTTTCAGTATCCAAAACAAGATCTGTGTTGTACCTGTATGTACTGTTTTAGAATTGATTGGTGGAAAATAAACTACAAAATGATCTTACATATAAAACATGTTATTCTCACACAATAATTATTTTATAAATGTGTGTCCACCTTAAAACGTCCTTTGTTTTGGGAGTTTTTCACTCTGGTCATTTCTCCAGATCACTACCTTGGTTGAAGATCGGGGTAGAAAACTCCGTGGATTACGCCTTCAATGACAACATTTGAAAATGTATCTAAACAGAAATGTTTGTTAGAATAAATCAGTAGTTACTTTACAAACAACAGTGTCATAAGACATTTATATTTTAAATATACAATTATAATTAACAGTGGACTCAGTAAACCGTTTACAGTTCATATAACGGACAATTAGTAGTAAACTGTTTCATGTTTTATTCAAATATGGTAGACCAATAATGAGTAGGTATCAAGGAAGTCATAACTGTCCTGGTTAAAATGTAGACATAAACTATACAGAAAAAAGTATTGGGACACCTACACATTCATAAGATTGTATGACATCCCATTCTAAATCCGTTGTCAATAAGATGGAGTGGCCCCCCCGCCCTCTCCATGTGGCTATTACAGTTGCTGCTTTTCTGGGAAGGCTGTCCACAATTTTGTGTCTGTGGGATTTAGTGCCCATTCAGCCACAAGAGCATTAAGGTGTTTGCATGGGCGTCAGCAGCATTTTGAGAGTGGGGGGGACACATTTTGCGGGGGGGGTCTGGGGGTTTGTCCCCCAGAATGTTTTTAAAGATGTAGATGCAATTTCCCGCATTCACCATTTGGCCGTAATGCACCATGCATTTACAATTTTTGAAAATGATCTCTCTCTTTCATTGTTTTTCCTTGGAGTCGGCATTGTCTGCAATTGCTGGCTACTATGATGTTCTGGTAGACTGGGTAAACCCAGCCTGATCTGCAATCTTAAATAAGATTGAGCTTGGTCTGGTGATAGCCAGGATAATGTTTTTGGAGTAATACATAGAGGACTGACACTGACAGACACTTTATTCTCCATTTAATGAGAGCAAAAGATTTAAAAGGAGGATTTAGACATATTATACATTAATTGATGAGTTTTCTGCCTCTGCATGCTGCCCCTGCTTCTGACTCACTCTCAATCTCAACCACCAATATCAGGATACATGGAGATGCATTGAGCATTCTTTCATATATGCATTGAGTTTTTCTGGGAGTTTTTCCTTGTCTTCCTTGAGGGTTTAGGTTGGTTGAGGGGCAGTTTTTATGGGCGTATGTGAAGCCCTCTGTGACATGCTTGCGTGTAAAAAGGGCTATACAAATAAATTTTGATTTGATTTGATTTTTGATATTGATAATTGAAATAAGCTTAATGTAGATTGTTCAAATGAAGATTTCTGAGATGTAAATCATGTTATCAGCATATAAAATTCACAATTGGTATAGGTTTAGTAGCCTAATAATTATGTAGGCTACATAAAAAATGAGCACCTCCCTAAAGCATGACTGGACAGTTCAGAAATGGTCAAATGTGTGTTCAAACCTGGGGCCTCATGTATAAACGTTGCGTACGCACAAAAAGCTTGCGTAGGCTGGTCACGCACACGGACGGTCCGCATAGTCTTGTCTGGCTCTGTAACATGGCGAATTCTAACTGAAAAGTGCCGAAACTCACCAAACATTACTAAATTAAGTTTCCACTATACAGTTATTGTCGTACGTCTATGAAGTTGACTATTCAAAAAACATACAAATAAAAGTTTGATCATTAATGTGGATGATCACATCAAAATGCCAAAACCAAAACGTAAAATGCTATAGCCTACTGTTTAATCTGCTACCACTTCATAATTTCTGTTCAATTTGAGGGTGTCAAACTAAAACAAAATCACTCAGGAAATGCATGTCACGCGAACCCTATCTGCCATGCTGTTACGATGCACCACCACTCGTTTCTTTATTTCGAGTTTAACATCAGACCAGTTCTTAATTTCTGCTATGGTCCGGTTCTCCGAACCCACAGAATGTACGGCCCTATAATAATAATAATACAAATTTTATTTGTAATGCACTTTATATTTAGCTAAATCTCAAGTGCTACAGGTTAAAAACAAGAAAGGGCTCAAATAGTGACAGTTTTCCACTCTGCCGACTTTCTTTTGTTGCTAATGACAGGCCGCCAAAGAGGACACATTTTCTCGCCTCCAACTCTGTTGTAAGGATCTCGCTTTTCTTTTTCTTTTTTGGGTTTAGCCATTTTAAATCAGACAAAGAAATGACCTCAGGAGTGCATTTATAGGCCATCTGCATGGGCTCGTTCACGTGCGGTCAATCTCACGTTGATTGTGATTTATAAAGGAAAGGTGTGCAGGACCTGGCGTACGAGCGGTTTTATACATGTGAATATTTCTGTGCGTAGGTAGGCCTACTTTTCAGGTTTTGGCCGTACGCCATCTTCTAGTATGAAAGCTGCGCAATCTTTTATACATGAAGCCCCTGGAGTCTTTTACACAGATCACATCCTTAGGATGTAAGCTTTCAGAAAATACATGGTTTAAGTGGTTGAATCAGTTTCCCTAAATGGCACAGCCCAAAAAAGTATCACCCATATACTCAATTTACCAATAGCCAATTTATTATGCATGGGCAGCATACTAATATGGAGAGATGGACGTCTCTCTTGTCTCATTAGGTAAAATCCTAAGGTTATAAGCTTTCAGATGATATATGGTTTTAATGGTTGAATCAGTTTTGCCTTCATGTTACAGACTAACATGTAGCAATGACATTCTGCAAAATTACAACATTGAGCAACCATTTCTGGGGGTTTTTCAGTCGTTAAAAAACTAGCATGTTAGCTAACGTTAACTCCAGATTAGCTCACGGTTGTTAACGCAATAAAAAAAAACACCAGCATTTTGTAGCTCAAGCTACTTGGAAAAACATCCTTGTCATCGCTTTCTGCCCGAAACAGACACCTCGGTCTGAACATGGCCAAAAGCACAAAATATTTCAGACCCAGATTAAGAAATCAACAAATGCTGTTCCACTTGTAATGGGTAAATAAAGTATGGTATTGCCTAGTGCTAGTTGTTGGTAAATAGCTTGCTTATCTAGAGCTAGCTATAATCATAGAGCTCATGTTTGCAGAAGGATCGGGCAACTCTGACTTACTTTCCTCTTCCTCGAAAAAAATCTCTCTATGTCCATCTCGCCTTTGGAACAGTGCTAGCTGCAAGCGTAAGGCTTTGATCAAAGAGTATGGGAGTTGAATCTGCATGTGAGAACCAAGAAAAAGAGTGGATTTCTATTGCTATGGGTATTCCCCCTACTGATAAAGTGGAACGGATTTGATTGTGAAGCGATGGAAAGAACGCTGGACTACTAGACCAGTCATGCACTAATATTTTGATTGCAAATGTGGGGGAGTCCAAATAAATACTTTTTTTAAATGAGGGGGGCGTGACCCAAGTTATATTGTGGCAACGCCCATGGGTGTTTGGTCCATACCGAAACGCTTTGTTTGGTGTGAAAAAAAACTGGACAGGACTGAACAGACCCCTAACCTAAACACCATCAAACACATTTGGGATCAATTCTGCAATCTGCACGCCATGTGTAATTACCCAACAGCAGTGCCCCAATTCCATTTTATTGCCTGTAGTTGGAATGAGACGCACAAGAAACTCATATAGGTGGGATGGTCACGTGTCCCAATACTTTTGTCCCTATAGTAGGGCTGCAACTAACAATTATTTTAAGAATCGATTAATCCGTTGATTCTTTTTTCGATTAATCAATTAATCTGATAAAAATTGGGCTCATGCCTTCGGCGAGCAGAACCATTGTTCTCTCTCATATATATTTATTATAATTTTCCCACCCCTAAGGATCACTCAATATTTGGACTACATAGACAACGGCGGTGTCAAAATGTTCGTCTTGGTCCCGATTGCGTAGCTTGTATAGGGATTTACGTTCCTTTGCACGGTTTAGTCTGAAATTACGTTTTTGTGGCGAAAAGTGCCTTGAGTAGCAGAAGGGACCTCAGTGCTAGCCTAACACAACGTCAGGACACGTTAGCACCGACGCATAGATACGCCGTTCTATTAAGACAGACAGCTATTTCAGCGAGCTCTCAGCATTAGTATCGTAGCTAAAAGTCAAGGAAAGTTCAGCGTCTTGGAGCCAACCAGCTAAATAATACGTTGCTTACTCCATACTCCTACAGCTGGCAGCTGTGCTCCATTTTGCTGCTAGATTCAGACCTAGCCCCTGTAAATTGTAGAGTTAGCCAACTACTACACTCCTGTTGTGTGGGAATCGCAGCAGCTAACCAGTCGAAGGGCGTACAAAAATACAGGAGCAATTTCCCCAGAAATTGTACCCTCTCCAGTTTAGTGTGAAATCCCACACCTTGGATGACTTAGGTCATACTGATTTCTATGCCTCCGCCATGTGTTCCAGAACAACGTTACAGGTCTCTCTGATGGTATTTCCTCTACCTCCGCTCTTTTTTTTTATTGCTCTGTTCTGAGTTCTGAGTTGACTCAGAACACAAACAGAAAAAAATTCAATACTCAAACATCTCTGCAACTTATTTAGTGGCTAATAGTCACGCGACACAAAAAATCTATAATGAAATTAATTGCCAACTCTTTTAATAATGACATTTTATTGATTTGTTGTTGCAGCCCTACCCAATATAGTGTATATTCAAATAATATAGACTAAATATAATATGCACAAATAATTTTGGGGGGTTTATACGTTACCATGTGTGGAGGGAAGAAGGTAAGGATCTCTTAGGAAGAGCATAGCTGGTTGATGGGTAAGTTTGCTGTTAAAGAACAAAACAGATTAGCTATAAATAGTCCTGTGATAGGAATCATATGAGGATTGTATCTTAAGGTCACTCACACACTAATATAACACAATGAAAATAGCAAAACAAACTAATATAAGTGTTCAGTGTATTCAGTGTAGACACACATAGTGGAACTCCCTCCCATGGACAGATTATTCGAGTAATGCAGAACAAAATGGTAGCCTGGATTACTTTCCATACATCGTGTTTCGGATACATCAACATACCTTGATTCCTCAGATTCAGTTTCAAATGACCTAATAGCAACAGGAGGAAAATGGCAAGAGAAAGGACACTAAATGTCATAAAGTTTCAAATAACACCTTGTTAATATGAATATAGAGGGGGAAGCAACTCTGTCCATGCACAGTATTTTAAATGGTAGCCTTGTTTTATAGAGCACCCATTGTACAAAATACTCACCCACAACTTTCCGTTTTTGGTAGAGAAGGAAAATGGCGGATGTTGAGGAAATCCAAGAATATCTTTGGGAGAACTTCATTCTCCATGATTATAGTCTGTCGGAGAAGGACAGCGACAGTTGGGACAAATGGCGTTCTGAGAATCAAGGACGGTTCATTCAAAGGTAACATTGATATCAACTTCATATGCCAAGAGTCGAGGTGGAAACACTGCTTTCTGACAAGTGTGACATTAACACTTTGAAATTACAAAGGCTCCGGGTTGGGTCTAACGCTAATGGTGTACAGTCTAACACTATAATGTAATGCCCACAAAATGAAAAATAATGTTGCTTGCTTACAATTAATCCGGAAGTTGGCAAGACCAGGCTCCACCAAGGAATTATTGCATAATTTAGTAATTTGTCTGGTCCCTATACCCAATCAGATGCCTGACGGTACAAACAGGTTTGTGTGATGAGAAGTGAGTACATTTGCAAACGTTAAGACATTAACGACATTCACAAGGTTGAGGAAGCTCACCGAAGCTACGTATAGAATGATTTAGCAGTGGCTGTCAGTACGTTTTAGTCTGAGGTTTCACAAAAACCTATGCGACGCAAATGCAGTTTCAATGGCCTCAGATGGAGTTTGGAGGGATAGAGGCAGGAATGTCTAGTACCTCAGGCATGTACTGTGAATTCAAGACATTTTCTATACTGGAAAACTTCTGTTGTTAAAATTATACTTGATCATTATGTTATGTCCCATCGGTGCTACGACCTCGGCCTTAAGAGTCCAGCTGGCACGGACGGAGCTGCAACATATGTGCGACCATCAGCGGCCCTCTGTCCAGTGGCATTGCAATTTCCAATGGCGCTTCCATGGGGGAAGATAACGTACATTTTATTAGCCTGGCTCTGCCCACCTACGTACTTCCGCTCAATTTTGATTTTGCTTCTGTACTAGGTCTGGGCTTTCAGTACGCATTTCAGATCTTGGAAATTGATTTTCTATTTGGGCCAATCAGCGAACAGAGGGAGTGGCTGAGAACGATAACGTTGATGTGATGCGCTAGTTTGTGTTGTAGTTCTGTAATGGCGGCGGAGAAAGATGCGAGCGAAGCCATTCGGTCCGTTGTGGCAACACTGCCGAATATCCAGAAACTAAAGCCGGAGCAAGAACAAGTGTTGCTGAGTTTTCTTGGTGGCAATGATGTTGTGGCCCTTCTCCCCACGGGGTTCGGGAAAAGTTAGATTTTCCAGCTACGGCAGCTAGCTCCGTTACAGTAGTGGTGAAGGAGTTCGCTAAGGCGAACGCTAGCTATTGGTTATGGCAGATCAGAGTGGCTCTGGGCAGATCCAATAGTTTTAAACTTCAACAGAGTACCCGCCTACAAGGAAGTCAACGTTTGTCAATGGCGCGAGGCCAGACTCTCTGTACAAATGAAATGTAGGAGAGTCTGGTTAGGACCAGGCTATACTTTTATAACTGTCGTATTATTGTTTTATGTTAATAATTATTTTGATATAAGCAATGTTCTGAATCTAGCTCTCCATCACATTGCCTACAGCCCTGCAATGTCTCCTTTGTAATATCCAATATTGTGTAAAGCGATATTGTGCATAACATTACAGTTCTTCTTTTGGGATTTTTGATTTGGGGATTGTTTTGCAGTGCCCTCCACCCCAATCTGAAAGGCATTTTCATGTACTCAAAGACTCTTTCTAATACAACTCGAGACGTTGACACAATTGATTGAATATATATTGTCTCAAAGAGGTGGGGACGATGTACAGAATGGCGTGATGATGTCTCCTATTAGCAACCTGTCCAGATATTCACTCTGGAAGATAGGAAGTTTATATATATTACAAATAAATGTCATATAATTGTTTTTAATAAGCCAGGGTAATTGCATCAACCTGAATAACGTGTGGCGCCGGGGGAGGGGGTACCTGTAGATAAAACTCCAGACCTTGTCTCCTCTGTTCCAGAACCTTGGGAATCCAGTTCCTCACATGCTTTGAAGGGATCTCAGGCAGTTTTATGCTCTTCTTTAGCTAAGAGGGACACAGAGGAATTGGTGAGGATTTTTCTTACCCTAATTCGTATGTGCTAGCTCTGTGGTTAAGATATGTGATTTTGACTAGATCAGTATACAAAGAAAGAAACAACTTGGGTCTCAATTTGGATGCCTAATCAATGTTGCAAACAAACTCACCATTTTATGCAGGGCATGAAACTCGCTGTAGCGCTTCTCCACAGTATGTTGTCGGCCATTCATGAGCACTTCAATTTTGAACACCTGGAAAAGACGGACATTGGACATCTGTTACATTAAATGTCTTCTGATTTACTTTGGGATAATCATTTAAATACATATTTTTTTACACCGACACAATGCATTAAAAGAATTGTTTTTTTTCGAATTCTTGGAAACTACTTTAGGCTATGTTGGCTCTGCCTACCATAGATCTACGGTGTTTATATATATCTATGCTGCCTAACACCTTAGATTTCACATCCTGCCAAAGACACTCAATAAAAATTATTGGAATACTTAGGCTAGCTGGCTGGTTAGCCAGCGAGCCAGCTAACGTCAGCTAGCTTGCAAGATAGCTTTGCCTGTGCCCAATACAAATCAATAACATTTTATTATAATAACTAACTGTGTGGCATATATAGTTCTGTATATATCTGTTACATTCTGTATAGAAACTGGTGTTTAGTAAGGCATATTTTCAACGTGACAGAGCATTGATTTTGCCATCGCGTTTATTTAATAATCGCACTTACACAGCGGTACTGCCCAGTAAACTACAGTAGGCTGCATTAGCAGTGAAGAGCTAGTCCCAAACAAATAGGCTAGGATTTAATTCAAGCGTTCGTTTACCGTGTATCCTTTATCAGTCGAATTTTCCTCTGAACGGAACGATGGAATAGAAACCCTGACGGAGTGCATTTTGTCACAAATAATCCTGTAATTTTTACAACGTGTTATATAAACGGAGACAACATGAAGGTGTGTTTGGACAGATCTGTAACAGAGTCGAGTTGTTGCAGCACTTCGCTCTTGCTTGAAAAACAATAGTAAAAGTATAATTGGCGCCACCTATTGGGTCGGAGCAAAGTCACATTTTTGCTGGTCTCATTACTGTGTAAAGTATGCAATAAATTAACTCGTTAATTTGATCTTTATATTGCTCCTTCATATAAAACAATCTGAAAAGATTATGGATATCCACGAATATTTCCATATTGGGTAGATCATGAAATGTGCGGAAAACAAAAGCTCCAAGCGAATACCTGCACAGGGGGCCCCGTGGCCACCAGAGGGCCCCCAACATCACTTGAAATGCACAGCTGTTATAATGGTAGGGATAGGCTGGCCTAGACATCTGGAGCAAGTTTGAGAAGTAGGCATATCGCGCACGAAAATTATACATTTACGCTACCGTCTTTGAAGTGGTAGCCTAGATTTTGAGTTGAGGGGACTGACAAGGCAGAAGGTAAGGTGGTCCACCGGACTGGCCATCGGGAGCACCGGGAGATTTCCGAAGCACTTCTGGGCTTTTTTACTAGCCTACTAATAAAATGAACGTCTATGCAGCCCTTAGCCGCTTACACACGACATTGACAGCAGACACCGACAGATGGAACGCTAGCTATAGAGACAATATAAAGATGGAAAACCAGGCTAAGAAACGTAAACGTATTACCTTCACTAGACAATGTTTTACCAATTGGACAAACGGATGTTTGTTTGTTTTACATCAAGCTCCAAAAACTATTTTTCGCTCAAATCAGCCAAAAAAATTCGCTCGCGCGCTGGGCGCGCTCGCATTAAGCATGGAAGTCTCTAACTAGCCTCATGACTCATGGCTGAAGTTACGTTTCTCCAGCTCTCCCCAGGTTGGCAAAAGAAGTATCTCAAAATGCATCAAATTGATGCTTTAAAATATGGAATATTTAATTGTTCTTATGGGGAAGCATGCACCCGGACCCCCTTAGGCCGTGTTCACACCTGACCTCTTTTTTAGAAAAAAACGCTGCCTCCAGCGCCTTTTGAGCGCCTTTTCAGAAAAACGCTGGGTGACGTCAAGATAATTCTGTATTTGTCAACGTACGTCAGCTGAGCTATTAGCCCGAAAGCTAACGTTATGCTAGCAAGATTCAAAGGCAATAACATTGTTTACGGTTGACAAACAATATAATTTTACAGTATGTTTGACAAGAAGATTTGCTAGCTAACTAGCTACGTCACTGTCCCAAAATCAATATCAAGATTCTCACGAACAAAGTACTAGACTAGTCTAGGCTACGGCCGCAGCCTGTGTAGAGAGTGGAAGCAAATGGATGGGAGCTGATCGCATCAGAATATTACAGTATATTTTATTACTCATGTCGAATAATTCGGAGTAGTACGAAACGGCGATTATAAGTGCTTCGACCGGTATCTTGTCCATCTTTTTCGTTTATTTTAGGGGCACCGGTAACTACGGTAGAAGGTTACTAGGGAAGGTACACGCGTATCCTACTTTCCTCGTCCTGATTGGTCAGCTGTCAAAAAGGCGCTTAACGTCACCCAGCGCTTTTCTGAAAGTTGAGAAAATTGAACTCGAAAAGGCGTCGGGCTCAGCTCCTTTTTAGAAGTTTTTCAAAAGGCGGCCGCTTTTTCAAAAGGCGGCCGCCTTTTTCCTTTTCCCATAGAGTTGCATGTAAAAAGGCGCTAAAGGCCGTGTTCACACCTGACCTCTTTTTTAGAAAAAAACACTGCCTCCAGCGCCTTTTGAGCGCCTTTTCAGAAAAACGCTGGGTGACGTCAAGATAATTCTGTATTTGTCAACGTACGTCAGCTGAGCTATTAGCCCGAAAGATAACGTTATGCTAGCAAGATTCAAAGGCAATAACATTGTTTACGGTTGACAAACAGGCAATATAATTTTACAGTATGTTTGACAAGAAGATTTGCTAGCTAACTAGCCACGTCACTGTCCCAAAATCAATATCAAGATTCTCACGAACAAAGGACTAGACTAGTCTAGGCTACGGCCGCAGCCTGTGTAGAGAGTGGAAGCAAATGGATGTGAGCTGATCGCATCAGTATATTACAGTATATTTTATTACTCATGTCGAATAATTCGGAGTAGTGCGAAACGGCGATTATAAGTGCTTCGACCGGTATCTTGTCCATCTTTTTCGTTTATTTTAGGGGCACCGGTAACTACGGTAGAAGGTTACTAGGGAAGGTACACGCGTATCCTACTTTCCTCGTCCTGATTGGTCAGCTGTCAAAAAGGCGCTTAACGTCACCCAGCGCTTTTCTGAAAGTTGAGAAAATTGAACTCGAAAAGGCGTCGGGCTCAGCTCCTTTTTAGAAGTTTTTCAAAAGGCGGCCGCTTTTTCAAAAGGCGGCCGCCTTTTTCCTTTTCCCATAGAGTTGCATGTAAAAAGGCGCTGGAGGCAGTGGTTTTTTCTAAAAAATAGGTCAGGTGTGAACACGGCCGAAGGCAGCGTTTTTTTCTAAACGCTAGCCTATAGACCCCTTATCAGTCTACGTCACACAGCGTCACTCCCCGCTCTACTGCGCGTGTCCGCTGCAGAAAGAGACAAGAGCGACACGAGCCACATACATTTAGAAGACGAATTGACCGCCAATGTTACTGTAAACCAGTGGCGGACTCAGGGGGGTGGGCAGGGGGGGCGACCGCCCCCCTTCGTGCCTCCTTGGTTGAAAAAGCGCGCTAAAGTGCCGTAAAGAGTGGCGAATTACGAGAGAAAATCCGATAACGTGCTCAATGAGTGCCCTTCTAATGCCCTTACAGTGCCTACATGGTTGAAAAATTGCTCTCTAGAGTGGTGAATATGAGAGAAAGTGCCTTATTGGCTGCTCTTTACATAGGAAAACAATTATTGAGTGCCCTCTATGGTAACCCTTCATGCAATGAATTATGATGATGTGCCCTCTAGAGCAAGAAAATCCGATCTAGAACAAGAAACTCCGATAACGTGCTCAATGAGTGCCCTTCTAATGTCCTTATAGTGCCCTTTTAATTTTTTCGCCCCTGCCCTTCAAACAGTCTGAGTCCGCCACTGCTGTAAACATAGTAGCTACTATACTGACCACACGAGACAGGTATGACAGCTAGCTAGTTAGCTAATTTTGGGACAGAAATGGCAGAGATCAGTTACATTGGCAGCCTAAGTAGCTCGAACTGCATCGATTATCAACAAATTAGTAGTCTAAAAAACATCAACTTCAGCCGACCAAAGACACATCTCATAGACTTGCCCAAAGTCCATCACGCGCAAACACCCCAAATCAAACCAGGTAGACAAGAGCGCAATGACGCGCTGCTCCTCTGTAAACTATTATTGACAGCCGTCCACAGGTGATTGAGTGACTGACAAATGTATCAATGGGATTTGCCGATGGGCAGGCCCTGCATCTGACTGGCCCATAGGCACATCCAATTGGTAATACAATTGTCAATCAGTGATATTGATACTATTATTGGGTAGCAGCAAAGGCAAATACTCTTATGACTATACACTTACAAACCCTCTTTGGTGCACTAAGTTATGTCCACAGATGTCCTGAACATGATTGTCTGTGACATAACTGTAGGCATCCAGTGTCGTGTGGGACTTCAGGCTCTCTCGGGAATAGAGATGTGTGTCTCGATCAGGTATGAATGGATGTCCGGACACGGAAGTCGTCGGGGCCATTTCTTCTTATAATTTATCTACTCAACTGACGGCAACGCGTATGGGTCATTAAGACGTATCTCGTTCGATAGTGTTAATGTTTCCGCATAACCAATGTTATCACTCGCTGATAAACTGTTTATAGTAAGCTGACAACATCGCTATTTAGCACCATGGACGTATAAAGAAACACCGCAAGTGCAATATAACCAAACAGGTAACCATGGCAACCAGCCAAACAATTTTTCTGTCTGCAGTGTGGCAGCGCGCGCATCCGCCGTGCTGATAAACAGAAAAGGGGTCTATTGACTTACGCTAAAACCGTTCAATGTAAGTGAGCCTATTAGGCCTAATATAAATAGCCTACGTTATCATCCGACAAGTGGTGGCGCTAATACCTCGGATACACATGGAAAAAGGGGCCTGACGAGAGAGTTCCGGTTTAGAGGGGCCTGAGGAGGGAGCGCTGCAATTGGACCCTACTCGAATTTTCTATCCGTCGAAATTACTCAGAGCGACGGAGACCCCCTTGGCTGTGATTGGTCCGTATTAAGATGTCAGGGGCGGGGTTGCCGCTATGGGTTGCCGTGAGCAACAAGACCAGGGGTGGGGAACGCCGACCTGCGGGCCATATGCAGCCCAAAAAATCATTTGGTCCAGCCATAGGGTCCAGCCCGCCATGGCATTGCAGTGCAGGCACCATATTATTAGGTGCATTATTCGTTGGCAGCAGCACTATTTTAATATGTGGAAGAGGACCGTGGAGGCGCCCCAGAAATGTTCACTGCACACCCAGTCAAAGCAGGCTGCCCTTCCAGCTAGCATCACAAACATCACCAAAGAGAAGAAGTTTTTACAATTCCTATTTCAGCTGAACAGTAGGCCTACATGTAAATCGTCATTTGAATTCAAATGTGACGAGAAATGGGCAGCGTGGTTGCTGAAACTGTGCTTATTTTATTGATGAAACGGCTCTTTTGTAAATTGGCTCAGAGTTTTCGATAACCTATAGCTAGCATCGCCACCTACTCTTCTGTGGCGGTGAATTGTTTTCAGCACGCACAGCCTTCGGAGAACCATAAACGAAGTCTATCCGTCCGTATCTGTCTGCCCGCCCATCCGTAAACGGGTCGGAGACGCAGAAGCATATTGAGGCCTTAAGGCGGTCACAGCAAGGGGGTCTCCGTCGCTCTGCGAAATTTCGACGGACCGTAGCAAAATTGAGGAGGTGCACGTCAATCCGTCAAAGGCTGTCCGAGGGCTGACGGAGAGCTCGTAGAGGGCGTTCCACGGAGACAAGGGCGTTCCCATGTGTCCACTTTTCGAAAAACGCAGAAGCATATATCAGCCTTTAAGGCCGAAATATACTACTCCGTTTCTAACAGAGACGGACACAGGGAACGCCCTCTCTGATGTGGAACGCCCTCTCCGAGCCCCTCGGAAAGCTCTACGTGCACCTCTTCATTTTCCTGACTGTCCGCCATACGTCATTTTACGGATACCCTTTGGCTGTGATTGGTCCTTATTAAGAACCGCTTGCATCAGCGTCGGGGGCGGGGTTGTCGGTATGGGGTCATTATTGTAGCAAAACTATTCACAAATGCACAGCACGATCCACAAATGCACACCACGATTCACAAATGCACAACATGATTCACAAATGCACAGCAAGATCCACAAATGCACACCACGATCCACAAATGCACAGCACGATTCACAAATGCACAGCACGATTCACAAATGCCCAACATGATTCACAAATGCACAGCAAGAGACAATATGTGTCTCAGTAGCTGTAAAGCCTCCATGCCACCAGTCGGCGGTATAGCGGTCCAGTGACGTTTAAGGCAACGTAACATTGCTGTGTGGATCAAGCGGTTAGACTCGTCGTGGCTGGAGTTGGGATGCAAGGCAGACAACGATGGAGCCAGGAGAGCTTTCGGTAAGTATATTTTATGTTTAGTAGTAGCTGTCATAAGTAGCCTTATATTGCCCAGTAAAATATAATATTATCAGTAACACTACTTATCTGTGAAGAAATAACTTTAGCTCCGCTCATGCGTCACCGAGCAAACTGGTAGTAGCTAGCTACATCATAGAAGTGGCACTAGCAAACTAACTAGACCAATTTACCTACCTAAAAATGTATGTGCCGCATATGGTGTGTAGGTAGCTAGGATCGAGTCACGATCAGGAGTCTATCTAGCTTTAAAACGAGTTTGTGGAAGTTTGTATTTAAATAAGGCTAAATATTCAGAGTTGTCTTGAGTTTCATCAGCTAGCAAGCTAGGCACATTCAATCATCAGAAAATGTTTTCCTAATGTACATTTAGACTTTTTCTTTGTTCTATTTTTAATGCACTGCACATGTATGGACTAAAGTATATGTATTGAAGTGGCCGATCATGGAAATAAATGAAACAGTTGAGAAAGGGATTAAAGGTGATTGGCATTTGGCCACTTCTCTCTAACAGATAAGATGTGGTCAAGCTACTTTTCCCTTACGAGAAGATGCTGAAATCACACCCAAGGTACATGATTTGGTTTATTACCTAAATAATTAAGATATTTATCCATCAAAGGTTATGTTAAAGACCTCTTCTTGAATACCTATTCTCCAATTTGTATACCAGTCTCTGTCTTTCCAGATGATTCTTGCACACACTCGGACGTTGATTCTGATGACAACGAAGATGTCTCTGTCGAGGTTGTCACTCGGGTCACAGCTTATTTCAGGACTTTTATTAAACATGGTGTGCTTTTTAAATTGTATTAAATGTATTTGTTTTTCCATTGAAAAACTCATCACTTCCGTCCTTCCTGCCTCTAACCTTCCTTCAATGGCTTTTTGTTTATAAAGAGTGTAAATATAAAGAAGAGTATAGAACATGTGTGTCACAGGTCTGTCTTTTCAACAGCCTCTTCAGAGCATCTGAGGAATCTGCTGCGGTTCTGGTTCATTGATCCATCCACAATCATGATACAGACATGCAACTGTCCCATGTCTCTTCTGTCATTGGCTAACTCCCCTGCATAACAGCTGTCTAGCTGAAAGATCTCGTATGTGTGTGTGCGTCTTTTGGAGTTTTTACCCTGTTAGGCTTACTAAATGGCATGCTGTAAAGATAAGCTTGGTGTTGGCTTGAGTTCATTTGGTAAGGTTCCCCTTTCTGTAGACAAGAAATGCTGAACACAGTATAATTGTATGCAGAATAAAAGGTTAAATCTGTAATTTCTCTAAACAGTTTCAAACTCTAAGTTTTGCTATTAATAGTTTATTAATTGATTGGCAACACACACACATTGTACATACGCCATCCTCGCTGTTGCGGTCCCCTTCATCTTGAGGCTGGAGAGCCTAACATTAAGCGGATATGAAACTATTCAGGTGCGTGGAGCACTAAACGGGAGACGGAGCTTAAATATGTACTTCAATGCAAACAAAAGCTTATATATAACTATTGGGTTAGCGTCCAAAACTAAGCTTTTACTTCTAACTGGTAAAAGAAATGTTAAATCTGTTAACTTTATCTGGTGTTGATGATACTCTGCACACATTCAACTGCAGCAGAGGTGGCAACTGGGTCAATTGATCTTATTAGATGATCCATTTCGAGTTCATCCAGACAATTCTCAAGGACTGGTACATGGATACCAGGCCCAGGTCAGCATTAATGCCATTGGACTCCCAGTTGATCTCTGGTATTTGCAACTCCTATAGAAACATAACTTAAGATGTTAACATTTGGATTTGCATCGGACTGTAAAGTCATGCATAATCATGACATGATGGCCCACTTTATGAACTGACATAAAGAGCCTTAATATTTGTTCATCTTATTTTAAGTTCTTGTATGATGTCAAACCCCTTGGTCGGCCACTATATACCATACATGTGTAGAGCATTAAACATAGAACAAAAAGTCTAAATGTACATTAGGAAAACATTTTCTGATGATTGAATGTGCCTAGCTTGCTAGCTGATGAAACTCAAGACAACTCTGAATATTTAGCCTTATTCAAATACAAACTTCCACCAAACTCGTTTTAAAGCTAGATAGACTCCTGATCGTGACTCGATCCTAGCTACCTACACACCATGGCTGTGTTCGAAAACTTAGACAGCAGTCTTAATCCTTGATGTCTTACTAGACAGCTGTATAACTAGACAGCTCTCTTCTCTTTAAGGTATCTTAAAAACCGTTGTTTTCGAACAGCCTAGTTAGACAGGATGTACGTCATCGCGCTGCGTGTACATGGCTAGCTATGACAGTTAACAGCAACCAACTGACAGTTAAAACACCCTGATATATTTTTAAATAGCAGGTTATTTTTACAGTACATTTTGTATTTACAATTTCACATCATAAACAACCGTTCACTTTCTTCACTATCTTGCATTAAATACAGATAAATACTGTACCGGAGCTAACGTTAGCAACGCCGTTAACAAACAGCTACCATAGCGACCTGGCTAATTTATACCTCGTTAACGATTTCAGACTATTTTTGTTAATCAATCATGGCATAATTAAATAGTAGGCCTACACTGTTTATTTCTCGGTAACTTTTTTTTAAAACAGAGCAAAAAGAGCAAAGGAAAGTACATTTATGAACACTTTTGATGTGAACTTCGGTATTTCGTTCCGCCATCTTTTTTCGAAAATTTCTGATTTGGGTTCTGGCGCACAGACTTATGGGTAATACGTGCCGCCATTACGACAATAGGTGCGTTCGACATGGACTGCGGCTGAATGAAACGACCGGCGAGAGTAGCCGCTTGCAGTCGGGGAGGATTTGAAAACGGCTCTGTGAAGTTGGACATTGCAGCTTCTCGTGGTTTGCTGCGTTGATGTCAGTCATGGCCGATCAAGCGCTGTTTGCTTACGTTACTTTATTTATAATTAAACTTAGTCTTTCCGTTAGTAGAAGAGGTGGCCCAAAACCCTTTCTTCAGCAAATGTTTTACTCAATCAAATTGTTTGGTCCGGATTTGAGCATTGGCGAAACTGAAGGTGTCAGAATAATTACAAAACAAGCGTCAAAGTTGTCGTGTGTGAGTCTGGCCAATCATGAAATAGCTGTGTCGTCATTTGAAGCCGTGCAGTTGCTCTTGAGAAAATGCGCTCGTCTACACAGCCGGCAGTTCTCGAATCGATCTCACGGTACTTTGATGGCTACGTCACAGTGACCTAGCCTCGGCGCCGTCTCAAGTCGGACAAAAAGTCTAACCAGAATTCACTGTTTCAAGTCAGCCGCCTGCAGCCAGCTGCAGCGCTGCATGAAGCGAGGTCATGTCGAACGCACCTATTAAGACAGCAAGGCAGCTCAGATGCTCTCTTAAAAAATGACCGTTATGTGACGTATTTTAAGGTATCTTATTAGACAGGAAGAGAAATTTAAGCGTTTTCGAACAGACCTCGCTGTCTTAAAAGGAAGGAAGGAAGGACGCATTTTAAGCGTTTTCGAACAGAGCCATATGCGGCACATACATTTTTAGGTAAGTAAATTGGTCTAGTTAGTTTGCTAGTGCCACTTCTATGATGTAGCTAGCTACTACCAGTTTGCTCGGTGACGCATGAGCGGAGCTAAAGTTATTTCTTCCCAGATAAGTAGTGTTACTGATAATATTATATTTTACTGGGCAATATAAGGCTACTTATGACAGCTACTAGGCTACTAAACATAACATATTACCGAAAGCTCTCCTGGCTCCATCGTTGTCTGCCTTGCATCCCAACTCCAGCCAAGACGAGTCTAACCGCTTGATCCACCCGGCAATGTTACGTTGCCTTAAACGTCACTGGACCGCTATACCGCCGACTGGTGGCATGGAGGCTTTACAGCTACTGAGGCACATATTGTCTCACACGCACGCACACGCACACGAGTTGTGGATTTGTCACGTGACTTTGTGACTACATTGTTTTACACATAGGCCTACACAAATCTCAGTGCGCATTTGTGGATCGCGGATCGCACACATTTGTGAATCTTGCTGTGCATTTGTGAATCGTGCTGTGCATTTGTGGATCGTGGTGTAAATTTATGGATCTTGCTGTGCATTTGTGAATCGTGCTGTGCATTTGTGGATCGTGCTGTGCATTTGTGGATCGTGCTGTGCATTTGTGAATAGTTTTGCTACAATAATGACCCCATATGCCGGGACCAACAAGACGAACAGAATCCTTTGACCGCCATTGCTTAAGTTTTTACAATTAATATTTCAGCTAAACAGTAGCCTACATGTAAATCAGCATCTGAATTAAAATGTGACGAGAAATGGGCTGTGTAGTTGCTGAAAATGTGCTTATTTTATTGATGAAACAGCTAATTTGTAAATTTGCTCCAACTTTTCGATAACCCAGTGCAGCGCCACCTACTCTTCTGGCAGTGAATTGTTTTCAGCACCCACAGCCTTCGGAGTACTATAAATTCAACGAATCCGTACGACTCCGTCCATCTGTCTGTCCGTAACGGAGTCGGAGTACTATTGTAGCACCCCTAGCCGGTATGCTAATTGATTTACGGATGTTTATTGTGGTACACAGACAGTTGTGGGCCACTGTCTACGCCTAAGCTAATACACTCAAATATCTACTTCGATGTCTAATCGCTCCTGTTCTGCGGCTCACTCACGTATCAGTATCCACAAGCACGAAGGAAACAGAGAGAGCGATACCCACCAAAACACCCCTATAAATAGGCTACAGCCAAAAGACCCATCCCATCTATCCCACAACCCCCCCCAGAACCTCCAATAAGAGCATGAACATTAACAAACAATGAATGTAACAAACAAGGAATAACTCAGGGTCGCTACAGTATAATTCGGCTTTAAAGCTACTGAATTGATGAGTTTAGCTGTGTGTGAATATTAACCATATGGATTTAAATCATGAATTGATGAGTTTAGCTGTGTGTGAATATTATCCATACGGATTTAAATAATCAAAAGGTTTTTGAGTTAGGTACACTTTAACTGACTTCAACAACAAAAGAGAACAAAATAAAACAATGTCACAAGAATGTATTCAAGTAGATTTATTGGACTACATAAAAAAAGCAAAGCAGTAATTTGATCATTTGCATAAATAAACACAGACTACAAAGCATCTCAATTCGTAACAAAACAAATGTAACAACCCACAAAAGTAACTAGCATGTTACCTGGCATTCATACAACAGTTAGCCTACAGTCCTAGTTACCACAACTTTGCAAACATGAAATTATTTATTTAAAAAAATAAGAGTTGCAAAAACACAAGCCGTAATATAATGCTGTATAAAGCTAATGTAAATACATAATACTACCAAGAATGGGATGACATATTGATAAGAAGGACATTAAATACATGTTAATTATCAATATGGAAAATAGACATTCTAAATTGATTATATTTTGGTATCTTACGTTACAGCATTCTCTTTCTGAACCTGGGTTTACATAATTTCAATGTATTACAGTTTTTTCCAATCGCTATGACGGTTTTTCCCATACCTTTAACAAGTTTTCTAAACTCTTAACGCACCAACCCACCCACCACACACAATTGGCAAAACTGTTCATTTCATGCTCAAAATCACTCATCATAAACTAAACTCAAACACTTATTGTCATAACACAAAATACACTAAACATGACACCATGTCTAGCAAACACTAACACAAGTTCTCTTTTCACACTAATATGTAGTCAATCATAGCACAATGTCATAAAAAACACTAACATCAGATTGAATTACAGAAACTGCATTCATCTATATGTGTCAGGTCTCACAGTATATGGATTATAGATTGTGTTTGCAATGCAGTTTCTTTTGAAGCCTCTCTACATTTTAGTTTTGTTGGGTTTAGTTATGTAATGCAATTTGTTTCTTTGCTGCAGAAATTCTGAACAAAAAACGAATGACCCATCTCAGAGTAGCTTTATAAAATGTACGTTTACTGTATTGAAAAAAAGAAGACAGACACATAATTGCTGCAGTAAAGGCTTCATTTGCAACAGGACAATACTGCAATACAGTAAATATGCGATATCCCTGTAAGACCTGATTTACGTAAAATGTCAACATCACCTTTAGCTCTCCAAAAAACACATTGTCTTTTATGCAATGCTATTGGATAAATTTGGTCTTTCGAAAAAAAGAAATTAGCAATTACAGTAAAGAGCTAAAGGTGACATTGTCATTTTACAACAAGGGGTCTTACAGGGATATAGCTGCCATTTACAGTATTACCCTAGCCCTGGCCCTTCTCTGAGGGCCACCACACATTCTAACTCCTCTCCCTCTCCCTTGCCCCACTCCTCTCCCTTGCCCTTGTCCCACTCCTCTCCCTTGTCCTGGTACTTGTCTTACTGCACTCTCCCTCGTGCAGCATTACTGTATTCTTACTTTCTTTGTGTTGCTCTATATTGTTCTTTTTCCACACAAGATTAGCCCAAAGAGGTCCTCGTTACTGTATACTATATGGCCATGCGATTGAAATAGGTAACCTCAACACCTGAGTGTTTCCTAGTTGGGAATCAACTGTGATTTATAGTATTTGCATAACTTCAACCAGCTTTTTCTCAGTAGCAATGGAATACGTAAAATACAGAGGATATATTTGGGTTTTAATTCACAATATGAACGGTTGTTCACTTTGACTTTAGCAAATAAGTTAGGTTATGAACATGATGTTATCTGTTTTGGCATACAGTGTGAAAGCAATGGTAAATTGGGCAGTAAAAATCGATTGTTTTGGTCTTTGTTGAGCTTGTGTGTAAAAGAAGTTTAAGCATTTGAAATTAGTGTTTACTCTATGCATTTGGTGTCAAAGCAACAAGAAATGTGTTAATTGTATAGCCAACACAGACGGATGTTGTGCTAACTGTGTTAAGAGTTTAGGAAACGTGTTAAAGGTATGGAAAAAACCGTCATAGCGATTGGAAAAAACTGTAAATGTGTATTTGTATTAGAGTAGTAGAGAGTAAAAAGCAACAACAAAAACGTCCTGTGATTAGCATAATGGCTCCTGGGAGTTTGAGAGTAAATGTCTTCTCTTAATATCTGCAAATTGAAACAGCAAAGCAAAAATCATAGATCAGGAATCCTTGTGGACTAAAATGGACTGTAATATAACAATTTGAGATGATGTATAAGATCGTAAGTATAACTTTATTATCTGAATTGAGAAGATTCACACTCACGGTGACATGTGACATCCAGACAAATAAGCATAGTTGCCCGTGTAGCGAACATCACAACGCACAATGTTGTTGCTGTAGTCTGACTCTGGGACCTGGTAGCTGGGGTTTACACTGACCTGTAGAGAGAGGTGAAAGTACAAGGAGGAAAATATGAATGAACTCTTATGCTCCATCCCTTTGCTCAAATGAAAGCGAAAACTTGCAGAATGGTTCCAGTCTTGCCCTTTCAAAGTAAACTTTTGGTGAATTGAGTGCTTATTTCTTGAAGGCCACATAAAATAAAAAAATGTGATGGAACCATATGTTAAAAACATATTACTTGAAAAAACATGTTTTGGTTATTCTTCTGTTGTTGTGCCAACTGTAAAGTGCCACCATGTCACATATTTTTGGAAAATAACCTTCAGGATGTAGTTTCCAGGTTTCACATCTGTGATGTCGATCCACTGGCAGTCTATGTCTGCGTTATAAGTGTCATAACATCCCGGACTCAGTCCCTGTAAAAAGCAAAGTATTAATATCACTGTCAGGTCATCAAATTAGACAGTTTTTCACACAAATAGAATACCTGGGTGTGTGAAGTGCAGGCAAAGCGTCTGTAGTAGCCATAGTCACAGGATGTGTCCTCCAGACAGAAGCTGGCCTTATGGCCCTCTGCCACCCTTGTCTGAGAGCTCGCCTCCAGCAGGTCATAGTGACTGAACTCATCCATGCTGTGGTAGTGCCTGGAGAATGGGACAGCAGTAATATCTCATCTACAGTGCAACAGTAACATTTTAACTACATTTTAACATAGCACAGTGCATGATTAAAACCTTTTTAAAGTTATGTTGTTTTCATTTAAATACATAACATTTCATTTAGTTTGTGCAGTCTCATTAGACAGCACAGTATACTGGCACTGAGGTACCATACCGAGGTAGGTACTGGCATTTTAGGAAAGGTCCTGCATGTTTTAGATCAGAGGTCTCCAACCCTGTTCCTAGAGAGCTAGCTACAACATCACTCGTTTGACCTGATTGTACACTAGTATCATGATCCACCCGCTAATTGTTAGAATCAGGTGTGCTAGATTAGTGTTGGAGCTAAAACCTACAGGCAGGTAGCTCCCAAGGGGTAGGGTTTGAGACCCCTGTTTTAGATGTTCCACACACCTGATTCAAATGATTGAGTCGTTATCTATCTTATGCTGGGTACACACTAAAAGACAGGAGTAGAATTAGCTGACACCCGACACGCACAGGAAGAAGCACATGCTACTTTGCTTGGTTGCACAACGGTATAGCTAATTTACCAGGGCTGTCTGCCAACAATACATACCCCATAAAAGGCCAGAGTAAAACATTTAAATATTCCCTTTGCCCCTTTTGGGCTTTGTAGATCAGATATGCCTCCACCCAGGGACGAATCTAGGTTCCCACTTTTGGGGGGGGCTAAGCCCCTAGATAAAACCTATTATTTTTCCTGTGACCCAGCAAAATTAAGGGGGTCTGGGGGCATGTTCCCCCAGAAGAAATTTAGGAAAATATCCATTTAAATAGTGTCCGCTAGTGTGTTTTAGGAAGAGAAATTAACACATTTAGATTTAAAATATGAAAGAAAAAATATATATATTAATGTTTTATTTGGGGGCGCTAATTAAACTTTTGGGGGGGCTCCAGCCAAATAGGGCTAGATACGCCCATGCCTCCACCCAAGAAGAAGAAAGATACAAAGCTTTTTTTAAAGCAGGGTGTAGCCTAAGTCAGGGTAAATAACTAGCCACACAAACAAACTATAGCAGTGGTAGTGACCAGTCTATCAAATGCAGATTCTACTGTGGAAAAAGTATTAACTGGTGTGCATGTTACGGCGTCATTGTAGATTCTGGAGCAAAGACGAAGATGAATAAATCATGTCTGATAACCACAATATTGTTGGTTACGTTACGTGGTTACGTTAATTTGAGACCCGTGGATAACGTTGCCGCGACGTCGAACATTGGTCGGCTGGTTCCGTAAATTTTAGGTCCAGTGGACCACGTTGCCATGACGTCGTACCTTGGTCGGCTGGTTACGTTAATTTGAGACCCGTGGACAACGTTGCCGCAACGTCGAACATTGGTCGGCTGGTTACGATTATTTTAGGTCCAGTGGACCACGTTGCCGCGACGTTGTACCTTGGTCGGCTGGATACGTTATTTTAGGTCCCGTGGACAAGGTTGCCGCAACGTCGTACCTTGGTCGGTTGGATACGTTAAGTTTGGTACCATGCGTTACTTTGCCAGTACGTCGCTCTTTGGTCGTAGGACAACGGATCTCGAGTGCATGCGTCACTGAATTTGGAATATAATTTAGTCTTTCATTCTTTACTATAAACATTATAATACACATAATACAAAAGCAATCAATTGGTGATGTGTAACATGATGAAGCACACATTAATGCAAATGTATGCTCCAATAATTTTGTAATAAAAGTGTTAAATGTGATTAAAGGAAAAGCGACTCTTAAGAGTTTCATTTCCAAAGACATGTCATCACAGAATATTACAGTTCTTCCTCAGCAAACCTAGGCCTACTTATCCTGAATTTCCCCATTTAGGGACGAATATAGGCTATCTTATCTTATAGGCCTATTTGAGGAATACATCAGAATCTGCCTGTGAAAGCAACTACAGCAATTGCATAGTAATATAGCCTATAGGTATTTCTACGCACTGTAAAAAATAAGACATGAAATTGTTCACCTTAGTGTCATTTTTGAGTAAGTTCCAAAAAAAAATATATATATAAACTAGATACAATTGGTTCTTCTTAATAACTTTATTGACTTTTGTGTGAAAAGGCTTACTACAATGTTCAAGTTAGGAAAACAGGTTAACAGTCGGACCCAACAACGTTGCGCATGCCCATTTCAACGACTAGCTGAAGCAGGGGTTTTCAAAATTCCAAGAGATTCTGCAAGGTTCATGCGTCGTCTTTCACGCCACGGCTAAATTCCAGATAGGAAAATAGCTATTTCAAAGGTGAGTACTTTCTTTACAGAAATAGTTTTAAGTAAATGTATTTGCAGAAATTGAATGGGACATGTTATTACTTATAGGTTTGAAATGTAGGCTATTAAGCATGTTTATTTATCAGATTCACTTTGTTTTTGTTAGGATTTCGCTAGCTAGCTACATAGCTCTAGCTCTAGAGGTAAAATAACTAACGTTAAAGCCTACAGATAGTTATGTTGAAATGCATATATCAAAGTTTAGCGTCCTTCTAAATCCCCCTTAAAAGAATCAGTGAACATAAACGTTCAGAAATGTTAGAAAAACTTGTTCCAAAATAGCTTAGCCCTCATTTTTCAAAAACTTAGTAGCTAGCGCATGGCTGACCACGTTTTTAGACGGTCGGTCATGGAATGCACAAGGCGCATATCTATATAAAACTGCGTTGTCGCTCTTTAGAAAGGACCTTATAATGTTTGAGCCGTCTAATTCAAAATCACCTTAAATTAATTGAGTTACAAAATGCTTCTATATTACTATTATAGTTAGAATAGTTATCATAACATATGCGTAACATTAGCTAACACATGCCAAGTTGGCCGATGCTCCTTACGATGCTAGCTCTGCTTAGCTAATTTAGCTAGTGCCATATTGTTTCAATCTAGCTAGGTAATGCAAAAGGCTACATAGAGGCAAGCTTAGCTCGAATTGTTCAACTAATTGGGTTGCCTCTTGCTCCTTTACAGTTTCATGCAGTGCTAATTCGTCGCATCCAGTCGAGAAGTTCTTCAAAGACACCCCAGACTGCTAGCACGTGTCCCTGCGAAATGGGGGTAATGAATGACCGTTTATAACAGTAACAATAATTGTATGAGCCATGGCAACCCTAAAGGCTATGTTTTGAAGCAAATGCATGACTTAAAACTTTTGCATCACCAGATGCCATACCCATGGGGGTCCAGGAAAACAGCTGGCAGCCAGTGCAAACATAAGACACTGAAAAAAATACTCAAAGCTTTTCAATAGCATTGTCAACTCATTGTAAGGCATACCTAAGTTGTTCTGGTGGGGGGATACATATTTGTCAAAACAACAAATGTTGTCATACTAATGCTTTGTATACAACCATTCAAGGTAACATTTGTTATTTACAGCAATATTACAGCTAGTCTAGAAGAACCACAGTGTATGCCAATAATGCAAACTCTTGTTAACTTGTTTTACTTGTCATTAATGACAGGAACATTACAGGTTATGCTCTGGAAGATGGAGACATTGGAGGAGAACCAGCGAGAGGCTCTCCTATTCAGGCGAGTACAGGGCACACACTGAAGAGGTGCAAGTGATGGACCTACAGGTGGCCCAAACACAGGCTGAACTCCAAGACCTTGAGGAGCGACTTAAGGTGCTGGAGTTCCGAAAGAGAGGGGTAGGTGTTTGGAGATGCCATGAACTATTGCTTACACGTAGTGTTCAACGTTCAAATTGGTGCTGACAATAAATGAATGACTTCTAATTGCAGACGATGTAATTAAGTGGAAGACGGGACTGGGAGAGAAGGCTGTGGAGCTCCTCATAGCAGAGACACTCAAACACGCCCTGGCAGCCCATTCAAAACAAGCCACGTGAATGAATCATGATTGCAGCTTCCATATCCAACCTTTCACATGGCTATGTGACAAATTATGCATTTATGTTGATAGGTCACTAACTTATTTTGTGCTTCATTGTCAGGGCCAACAGACAGGACCTGTAGCGGAGACTGGCAGAATATTTTAATTAATTGTTTGGCACTTTGTTTGAAATAAAATGACTGAATGTTACATGGAAATGCTGCCTCGTTTATGATTAGCTTGAGTTAGGCTACACATCACACAAACAGTCCTAAAGTTGGCTACCATGTAGGCTTGCAAGAACAATAAGAATTTTGGTCAAATGAGCATATGCATATGAACCGCCCCAATATAAGCAGTAGAATTGAGAAATCTTTGCCGTTACGGACTGGCAACGTCGGGAAATGACGTTGCTAGGAGGTCGCGGTTACAGACTGGCAACGTTGGGAAATGACGTTGCTAGGAGGTCCCGGTTACAGGCATTGCACGTATAATATTACAGTATTGATTTTCGTAAGTTCACATCTATCTGCTTCTTGATCGGATTTGTACCACATTCTGACAGTTTTCTGCAATGCCTTAGCTCCAGCTCACAAGCTCGCGAAAGTATGATGTGTGAAGCTAGTTGCAAGCGTGCGCCAGCTCGGAGCTAGGAAAAAAGTGAGCCCCTGTTTGTGGGAGAAATTGAAGATGTAACATATTTATCCTGTATAAGAATGATTCTGTGTTACAATATTCTTTGTGTGTGGAGATAGGCCTAACCCCAAATCTGAACTCTGGGTAACACTAGGCTTACATAAACAAGGGGGACCTGGTCTTGACCACTATCTTTCTGGAGAGGCCATAAAGGAAAGTGGGGGAGGCTTACAGGGGTCAAAGAGCACATGCACACACTCAAACACACACGCGCGCGCCAGCGCTATGGAGAGGAGCCAATGAAGTATGGAGGATTATCGGGGCCATAAATAAATAAAAACATAAATAAATAAATGAATGGTTAAATACTTGGATAAATAAATAATTAGATAACAAAATGAGACACTAAATATATAAATGTTACATGTACTCCTGTGTATATATATATCACATTTATTTATTTATACTTACATTTTGTTATTTCTACTTACATTTTGTCATTTATACTTACATTTATCCACGGTGTAACTTGCTTGCTGCAAAATAAATCTGTCGTCACCCGTCACCAAGTCAGGGGGCGGGTTAAACCCTCTGATTGGTGGTTCAACTTGAATCGACTGCTTTTGACTAATTCAAGATGGCAGCACCCGGTGCAGATTCAATAAATGAAGTATTGCATGCTACAGTAGGCGAAATGTTGGCTGTAGCTAGGGTGACCAGAAGCATGACCCGGAAAAGGAGGACACTTGGGTCCAAAAAGGAGGACAAAGGGTCAAAAAGGAGGACACTTCCACAAAAGTTGTTGATCGGAGGGAGGGGGGGGGGAGGGGGCATGAAATTAATACAATAACAAGTCAACATTTGTTTTTTAATACAAACTCAATACAAGTGTAATTGTCTGTCTTTGGTGATATGATATGTATGGTCAAAATACAAAGAAGAAAATAAGACACCATTGGCAAAACTACTTCAAATTATGGTATGCAACTTTCTGCCTATGGTCACACCTTTAGCTACCACAGAGTCTTCATAAATAAGTTTCTCAACTTTTACGCTGCAGTCTAAACTCCTATAAGAGTGGTGATGTTTTACAGTGTGAAATAATTTCGTCAGCTCAGCAGCCGTCGTGTTATCATCCGCTGTTGTTTTCGGAGCAAAAAACGATGTCAACGAAGAGTGCCCGGCAGAAGCGGCATGCCGCTCTAAAGCTCATTTCCCCTTACTACTCACGTCTATGTCAATGTGACAGAGTTTACAGGAGGCATGGAATTGGTATTTGCTGCTCTTACTGACAAAGGGGAGTTCTGCACTCCACGTATGGTTGAAGGAGGTCTTTCTCTTCGGCATCTGAAAGCCTACTGAATAGCATAATTGGCACTGATTGAAACCCGCGCAAGTTTTAAATTGCGACGCTGGGCAGGAAGGATCAAAAAGGAGGACAAAAGGGCGAAAAGACGGACACGCAACAGCGGTCCGGACAAAAGGGCGAAAAGACGGACACGCAACAGCGGTCCGGACAAAAGGCTGGAAAACCGAACTGTCCGGCCGAAATCCGGACGTCTGGTCACCCTAGCTGTAGCTGAAGAGATGGAGGCAACTGCCAATTCACATTTTTTATTACATAATATTGAGAGCTTCGCTGAAATTATAGCAATGATATTGGCCCTGGCTGACATAGACATCATTGAAAATGTGTACAGACATCGATGAAAATGTGTTCACGATCCTCCGCGAGATGGTACAGCATAGGATTGGGTAAATCGATCTAAAATAGGCTATCGATACCAACATTGGTATTAGTATTGATTGATACTGGCGAGATGAGATCGATAGGCTACTTGAGTTTCAATGTGTCTACAGCCTACACAACTCCCTTTACATCATAGTGGTTGTGCAAACACCACTCCTGTAACTTCGCTCAAGCTCACTTTGCCCCTTCCCTTGCTATGCTGTGAGTTGTTGCCGGCGTGCACGTGCAGTAGGATACTGCTCGGCAGCACACTATAATAACAGTATTTTAGACAAAACTCTTCGTCCTGTGTTTTATTATGATCATAATCATGAACAATTAATTAAATGAAAAATCATTCAATGATCATGAAAATTCTAATTTTGTATTTTCATTCAAATGTTCATATTGATGATGCATTCACTTCATAAATTATGAGGCATTGCTTTTCCCGACATGAAAGTAAATAAATCGGTATTGGTATTGGCAATACTGGCCCTGTATTTACTTAGTATCGGATGATACCACATTTTGCAGTATCGCACAATGAGACGATAGAGTAGGATCTCTCTGGATCGAAGAGAGCTCGATCGACTGGTTGAGCCTACCTCGTGTGTAATACTGTTCATTCACCAATCAGAGGGTTTAACCCGCCCCCTGACTTGGTGACGGGTGACGACAGATTTATTTTGCAGCAAGCAAGTTACACCATGGATAAATGTAAGTATAAATGACAAAATGTAAGTATAAATAACAAAATGTAAGTATAAATAAATAAATGTGATATATATTTACACAGGAGTACATGTAACATTTATATATTTAGTGTCTCATTTTGTTATCTAATTATTTATTTATCCAAGTATTTAACCATTCATTTATTTATTTATGTATTTATTTATTTATTTAGTTATGGCCCCGATAATCCTCCATAATGAAGAAGAGCCATGGAACATTTAAATACTTTGTATTAGCCAATTACAGTCCTGAGCGCTGGTGTTTAAAATGACTAGCAACAACGGTTGCTAGTCAGACAAATTTCTAGCACAATGGCGTGTGATGTTTTTGTCTCCTTGTGGCCGCAAGCAATAAAGCATTCTTAACTTGTTCACCGACTGACTGTGCAATGCTTGATAGATTAATATCTCTAACAAATTGGTCCTTCGGAGCCGTATCTCAAAATCTTTTTTCCGCAATCCAGGTTCGGGACCGATACGTGCACGGCAGGAGGTAACTCCTGATATCAAAGTCCTTGCAGCTAATTGCTGTTTCTCAAAGGCCGGTCCCACTGGTGGTTTGGAAGAAGTGACGAGATTTAAAAGAATAGCCTGGAGCACAGTCTTGTTGGTTTTCAAGGTAAGAACAAGATTCGAGTTTTGTTTTTACTAATTTGTTTTAATAGAGAAAAATTCCACAGTGTAATCGTTAAAGAGGCACTGTGGTCCTATATCTGACTAAAACCTGAATGATTGATACAGTGCAGCTTTTATAGGGTGTCATATTTACTGTGACCGGTATTGGTGGCGTATTAGTGAACTTTGAAAACTGATACATACTGGTGACGTAAATAGGCGATAGGGTTATTATCCTTATACTAAGTAAGTGGTGACGGGACAACCGGGTAGCAGAATTAGTAGACCTGACCGACCAGAACTGAGATATTTGAAATACATCTGAGTTTGGTGGTAGTTAAATACCTAAACAAATGAAAAGAGTTTAGCTAATTTCTGTGAGAATGCCATTGAAGTAAATAACCTTTGAAAGTTCATAGCCAATATTGAGGTAGGCTACGGTAAAGAATATACTCCGTGCGCACGTAAAAAGAGAAGATCCAGCCCTGCGTGACTGAGGTACGATTGAACATTGTTGTTAAGGACAACAATGTAGTACATATGTGAAAGTGCATATGTAAACTTTGGTACTGTTAAGAGAAAACAGTACTGAATAGTAAGTGTATACAAGGTGAACCAGTCGGAGAGACTGAGATTGTTTTTGAGGCCCAATTTTTCTGTTGAAATTGAAATAGTACTATGTGTTTGATGCTGCTGAGGTTGTTTTGCTGAAATGTATGAGTTTGGTGGCATTAATATTTACCTAATCAAATAGACTAGTTGAAGGCTTGTCCGACCAGAACTCAGACATGTGTAAACATCTCTGACGAGTAGCCTAATTTTAGGTGCATATGTAGAATTTGGACCTCATTTTATGTTGAAATTGAAATAGTTGATAGAATTGTTAATATTAGGTTTTGTTGTATATATAACCATGGGTAATTGTTTTAGGCTACATGTTGTAAGAGGGTAGAATTGACCCTAGAAAGAAATCAGAAGGCTGATATGATTCGACCGAATTTGCCAGTCCGCTGTCTGTTGAACGCGGTCTTTGTTGCTTTTACAACTTGCTAGGATAGCTTTGGGATCTGAGAGAAAAAGATCCATGATGTGGCTTGGTCAGCTAATAGCTAATGGCTAACTATTCTCCAGTGGAGGAAATGCATTCTGTTCTGTCCTGGGACAGGGAAGAATCCAGGAAGTTAGATTTGCAACTATGGCAACGAGATTGTAGCTAACAAATTTACAGACTCAACAGCGATGGCGGTAGGCTAGCAAAAGAATTACAGTTTGACATTTGAGATCTAGATTGAATAGACACATGCACAGATTAATAGAGAAATAGAAAGATTGAAAATACAAAATTTATACAAATATACGAATGAGGCAAATTTGATATACTAATTTGGTTACTCTTGAAAGATGATACGTGACGTGATGAGTATTTTGATACATTTGTTAACAAGATTGTGTTTGTTTGAGTACATTTTACATAAATTACAGAAATTTCGAGGAGGAATGGAGAAAGTGGGGGCTATAGAGTCACGGTGCGCTGAGATCTCACAAAAGTGAATTCCCAGAGGGTGTAATTCTGCATCAATATGTGAGTATTAAATGCTGAGAGATGTGTTTGTTTGGATGAATTCAAAGTTGGGTGGTTAACAAATGCTTGATCAACATTTGTTATGAAACCTAGTCAAACAGGCACGGTTCCTGAAGTTTTCCGACCGGAACTTCTATAGCCTATAAGCGGCAAATCTTTGATGTGTGACGGTATTCAATAACAATGCATAAACTAATCTCCAGGTTCATGAATAGGTTCTAATTAGATTGAAAACTTTATAGCCTACTTATGCGAAATTAAGTGAATAAAAGCTAAACGCCAACCAGCTGTGTTGTTCAAAGAAAATAAAAACGTTTAAAGGTTTTTGACAGCGCCTGCTATTTGAGTTGATTCAAGTTTGAAACGCGCGCTGATAGATATATAGGCAATGTCTCTATTTGGGTTGATTGAGTAAAAACTAAGATTAAAATTGAAAAAGTGAGAAGTGTTACATTAAACCATATACAAACTACAAAATATTCAAATTAAATATTTTCATTTAGGGTTTTTGGTCCGCAAATTTTAGATTGGAGATCCGTGCATTGCATGCTGAGAGCGTAATAATAGGAACATTCAAAAGGGGTATTCTGTATTACATGCTTTGATAAGACCTTTGAGAAGTTAAAGAGTAAGGTTTTGTGTTTTGCGGGCTTATGTTACACTTGTTAAATTGTGAATTTAAAGGTTTACAAAGAAAAGGGAGCATTTTGAGTTATTTCCTTTGTCTTAAGGGCATTGTTTGATTGACGTGAGTGTTAGCGTAATTCTAGCATGAATTACTAAGAGCAGTTTTAACCTAAACATGGATTTCATGAAACAATGTTTGATAACGATAGTTTAAAGCAAATTCAAATATTGATTACAGATAATTGGTAGAAGGCTAATTTTGAAATCAAACTGCCAGATTCATTCGATTATTGTAACCTAGGAAACTTATGGGAAGTTTTTGTGTTCAGTAGGTCTACAGAAAGGGAATGTCTTTTGTTTAGGGGTTTGATTTTATTTGAAGTTGTAACTTTATTACTGTCTGACTTAAATAACTTGCACATCAAATATCCATTGACATGGAACCAATTGATGGGATTGTTTCCAGTTTGGGTTATTTTGGTGTAAGTGTTTTATTTTGGTTTGAGGAAATATATGTGAAAAATGGTGAAATGATTAGATGGTTACATGAAAGATCGGTTTAGAGTGATCATGGAAGGTTATGGAATGAAACAAAAGAACGTTTTATGAATGAGAAGAGATGATTAGTTTAAACACTGATGTTCTGAAAAAGGAAATATGCATATACTTTGAAGGTACATTGAACATTTTAAGTCAAAATAGTACAACCTAGGGTTTTTAAAGAGTTTTGATAAAGGTATTGGATGCAATTTGGTTAACAATAAGAAAGAAAATAACTCAAATATACTTTTATTTGGAGTTTGATTGTCATTTTGATTTAAAGTTTATATGGATGTTTTATCAGGAGCCTGACACAATGTTTGGGATGAACAGTTGGGCTGTGATAAGGATGTTTTTATGAGTGGTATTAGTGCATAATTTGAGAAGACTCATTAAGTCTGAAATTGTGGTTATGATGGTTTGTGCTAATTAGCTTGTTTTGGACTGCAGCCAAAACAGGTTAGGAAGTTCTACCTATCTGACCTTTTATGGAACATATAGAGAAAAAATGTTTGGTTAATAGCTACATTATTTGGTCTTTATTTCATATAGGAGGCATACAGATTAAATTCTGGTTTGGGGATAATTACAATGGTTTTTATCATATAATGGAAACATAGAGGAATCTGAAACAATATAGGCCTTAAACTTAACAGTTTTAAAAGAAAGAAAAGTTTTTTGAAGTGAAAGAAATTAGACAACTGTGATTTTCTAAAGAAGGAAACAAGGAAACAGATTGTAATTTCTGGCATGACTAATAGGAGTTGAATATCAAATGAATTGAATTATGGAAGATCATAGGTGATACCACAACTTAAACCTTTCGCATAGCATGATGAAGAGATGGATCAAGACGTTAACAGATTTTATACAAATGCTAACTAGAAAAGAGGTATCTTTTGCTAAGTTCTGTTCCAGGTGAAGCAGTAAACCAAAGAGTGGAGGAGTTGAACGAGAAGATTGTGTATTGATTAAAGATATCAAAAGAAAGAACTGGTCCAGCCAAGGTGGGAAGGACCATATCAGGTACTGCTCACCACACCCACTGCAGTCAAAATAGCGGAGAGGACGTCTTGGATACATTTGTCACATTGTATGAAAGTTAGGGACATTGATATAGGGTCAGGTTAGTTACTCACCACCGTCTCTTAAGGCCCAAGTCTGACTACAAAGGGGAGTCTTTTCTTGAAGGCCCGTCTCAACCTCAGTGAAGAAACCGACGGCAAACAGAGACTTAGGGTGTGAACTAAATAGGCTAGGATACAGTAAGCAGGGAAAGGTAGAAAGGATGGGTGACCTATTTGACAATGTAAGAGCCTCTTCATTTACTGTTCTCTATGGTTAAAAGATTAAATGATCTGCAAGGGAAGATATTGATTAATTTGTTTGCTCTACTAGAAGTTCATACTGATAACATTGATTTTATTTTTCTGGAAATGCTAAAGCTGATGTGGTGCAAAAGAGGCAGCCATACAGGTGTCTTAACATTAGGAAATGTGGATGTGACTTTCTTGAGAGATATGCAGGAAGTGTCACCAAACTGGTGGGTTATGTAAATTAACAGGAGGAATTTATGTTACTGAAGAATTTATTTCGTTATGTGCTGATTTGAGCCATGGGATGAATCATGTCTCAAACAGGAGGGATGGTGTAAACGAAAATGTGTTTATGGCAAATGGATTTACAAACTATACAAGGATAAAAACTTTAAGAAAAAACTTTTTAGCATGCCCTATTTGAGAGAGAACAAGATATCCATGGACTTCTTTTGAGCTAAAGAAATGTAAAGATTCAGGAATGGAGCGAGGAGTCAGTTGCTTTCAACTGACCACTGTGAGAATGTAACTTTAATACTGTGTAGTCTACTATGTTCTGAAATTCACAGACAGTCGAGAGATGCTGTGCCAATCCAGTGAGAGGTCACTGACCTAAGGAGACTGGATTGTGGGGGTGGATTTGAAACATAGTCCTGGAAATGACAGAGGTGAACAGGGTCATTCCTGGTTAGTTTCAGAGGAGATGGCATAGTACACGTGAGTCGAGCGTGCATGTTGTTTGATGACGTTAATTTAAGGAGAACTCCGTGCTGTGCCTATAGTACAGCGTGTTGAGGTTGCCGTTTTAATCAACTAGACTACATTTTCTATGAGAAGATTACACAATCACCATGCATACACAATCATGGCATCCGTTTCAGCAAATTGGACTTTGTGATAATAATGGGAATTATCTTGGAAATGACATTTTGTATGTTGAAATACGTATGAACTAAATGGTGCTATGATTACGGATATAATGATTTAACAGTTTCATTGATGACAATGCAAATGGTAAATAGATTCAGAAGTTAAGTTTTAATCTTGAGATAAGTTGGAAACCTTTCTGTGGAATAAAATTGAGGTACAAACACTCCTATCACGATACGCTCTACCAGTTACGTAAAGATGTTTCAGTTGAATTGTTATGTTCCAGGGCAGAAGTTTGAGAACAGTTATAGACTGTTGGAAGAAGTGATAACAATCCTGTTTCATTGATGTGACTTGATGAAGTATTATTTTGGAGTTGCATTAAAGCTTAATGTTTTGTTTTTGAGAAACTTGTTTGTACTACAGAAAGTTGATATTCATTTGAAAAGAAACAGAAATTGAGAGCATGTGAGGACTTTTCAGGATATGTGCCAAAGTGATGTCTTATCATGCAGAGGTTGTAAAATAGTTACAGCAGGCTGGGGAGAAATGTCTGTTGACCTAAAGGCCTGACGGCTCAGTAGATCACCTTTGGGGGAGGTTTTATGGCTCCCTGACCTAGGAGAGAACTGCTTATCACCAGAGGAAGAGCACAATCAGGGCCTTGTATAGACTGTCTTAGAAAAACCTGACTGACAGTTTACTGAATGTTTGGTTTTAGTGATGACCATGTAGACAACAAGGCATGTTCATATCCTGATCATTTCAGTATTGATTTCTTTGTTGCAATCTTTGTTTCTATTTGATTTTGTGTGAAGGAGATCTGAGATGAGGTGAATGCATCAGACGTCAAATGACCACCCTGCTGAGTGATGACGGGTTTTATCCCAATACCATGGGTTTCCCGTTGTGTCGAGTGAATTCACACTACTATACAATAATGCTGTATAGTCTTATCGAATATTACACATTTTGGATTTGTATGAATTATTTTGATTTTTATGAATTATTTTGATTTTATGTATTTTTGACTTTATTGATTGTGCGTTGGTGTGGTTTTGGAATAACACATTTTATTCAGGTTAAACAGGAGGGAGATGTGGGAGAAATTGAAGATGTAACATATTTATCCTGTATAAGAATGATTCTGTGTTACAATATTCCTTGTGTGTGGAGATAGGCCTAACCCCAAATCTGAACTCTGGGTAACACTAGGCTTACATAAACAAGGGGGACCTGGTCTTGACCACTATCTTTCTGGAGAGGCCATAAAGGAAAGTGGGGGAGGCTTACAGGGGTCAAAGAGCACATGCACACACTCAAACACACACGCACACGCGCGCGCCAGCGCTATGGAGAGGAGCCAATGAAGAAGAGCCATGGAACATTTAAATACTTTGTATTAGCCAATTACGGTCCTGAGCGCTGGTGTTTAAAATGACTAGCAACAACGGTTGCTAGTCAGACAAATTTCTAGCACAATGGCGTGTGATGTTTTTGTCTCCTTGTGGCCGCAAGCAATAAAGCATTCTTAACTTGTTCACCGACTGACTGTGCAATGCTTGATAGATTAATATCTCTAACACTGTTTAAAGCTAGACCGGAAGAGGCGGAAGTGGAAAGATGGCGCTGTCCGGTTTTGCGCTCTCGCTTGCCTCACTGCGCCACTGAGCACTTTTCATAGAAATTAATGGGGACGCCATCTTGGAAGACAATTCTGGCTCCCTCTAGTTATAATACCTCTATGAGGTGGACACATCAGGCATGTGACTAGCGTGGGACTGACGCATGACCGATTACCGCCGATTACTGCCGATTACCAGCATCACCAGCGTCCACACAACACTCTTCTGGCGATATACCAGCGCTATACCAGCGACCATGGACGATTACCAACGGATCCCCTAAAGTCATAGAACGTCGACCAGAACGTTATGGTGTGACGGTGCCTTTAGGTAACCATGACAACACAGAATGACACAAGGTGGATTCAAACAAAATCACACAAGTGTACAAATAGGAGAGGGGATTTACACACTTATGTTTTTCTTAACAAACAGAAATAAATTCAAAATAATAAAGACATACGAGACCGATCCATTGACAGGGTTCATAAAAGGAGAACGTATATTTTACATATTTTCTGCTGTATATTGGGGGGGTGACCGATAGGTATTTTCTCAATACTGGGGGGGACTCGACCCCCCCAAAGAATGCATGGTTACGCCCTTGAACAGTATAAGCCTACTGTAATTTACAATAGTCCATGGGCGGAGTGGGGGGCTGGCATTTTTTGACGCCAAAACTAATTGGCGCTCAAATTAATGCAAAATATTTAGGTGTGCTCGCATTACCTGTGGAAGTTCCAATCTAAGCTTACATCAAACCTTAACTAGGTCCTAGGTTGGGGCTAAACCTCGAATGTTTACAACGTCTGGCTAATTGGTTTGAGCTAATTGGAGGCCCTGGGCAAATAACAATTTTGAGGCCCCCTATAAGCCGCAAACCCCCAGAATGTTTTCTCAACTTTTTCTTGACTTTGTTTTTGTTCTGTTGTGATGAGTTTGTTTGTGTTGGGATAGTGTGCTGTTCTACGTACAGGTGAATGCTGTTTTTTGTCATCTCGCTGGCCAGTTGGACCTGTTTTTTTTAGGCCAGCCGGAGCGGCAGACACCGATGGCATTTTTTGATTTGGTTTGTTTGGATGGCTGACTTGGTTGCCATGGCGCAGCGAGTGGCAGTCTGTTTTAGTAGCTCTATGTCAGCAGAGTTGTAGACACCGCTACGAGGGACTGCTAAACTGGCAATAAAGCACCCTATCCCAACGGAGTTTCGAGAGCCGTTCCGCGGATGCAGAGCTGGAGCTAAGCGGACAGGCTGGTCAGGAGGGCGGTGACTGTGGTGGTGATAAGGATGCGGGGCAAGCTCTTGGCCATCGTGGGCGATGTCGGTCATCCCCTCCGCAGTGTCCTGGCAGGACAGTCCAGCAGCCTCCGTGGTGTGCGGCTCAACACCCCTACGTTCTCGGACTGATCACTGGACTGGTCTTGGGAAGTCCTGCGCATAGCCTTATTGTGTTGTATTGTCTGTTTATATTGTATCGTGTTGTCTGTTGTTATAGGAGCTGTGAGAGACCCCTGAATTTCCCCCACTGGATTACTAACGTATATATTTATATATATATCAGCCTATAAACCACACTTTTAAGCTAACAACGTTACCGTTGCGCCTGCACGGACAGCCTTATCCTGCGGACAGCTTGGATACCGATCTAACTACACAACATTCGCAATCAAGGTGAACACTCAAATTATTTAAACTATAGACCATAGCATTACACATATCAAAACAGAACAAAGACAACAATATAACTCTAAACAACACTTACTTAACTAAGCTAATGCACTTAACTTAGTAGCTTTTCAGTTTGCCGCAGGGTATTCTGGGTACCAAGAGCAATGCACGAGTACAGGCGATCTTACAGCATTGTGTAGCTAGCTAACACACTTCGGTTGTGGTGGATACTATGTCCAGAAATGAAGCCAAGTCACTCATTTAGTGGCAAAATCCATTGTTATGTCTACACAATTATTTTAGATATAGTATAAGGTTAGCTAGCTTGCAAATCCTGAGGATAGCCTACTATAGCAGACCTTTCTATGTGACAACGGACATGGGTGGTTTGTCCCTCGGGAGTTGCCTTAGCCGGCTTGATGCTGAAAGCATTACGTGAAATAGGTGAGGGCTGTTCGAATGGCGATGTCAAGAAGAGCAGTGGTAAAATACAAGTTATGAAAATAGACCGCGTCCGTGTCTCACACGATCATATATATCTAAAACGAACTTACAAAGAGCTCGGTTACACTACCAAAGTTGAATTAGTAATGTTGTTAGCTAGCGATGCTAGCGTTATTTTGCTAGCTAGCCTATAACATTTCACTGGGTCTGCAGCTGTTTGATTAACTTAAATGATTATAAAATGTTATGTTCTTCTACTAGCCATTTGCCTACTTTAGCAAGTCACTGTATTTCCAAGCCCTGATAGTGTAACTAAGACGACACAGTAAATAATTCCTCTTTCAAGTTATAAGCCCCCGTTCATTCATTGATCCGCTCATCATACACACTCCACCACGCGACACATTCTCCTGACAGAAACGTCATGACCTGAATCATATGTTCCATGCTGGATTTAAGATAACATTTAGCTATAAAGAATATAATTAAAGAATTGTGTTTTCATGCTTAACTTGTGATTTAATAAGTGATTTATTTTTTAAATATAGCTGCAAGCAGCAATGGGGTGGCCAAGCAGGTCAGAAGAAACTTTCGACATCCTCAGAAGAGGGTTCCGAGTACAGGCAGCAAGTTTGGTGTGAATCCATTAAAGATGTGCTGAGATACGACACAACTTTCTGTTTGGCGGTTCTGCTGCCGTTTTCGATTGGCTGTACCGGACAAACGGTTTCGAAAATCTAAAATCATTTTGATAGAGTGAGGTGAGGTTTGATAGTGTAAACAGATAACCAGTGACATGACAGGCTTGCTGGCTCTGGCTGGATTCTAACTTCTTATGCCCTTGCCAGGACACCAATTTATCCTAGTGAGCTATTCTCAGTGGTGGAAATTACTGTGTTCAGTTACTGAGTGAAAATATAAGCAGTTTTTCGTGTGGCAAGCGGTTGTCAGATTTGGCCAAAGTTTAAACAGTTTTAATTCAGTCCTATATGTCTGAATGTCTCAGTTTGCTGAGATTTTATCCAAATTCCTGTTTGGTTGCTTTGTTGCCGATTTTGATTGGCTGTACCAGACAAACTGTTTTGAAAATCAATGATAAAAGTAATGCCTGAGTAAAAGTTGCTCTGACGATGATGTCTGCCACTTCTGGGGAAGATTGGAAAAAAATTGTAGGAGTAGGCTTTCAAAGGTTTTTGATAAAACCGGAAATTGCAGAAAATCTATATAACCGGAAATTGACGTCATAGAGTGTGTTGAATTCGTCTTGATCCAGGGAATCCAATGGTACCTCATTTTTGAAAATCAGTCATACGGTTCAAAAGTTGCGTGTGGAAACAAAGTCCAACTTTGACCCATTGGTGGCGCTAGACTGGTGCAATGGGAAACATGAAACTTGGTGTAAGTATAAAAGGGACTGTCCTTAATGAGTGTGACAAATTTCACAAAAAGTTGTCGAAGGGGTCTAGGGGCTGCCATTGACTCCCATGGCACAAGAATGACCAACTAGAGAGCATGCAATTTCTGGGGAAATTGTGAGGGTGTGCCTGTTTGCGTCGGTTGCAGGTGGGTCCGTCCCTTTAAGTTTTTCCCTTCTAGTGATATTTTCAAGCTTTTAGCCTACTCATAGGCTATTGCATAATTCATTAAGAACACCCTAGGAAAGAAGCTACTGTAACAACGTTATCACTGGCAATATTTCAGATGGAATCGCGATTCAAACAGTATGTCTGCTAACTGAAAATATGCCCCCCAAAAACCTAAATAAGTTTGACATTTATTTAGTGGAAAATCGCTCAAGCATAAAAAGCTCAATAGCGCTTATTGTCAGTAACAACACAAAATGCGATATAGCCCTTTGTGGAGAAGCTGCCCCGGTAAATTGTATACTACAGTGTTCGTCTTGGTAGCTAGCGATTGCGTTGGTTGAATTAGATGTAACGTTCCGTTGTTGGCTACGGTTTAGGCTGAACATTAAATATTTTTTTCATGAACAGATTGACAAGTTTAGGCTGTGGCAATGAAGAATCACTTTGTATTGTAGCTGACCAACAGGGCAAAGACAACAAAGCTGACTAGACTAGCTAGATGTTTGTTAGCTAACTGGCTACAGCTATACCACTACGGCACTAGCTGGTGGTGGCTGGACGAGCTGGTGGCTGGACGACTTGTACAGTACCTCCCAGAAGCGGTGTGGAATGGAAGACTACAAGGTAGCAAATTAACTGTAGCTAGATAGGTTTAACACTTTTGGTAACAGATACCTCCTCTCTAAAAAAGCAGACTACTGTTTCCGAAAGTAAATCTATACTAGCTTAGCTCTAATATCAGCGTACAGTATAGAGCTATCATATTTTAGCTGGCTACATTTCAAAATGTGTGTTTCATATCACAATGTTAAATTAGTAAATAGTTAGCTATCACCATAGCCTCTTTGCTTGTGGCATTACAAATCGTTGACTTGCAATGTCATGTCTAATAAATACCAAAGCAAACATTAATTTGTGAGGAATGGTTATTTTAACAATTGAAAACAGATGTATCACAGACCGCTGTCGTATGTGTCGCATGTCGCCCGGGTAACAGGGTAATGTCATGATGCTAACTACAGACTACTGTTTCCGAAAATACATGTACTTACTAATATCAGCATATCTAATATTGTACATAACATTTCAGAATGTTGTTTTGTATGACAATGTTAAATGAGTAAATAGTTATCACCCTGGCTTCTTTGCTTCTGGCATTTCAAGTTAGCCTAGCTATCTCCCAGAATTTAACGAGCTGCTAAACGAATGTTCTTCTACAGCCTGGCAGTCACGCGTGTTTTCGTGACGTTAGGAACGTCAATGACTGTGGCTAGCAAGTTAGCCACATTAGCTTCACTTTTCGCCACAAAAATGTACTTTAAGCTTAAACCATGCATCGGAACTTAAATTCTGATACAAGCAACTCAATCGCTAGACGGAACGTTTGACTGGGTCGTTCTCTATGTAGTCCAAATATTGACCGAGTTTTAGGGGTGGGAAAATAAATAATAAATATAGGCTATATGTGAGATAACAAAGGATGTACCACGACTTCGTGGCACACCCAATCCTAATAATAAAACCACCAATAACAATAGGTTCCCTCCTGACGGAGGAATCCTAATAATAAAACCACCAATAACAATAGGTTCCCTCCTGACGGAGGAATCCTAATAATAAGAAAACCACCAATAACAATAGGTTCCCTCCTGACGGACAGTGGTGGAAGAAGTACTGACGTTTAGTACTTAAGTAAAAGTAAAAGTACTACATCAAAAATCTACTTAAGTAAAAGTAAAAGTACTACATCAACAATTCTACTTAAGTAAAAGTAAAAAGTACTTCCTTTTAAATTTACTTAAAAAGTAAAAGTACTCACGCAAATGGGTTGTTGCAGGGACAAGACTAATTTATATAGCACCATATAAGCAAAGTTCATTAACACTTATCTAACAACCTAGAAAGACAAGGGCCGATGTTACATGGTGTCTTGTGATCACCATCTCTAGTGAAAGACCAGCCACTGACCATGAGACAGGCGGTAAGCACCACTGACACTGTACCAAGCAGACCATCAGGTTGAGCTATCACGCTAGCTTGACATAGCTAACCTACCAGCTTTATCTTACCACTACGTTAAATAAATAATAAAGGTACAATCATGTTATTTTGATGCTATTACTGTATGTCAACATGTATTTCGCTAGATAACAGTATAATATAATGTCAGTAACCGAATTAAATGTATATATTCATTTTAAAAAGTCAGGGACTATAACTTAGCATAGCAAGAACTCTGCCTACCTCGATATGCTTCTTTAAATTCGAAGGCGAATTCTTGAATGCTAGCAACTCCTTTTTTTGAGGTAGACAGGAAAGGCAAATATCCACGAGTCATTCTTGGGGCCTTCGAACATGTTTTTTAAATAGGGCCAAGGGTGGCTCATATCCGAGGGCTCAGATGAGGCTGACTCTGGACCCATGTTGAAAAGTTGTTTGTTATTCAGGCTGTCTGTCGAATGTTTAAGCATAACAGGCAAGGCTACCGCTAATGCCAAATGCACACCCTGCTGTCATTGGAGCTGATAGAGCCACCTGATTAGTTTAAACTTCCAAAACAGCAACGCAAACCCTAATTTTTGTGTAGGCAACATTTTGGCGAAACTGTGTTCATAAAATGTAACGAGTAACAACACATATTGTAGAAATGTAGCGGAGTAAAAGTATAGATAATAGCTGCAAAATGTAACGGAGTAAAAGTAAAAAGTATGCACTATTATTTTTACTTAAGTAAAGTACAGATACGTAAAAAATCTACTTAAGTACAGTAACGGAGTAAAAATACTCCGTTACATTCCACCACTGCTGACGGAGGAATCCTAATAATAAAACCACCAATAACAATAGGTTCCCTCCTGACGGAGGAATCCTAATAATGAGAAAATTTCTATAGGCTACACATCGTAAAAAGTTCAAATTGAAAAAGTTCCTACCCTGAACAATTAACTACTACTGTAGATGAAGTGAAACTGTCATGAAATGCATGCACTTTCTCTCTGCCTTTCAGTCAGTCAGTGTTGCTATATCACATCAAAACAAAGCATAGGCATGGGTTTGAAGGTGCGCAGAAGTTTTTTCCCCTCATATATCTGAAAACCTGTGTAGAAACACCCATACGCATGTTTTTGCACACATTTTCATGCGTAGGCTACGCGCCTTCATACATTTGAACCCTGGACTAGACTGGAAAGACAAACTGATGTGGCTCCCACAATGTTTCAAAATGTTGATTCGGTCTCTGCCAAGTGTAGTCCATACTGGGTTACAGTACGTTTACACTGCAGTGACGCGACAACATTCTTTTCCATTCATTTTCAATGGAGCCAGGCGAATCGCTTGTGTGGTGCATTGACGCGACCGAGTTGAGATTTTCTCAACTTTATGCAAATGAGGAGCGATTTTCGCTAGCGATGGCCATTCGGAGTGTTCTTGTTTCTCGTAACGTAGCAACCATGGTTAACATTTCTAGCTTTTCTAGACTTTGGATAACTACAATTCTACATTAATCTGTTTGATACGCCCCCAAGCGTGGTGAACTGTGGGAAGGCGAACGATGGCAAGCGATTTGCGTCGCTGCAGTGTGAAGGCACTGTAACAGATTTACGGCAGGACATAGCTATGAAATTATGTATTTAGGCACAGGTTTGTGAAATCAAGGAAACTATCAATTTTGGCAATTGTGTATTAAGGCAGTCTAAGATTCTCTCTGTCTCTTTTTTACTAAACAGCCAGGACCATATTCCTCAAGAGCAGCACAAGCTATCATTTGGGTATAACATTTCATATTTGCAATATACATTTCAACAATAATGTTTTTACTTAAAGAAGTCAGTCTGACAAGAGCTGAACTTGACATATATTAATCTATAAAAAGAAAGAAAAAAAACAAGAAAAAAAAGAGCATGACTATAAAACATTTTTGCTGATAAGAACCAGAAAGTGGAGAAAATCAGCTAGGCTGATGTGAAAAGGCAGAGACCAAGAAATAATCATTGTAGGGGGGAGGACTGGTATGTAGAGTATAAACAGACCATAGAGACTCACTGATGACAACTATGCCATTCCCAGGAGTAGCGTGGTCTGCTCGGCAAGAAGTCAGCTGTGCCCTGGTTCTTCACCCTTTGAGGGAACCTCAGAAGCATACGAGTGTCATAGTCTTTCACACTCCCTCTGTAAGCAGAGCTGCACAAACAGTAAACATCACATTAAGATAACACAAACACATTGTGGGCCACAGTGGTTATCAACCGGAATCAAGTAATGTGCAGAGGGATGAATTGTTTAAAGATTCTAAAACTCTTTGTGGTAGGATTCTGTTTATTCCCACACATTACCCTCTTATCAACCCTTCAACGACAACCCGAGACGGTGACTCACATGTGCACAAACATATAAATGCACACATATTTGGACACACACATACAGAGTGCACACAATCTAAAATGTGCTTCAATACCTTGACAGGCAGTTCTCTTCTGATGCACATCTGAGGTTGTACATAGGGACCCTCTGAACGTAAGCAGAGGCTTGGATGTAGTATGGGTCTGGCACAAGATCAGGTAGACCTAATGGAGATTCATTTGCATTTACCACAAACATATTATTAAATATGAACACAAAATTAACCCCTAAAACTGTAGAGTGCTTTCCATTATCAGACAGTATTCAGACCATTTAGAATTTTTTTCCCTCATTCTTACCATACTGGTGATATCTAGTCCCATATCCTGGTCTCTGTCTGGGCCTTGGTCTTTCATAAGTGTCATAGTAGTTGTAGTAAGGGTTATCGGGATCAGTGGATTTGTATGGGTCATATGGGTCATCTCCCACCATCATGTCTTCTCTCCTTGTTTGGGGGGTTTTGGCAGTGGGTTGTTTGTCTTGTGTCTCATTCTTTGTGGAAATTGACTTTGTTTCAGCAAGGACACGTCGATGGACATCCTGACGCACATGCCCGTGTATCCCCGAGCGCTTTCGAAATTGAGGAAGGAGAAAGCGTGGGCCAACTGTGCGCGCTTCTGTACCTCCGACCACACTCTGGACAGATTCTTCTGATGGAGGCTGTCTTGCCGAGTCCAAAGGATTGCTCGCTTTCCCGGTCGCGTGTCCGTTTCTAATGGCAGAGATAGGTTTTGATGCTGCTTGATACTCCGAGCCGCGAGTCAGAAGACTAAACAATTTGCCATTGTGCACCCACTGTATTGTCTGAAGTAAAGTCCCTGCTCCTGGTTCGATACTCCCTGTTCTTGTCTCAGTGTGCATCTGAGATTGGGCAGTTTGTAACAAGCAAACTAATACACAGACGTGTGCACAGGCGTCAATCGTCGTGCATATGCCCATGGTGAAGTAATAAAACAATATCGACAGTTGTTTTAAATGTTCAGACTTTGCTTGTGGCTATAAACAATAATAATAAACAATAATCAACTCAGAGATAAACCTTCAATTGTAAATGTTCTAAACTATCTGCGTATTATCACACCATTCTCTTCCGAGGCTTCCTGATGCGCTAAGTGAAGGGAGGAGGCGGAGTTGAACATATAAAGTTTCTCATTCCGATGTTATACAAGCCTAGAATTTCTGCTCATGTGCTCATCACAGCTGGATAGTCTTGCTGAATTCTGACCATACTTTAAGGGGCTGCCCAAAATGTTTGATAACTGTTTTATTTACCCCATGCTATTTGATTTATGATATTTTTATATAGGCCAACATACCGGTATATGTAATGTATTGCGTTTTTCAGCTGACCAAATATCAGCTATTTGAATATTAATGATATACAATGTGCCCGTGTCAAAAGTCAACAGATATTCTATCCATAAATTATAATTATTATACTTGGAAGTATACAATGTATTTATTATCTTTACTGTACAAATAATAATAAGCTCTTGTACACACGTGGTCATACATAATTCCTACAGTTTGTATCAATATGAATAGTCTTAATTGATTGTTAATTTATATTGAGCAACTGTACTGGCCCAATAAAAACACATGCAGATGTTGTGATAAATAACACACTAACTGTTGGATAACTTCTGAGCCAAGCCATGTCTACACATACCCTTTCTCACATAAGCACAAAAACATAACAAAAGTTTGGGATGGGTTTAAAATATGTAATTTTCCTTGGACGCCAACTCCCCAACAACAAATAAAGTATTGCTCTTTAATACAAAATGTTGACCTTTTTGGGCTGTGTTATGATTTTATCACTAATATATCTTGTAAGTTTTCAACACACACAAAACAGCAATCATTTTCATTCATTGACTGTACAGCCTTTTTCATTGTTTCATTGTTATCCTTTGACATTGACCCCAAGCCAGCTACACATTTCAACCTTGAATCTTGCAGTACACACTCTCCTGTAGTTAACACCAGGGGTATAATGCTAGTTTGTAACACTAAATTGGAGTTTTTTTCATTTTCCACTGTCTGGCCAACATTGAAAAGTATATTTATGGTTGACCACATGTGGCGACAGGGACAACAACGTCTAAAATGTACCACACAAAGGCATTTAAAAACACCAAATTATTTCACAGCCGAATACTATTCTAGAACATACATGTTCTGTTGGAGTCCAGCAATCAAAAATTATCTCAAAGCAGACAATGGAAAATCCTATTTAATTTAGCATTGCATTCATGTATATTTTCATTTGTATCTTCTTTTCCTAATTACGCCTTTCGAAAGACTATGATAAATGAAAGACAAATCATTTTAGATGTTTACTTAAACCGAGTTACTCCAGAATAAAAGAATACAGACATAACTAGAGGGTACAATTTCTGGGGAAATTGTAGGGTGTGCCTGCTTGCGTCGGTTGCAGATGGATCCGTTTATTATGAAACAAGCCAAACGCCCTTTGAAACAAGCTATTCTAACAACATTGTCACCAGCCACCCGATACAGTATGAATCTGTCGATTTATTAGTAGAAAATCACAAAAAAATCACCCATCTGAATGAAGTAGTAGGGCACCTCTGACCTACTAGTAGTTTAGAAGGTTGGAATTACTCGATTTGTCTAATGATATGTTAAGCCGTGTGTGTTAATAATGAGCCACCCTGGACCTTAAACAAGCAGAGAGGCAGTAGTTTACAATCGCCCCTTTCATATAGTCAGTGGCGGTTCTAGACACATTTTACTGGGGGGGGCAAGTGTTTAATCAGAGGGGCACATTAAAAAACGGAAACAAATGATATTTAAACATCAAATACAGGATTTTTCCTGCATAGAGAAAATTTGGGCACGCGCCTAAGCCGTTTTCCCGAGCGCCTATGAAAAATCCCAAGCGCCTAAGGCAAAAAAAGCTGTGTTCACAACGCGTGCAATGCATATCAGCGAATATGTTCTCAATATTATGTTTCAAGTAGGCTACAGCCGTACCCTCGTTCTGTTTTGATCATAAGTAATCGAGTTGATAAGCGTGTCTTCTTGTCTGATCAAAACGCAACTGTGAGGTGCGCGAATGGACAGAGCGGTGTTTCCGCTGCGAGGGCCAGCCCGACGTGCACGAATACACCTATACGAATGCAAATTAGATTTCCACTCAAAATGCTGACAAAAGTTTGATTAACGATTTCCAACGCAGCCTCCATTGGTATTCTTAACCTGGAATGATAATATATAGTGTAGGCACGAAGAAAATAAGAGGCAATTGCAAAATACTTGGGAAAACGCTCACATTTTATTTCTATTTTTGAAAATCCACCACCGCAGCACAGCCCCACAGTAGCACAGCCCCACAGTAGCGGACTGGCCATCGGGAGCACCGGGAGAAAAATAACAATGGAAAACCAGGCTAAGAAACGTAAGGGTGGGGCTGAAAATTAAAGAGACAAAAAGACATCACCTGCACTAGACAAGGTGTTACCAATTGAAAAACGTTTTGTTTATTTTACACAAAGCTCAAATATTTAGCGCTCAAATAAAGTCCCCACAATTTGACTCGCGCGCATTACATATTGAACTCCCGAACTAGCGTCACATCAAACTCAGAATGTGCATGCATTAGCAGGTTAGCTGTGGTGACGTATATGGGGACCGGTTCTGGTGGGCCAGTCTGGATCAAAGTATAGGGCCTATTTTTATAGGGCCTATTATTTATGGAATGGTTAAAAAAAAATATATCGATGTCTGCTAATAAGGTGACACGGTAACACAGACTGTATTTTTTTTTGGAGCACCGAAGACCCATTTGGACTCAGGACAAACCCTGCTTAATACTTAACTTAGCATGACATTAAAATCATACAAACGGCTCTGGCTCTCCCTATTCTAGCTCCTCAGCTCTCTCAATACCTTGATCTATAACTTTTTTATTTACTGGGGCAAAAAAGGCTCAATGTCCCTTCCTCGGTTCATGAAGACAACATTAATTTCATTTCAGCTTTATTTCAGGCACTTGGCCCATATCAAAGAACAACATTAAAACATGCAAGACCAGAATACAAATACATACAGCCTACAATAAAAATGCATATCAAAATAAAAGAGTAAAATTAGCCAGGGTGTTTAAAAATGGGGTCGATGTAATGTCTCCAGAATGTGCTATGATTGAAGGCCTCAGAATGAAATAACCGGATGATGAGGTTATTTTCAGAAATGGCGATGCGCTGTACAAATGCGTATGTTAGTTTTCTCCTCCTGGCTTCAAAAGTGTCTACCCCATGTGAAACAAACATTTGGCTAGCACTTGCACTCGTTCTATAACCGAAGAAAATCGTGTTTTATCGTGTCTGTGGCTAGCTATATGTTGGGGGAGCTGTGAGGGACACCTGAATTTCCCTCACGGGATAAATAAAGTATTTATCTATCTATCTATATGCTACGCGTAGTTTGCGCATAGTTGGGTGTGCCACGCCTTCGGCAGTGCACATCCTTTGTTATCTCACATATATCTTATTATTATTATTATTATTTTGGCCCCCCTAAGGCTCGGTCAATATTTGGACTACATAGAAAACGTTGGTGTCAAAAGTTTCGTCTTGGTCTCCATTGAGTTGCTTGTATTAGAATTTGCGTTCCGTTGCACATTTTAGGACCATAAAACTTTTGGGCCTAAAAAGTGTCTTTTGTCGCCGACGGGTACTCAGTTCTGGCCTACATCACTACCTCTAAACACATTAGCAACGACGCATGGATACAATGTGATAGAGACGTTCTAGCACGCAGATTGGAGTTTAGATTATGAAGGAAAAATACCACCCCAAAAAATCCCAACCATTTGGCTTTGTTGAGAAAGCGATTTCGAGTGGAACTGAACTCTCGGATTTTTGATTTAGGTTGTGAAAGTCTTTGTCATTTGAGCGAGTGCGGGTCGCCCGTGAGACTGCCTAGTCTAAAGGCCTCAATATGCTTCTGCGTCTCCGTTTTCGGGTGGGCGGGCTCACGGATACGCACGGATACACACGGATAGACTTCGTTTATAGTTCTCCGTAGGCTGTGGGTGCTGAAAACAATTCACCGCCAGAAGAGTAGGTGGCGCTGCACTGCGATGCTAGCTATAGGTTATCGAAAACTCGGAGCAAATTTACAAATGAGCCGTTTCATCAATAAAATATGCACAGTTTCAGCGACTACACTGCCCATTTCTCGTCACATTTGAATTCAAATGCCAATTTACATGTAGGCTACTGTTTAGCTGAAATATGAATTGTAAAAACTGCTTCGATCTCTTTGGTGATGTTTGTGATGCTAGCTGGAAGAGCAGCCTGCTTTGACTGGGTGTGCAGTGAACATTTCTGGGGGGTTATTATTATGATTACGGAAAGGGATCGTATATGTTTTTATATTGCTACCATTTTAGAGACTGCTTATCGATCCGAGTGTTAATCAGGTGCGGAGCCAGACGTTGTAAACATTCCGGGTATAGCCCAAACCAACAACGTATTGGGGCTTGATTTGCAAGAACGCGACGCTGAGCGCCTCCACGGTCCTCTTCCACATATTAAAATAGTCCTGCTGCCAACGAATAATGCACCTAATAATATGGTGCCTGCCATGCCATGGCGGGCTGGACCAAATGATTTTTTGGGCCGCATATGGCCCACAGGTCGGACGTTCCCCACCCCTGGTCTTGTTGGTCACGGCAACCCATAGCGGCAAACCCGCCCCTGACTTCTTAATACGGACCAATCACAGCCAAGGGGGTCTCCGTCGCTCTCCGTCGCTCTGCGTAATTTCGACGGATAGTTAGAAAATTCAGGAGGTGCACGTCAATCCGTCAAAAGCTCTCCGAGGGCTGACGGAGAGCACGCAGAGGGCGTTCCACGGAGACGAGGGCGTTCCCTCCTCTGCGTTTTTCGAAAAACGCAGAAGCATAATTAGGCCTTTAGGCGGCAGCAATGCTAGAAAGCGTCATAGTAGAATTTTTGTAATAGCACGCAAATTGGAGTTTGGATTATGAGTGTAAAATATCACCCTCAAAAAATCCCAACCATTTGGCTTTGTTGAGAAAGCGATTTCGAGTGGAACTGAAATCTCGGATTTTTGATTTAGGTCGTGAAAGTCTTTGTCATTTGAGCGAGTGCGGGTCACCCGTGAGACTGCCTAGTCGGCAGCCATGCTAGAAAGCGTCATATTAGTATTTTCGTTCTTTGATTGTTCGGTCAATTCTAAACCAAAAAACAGAAGGAGGGCAATGTTATGACGATATGACTATTGTGAAGACAGCCAGCGGGTCAGTATATTGTAGCGATCTCAGTCACGATTCATATAGGCTTTACCGTTGATGACTTTATTACATGTAGTATCAGTAGGACCGTAAGCACCGTGACTCTTTCTCTAAACCGCGAGCATCAAAGAGACTCAACAACAGGTAACATGTTCTCTTAAACAGGTGGCCACGCCCCCTGACTACTCTGCCAGCCCCCCACGCGCCTAGCACCCCACACATGAGCTGCTGCAGCTGACAGAGAGCAAGGACACAGGCACACAGACAACACAATGAACATGAACACATTAAACAACAGGTCGTTACATTACCCCCCCCGCTACAAAGTTACCCGTCCCTGAGGGAACAACCAAAGTCTGCAAAACGCTGGGGCGGTCTCCTAGCCCTTTGTGGACGTGAGAAGGGGGGTAACAGGCTTAACCCAGGGGCAGGGGGCTGAGACCAGGGGGCCACAGGGACAAAGTCAGGGTCACCCCCATCAGGCACTGGCTGTGGGGAAGGTGGTGTATGTGTGAGTAGTGCAGGGGGTTGGGGTTGGCTGCGAGGGGTACCTGGAACCTGGGGCAAGGCATTGCCTTGATAGGGGGCCAGTCTGTCTCTGTGCAGTGCAACCTTCCGTCCTCGTGGCGGTAGCTGCACCCGATACACCACCTTCCTCATCCACTCCAACACCCTGCAGGGACCCCACCCACTGACTGTCAAGCTTTGGACAACGACCCTTATTTCTTTGTGGGCTGTACACCCAAACAAGCTCTCCAGCCTGGAAATGCCTACCCCGTGCCCGCACGTCATAGTTGCGCTTTTGCCTTGCGCTAGCACTTTCCTGCTGCACCCGGGCAAACACATGGGCGGACTCAAGCCTGTCCTGGAGCCTCCTCGCATATTCTGGGCCTGGGGCAACAACAGGGGCGTCTGGTGGCCGCCCAAAGGCCAGCTCTGCTGGTGTGCGGAGCTCCCTCCCTAGCATGAGGAGTGCTGGGGAACATGTGGTGGACTCCTGGACTGCAGACCAGCACGCCATGAGCACCAGCAGCAGATGCTCATCCCAGTCTCGCTGATGCTCCGATGTCAGTATGGCCAGCTGCTGACCCAGGGTACGGCGAAGCCTCTCCACGAGCCCGTCACAAGATGTAACGGGGTGGTGCGTAGTCTTTTGTATGCCCAGGCGGCTGCACATGGCAGCGAATACCTGGGACTCAAAATGTCTCCCCTGGTCACTGTGCAGTGTGTCAGGCATCCCAAACTGGCTGAGTATGCCTCCCAGCAGGGCATCTGCCACCGTCTCTGCTTCCTGGTTTGGAAGGGCATAGGCCTCTGGCCACTTGGTGAAGTAGTCAATCACAGAGAGGATGTAGACATTACCCTTGTTCGTGCGGGGAAGCGGGCCCATCACATCTACAGCCACTCTCTCCATGGGGGCCCCCACTAGATGCTGCTGCAGCTGGGCATGTGACCGCCCTGTTGGGCCTTTCCGAGCAGTGCATAAGTCACACCTTCTGCAGAAGTCTTCTACGTCCCGCCGAAAGTGGCCCCAATAGAAGCCTTGACGGAGGCGGCGGAGAGTTTTGGTCACACCAAAGTGGCCTGACCCCGAGGCTCCGTGCATGCCCTGCAGTACAGCTGCAGTACAGACCACCAGCTGCCAACGCTCCTCCCCTGTAGCAGGCTCTTTCCACGCCCTCTGCAGCACCTCGTCGATCAGACGCAGCGAGTCGAACTTTGACCACAGCCCCTTGGTGGCCTGTGAGAGTCTTGCTACCTCTTCCCATGGCGGCCTCTGCTGTGACTCCACCCACTGATGCACAGGGAGTAGGTCGGGGTCGAGTTCCTGCTGTTGCCTCCATTCCCCCACGCTCACCATCTGCAGCTCCCGGCAGTCAACCACTTCTGCCCGCCGCACTGCCTTCTGCTGCTGCTCCTCCTCACACAGTTCATGCTCCCGACTCTCCCTCCGTTCACAGTGGTGGTACCCGTCTGCAGCACATGGGCGACGGGAGACGGCGTCTGAATTGCTGTGTTGAGCTCCTGCCCTGTGCACCACTGTGAAGTTGTAGGCCTGGAGCTCCTCCAACCATGTGCCAAGATGTCGTCCAGATAAACCAGGCACTCCTGACGTGGGATGCCAGTCAACACCTGATCCATCAGTCTGGCGAAGGAAGCAGGGGCGTTGCATAAGCCAAAACTGAGGACCTTAAACTGCCAGAGCCCACGTCCAGTGCAAAAGGCAGTCTTTGGTCGGGCAGATGGGGCGAGAGGCACCTGGTAATAGCCGGAGCGGAGGTCCAGTGAGGAAAACCAGGCAGATCCTGAGACTCAAGTCCAGAGACTCATCCACGCGGGGTAGTGGATATGAGTCTTTCTTAGTTACCCCATTAAGTGGCCTGTAGTCAGAGCAGAGGCGCCACTCACCATTCTTTTTGGGAACCATGACCACTGCAGCTGCCCAGGGGCTGTCCGATGGCTCGATGACGCCTGCCTGCAGCATGTTTCTCGACAGCTTTGTCACACGCCTCTTGCCGTGCCAGCGGAAGCCGGCGAGGACGGCACTTTATCGGGCGGGCGTCTCTGGTGTCAATCTCATGCTCCACCAGTTGTGTTCGCCAAACGTCATCCTCCCTCAGTGCAAAACTGTCTTTAAACTCCACCAACAGCTCCTGCTGTTGTGAGTCCAGGGGCCTCATGTATAAAGGATTGCACAGGTTTCATACCAGAAGATGGCGTACGGCCAAAACTCGAAAAGTACCTACGCACAGAAATATTCAGATTTATAAAACCGGTCGTACGCCAGGTTGCGCACCTTTCCTTTATAAATCACAATCAACGTGAGATTGACCGCATGTGAACGAGCCACTGACCCCGCCTTGCCTACTCCCTTAAATGAATATGCAGATGACCTATAAATGCGCTCCTGAGGTGATTCATTTTTCATGAATTACCGTAATTCTTCAAGTAAACGCTGCCCTAGAATAAACGCTTAATAGAAGTTATTAAGTGGTGGCGGATTAAACAGCCTATATATAATTTCCCGTTTTGCCATTTTGATGTGAGCATACATTATTGATCAAACTTACATTTTTACGTTTTTTGAATAGTCAACGTCATAGAAGTATCACAGTAATTGTAGTGGAAACTTTATTTTGTAATGTTTGGTGAGTTTCGGCACTTTTCAGTTAGAATTTGCCATGTTACAGAGCCAGACAAGACTTTGCGGACGGTCCGCACATTCTCACGACTGCTCAAAAGTTTCCGTGACGGCCCGCACATTCTCACGTCAAGTAAATCTTTATACATCACACGTGTGCGTGGAAACCAGCGTACGCAAGCTTTTTGTGCGTACGCAAGCTTTATACATGAGGCCCCAGGTCATCACAGTTCTCCATCCAGATTTTTGTGATGGCAGACCGCGTCGCCTCCTCCTCCGTCTGGGGCAGCAGGGACGCCTCCTCCTCCGTCTGGGTCAGCAGGACCGGAGACGAGCACCCTATGCTGTTGGGGACTGGCACTACCAGCAGGGGTGGAGAGGAGTTGGGTGCTGTCACCTCTGTCTCCAGCTGAGAGGGAGGTGATTGAACAGCAATGCTGTGGACGTGGAGTGGTGGTCGGTTGGGGAAACACGCACCCTGATGTTGTGAGGGGTTTTGGGGAAAAGTGGGTGTGGCCCGCTGCTCCGCCGTGCCAACTTCACGCGCCAGCAAGGTAGTAGGTGCAGCAACTGGTGGTGTCACGGCCGACATCGCGATGACAGGCCCATCCTGAAACCTCAGCGTGCCTCTGCCCAGGTCCAGCTGACAGCCCGTAGCCTTCAAGAAATCCAGTCCCAATATGCACGGGTCCTGCACGCTTTCCACCCACACTGTGTGGCGGACAGCTTTGCCCCCCACAGTCAGTGTTATTGTTCCCCTGCCTTCCATGGGTGCCAGCCCGTCTGTGACTGTGCGCAGCTGCACAGTGGTGGGCTCTAACTGAGTCCAGCCCGGCACCACATCAGGTCTTACCAGTGACACTGTGGACCCCGTGTCCACAAGAGCAGTGCAGGAACCCCCTCTACGGTCACTGGGACGTGACACAAGTCTGCCCCACCACTACCACAGGCTCCGTAGGCATGTTGTCGTCTGCTTCTGGGGGAAGTGGGCCCTGACTCTCCCACCTGTGCTGTCGGACCCTTCCTGCAGACGACGAAGAGAAAGAGGATGGGGCTGGGGTCCGCACAGCCTCCCCTATGCGGACCCCGCGTCGTTTCCCGGACCCTTGGGTGCTTTTGGGCACTGCCGGAGGAGGTGACCAGGCTGGCCACACCCCCAACACACCCTGGGTGATGTGTGTGGGGTACGGGTTGACTGGACAGACATAGCCCGTTTGAGTTCCGTCAGCTCAGATGCCCATGCCGGCTTCTCCAGGCCAGCTGCCACTGCCACTCTTGTAATGGGCCTGCTCTCACTGTGGCTACCTCCAGCTGGCACACCCCACACAAACTCCCTCTCTACTGCCAACTCCAATGCAGCCTGCAGAGATCAAGGGTGCTCTAGCTGAACCTGCACACGCAGCTCAGTGGGGGACAGAGCTCTGATGAACTGGTCTCTTGCCAGCTCGCTCTGTACATCAGGTGGCATGTGTGCATATGCCTGCCGAGTGAGGCTCTCAATGTCATTTGCCAATGCCCGCAGGGGCTCCCCTGGGAGTCTGTACCTGTTGCTCAGTTCATTCTTGAGCAGGCCTGGCTGCACACACTGTCCAAAGCGCCTCTGTAATGCAGCCACCAACGCCCCATATTCATGCCTGTCCTCTGGGCTAATCAACAAAAGGCATTTTAATGCATCGTCCGTGAGGCACATAGCAAGCTGCAGGGCTTTCTCTCTCTCCGTCCACTCCCCTGTATGAGCCAGCAACTCAAACTGTGCATGGAATGCCTCCCACTCTGATTTACCCCCGTACTTTGGTGTTTTCAATGAGGACCATGAGCTATGGGCGCCACCATGTTTGCCGTTGTTACAGTTACCGTCACAGTCCGCCCCTCCCCCTCTGCTCGGTTGCTCCGCGCGGGACCTTGACATCGCACCTGCAGCCATGCCCGCCTCCGAAGCCATCCTCGCAGTCGAATCCCGTATCCGAGATCATGCCCGCTCCATCCTCCAAGACTCCTCAGACCATCGGGCAGGGCCACTGTTTTCCTCCTCCTTAACTTTCACGCCAGAAAAGTTCTCCATGCCGTTAAACGAAGCCATGTCCTCCGCAAAAAAACCTAGCTAGCTAAACTAGCTACTTTAGCCGCTAGCTAAACTGATCACCAACTACCAAAAAATTTACACAAACTTGTCTCCCGAGCTCACTCACTTAATTTTTTTGTTTACTTCTGACACCAATTGTAGCGATCTCAGTCACGATTCATAGAGGCTTTACCGTTGATGACTTTATTACATGTAGTATCAGTAGGACCGTAAGCACCGTGACTCTTTCTCTAAACCGCGAGCATCAAAGAGACTCAACAGGTAACATGTTCTCTTAAACAGATGGCTCGCCCCCTGCCTACTCTGCCAGCCAAGAAGAAGGTCGTTTGAAACGACGTCCATTTTGTTGACAGCCTAACACAACAGATCATCTACAATCACGGCAGAAACCGCACCTTCAACAGCACCGCGACTCCTCTGAGGTTGTGAACCACGGGCTGCAGAACATTCCGTACATAACACGAATCCCTGGCACAGACGGGAGCCACCCGCCTTGCAACCCTCGCATTTCGGCATCCCGATGGGAAGGGGGAGGACTATCTTTTGATCATTTTCCTTAGAAGCTCTGATAAAAGTTTTAAAAATCAATGCGTTAAAAAACTTTCCAGCTTGAGCAAAGTCGAGCAAGTGTTAGTTAATTTCCTCCGTGCGTGCAAGTCAGTGTTACTAATACACCCGAATGTACGGTCTCTCTTTGTGTAACTTTCTCTCCATGCGTCTTACACACTGATGTCAATTACACATCACCTTGTTGTCAAAACACTTCACACTACAAGAAGAAGAAAAACAGGGGGGCCAGGGACATTTTTACACGGGCACTGGCCCCTGTAGGCCCCTGTGTAGAACCGCCCCTGCATATAGTAATCCCAGAGAGCCATATAAAAACCTGTTCTCATTCCCAAGTCATCAAATACCGACGCTTTGACACGGCCCAAGGCGTCGGATGCGGACACACATGGTACCCTTTTGGGTCAGTAGAGACTTCTTGGGGTTTCAACTAACTCCAATGTAAACCCATCCGCACAATATTGGACACTTTGAACACCATTCCCATTGGATACAGGAAGGGTGGGATACCGTTGTATACAGAAGATTTTTCTTATATCCTCAAATATTTTTCAACCCCAAAACACGAAAGTCTCCTTGATAATTCCACAATAATATGGATTAATGTTATGTCCATCCAGTTTTTAGAAATTCTGCAACGATTTATTAAATAGGATTTCCTTGTATTTATTTATACTTGTACACTGTTGATATTAAGAATTTTAAGCTCAAAATGAACGTGAACCTGACCGGAAGGGGAAGAAAATAGTCTTACTAGTTTATTATAATTATAACATTCGCTGTTTTAATCTTGCGCTTCATGCATGTACTGTGCAGTACTGGAGAGAGATTAGTTCTAGTAAGCATATAATTAATCGTTTAAACACATTTCTGTTTTCAAAATCAGAAAGGGTTGAAATTGCCATGAAAGTTTGCACCGACAAGGAATTTAATTTGTCAGGAAGGTGCATACATTTTAGCCTGGCTCTGCCCTCCTACGTACTTCCACTCAATTTTGATTTTGCTTCTGTACTAGGTCTGGGCATGAGGTACGTAAGTCAGATGTCTCAGGTTAACTTTCTACCGGCCAATCAGCCAACAGAGGGAGTAGCTGAGAACGATGACGTTGATGTTGTGCACTAGTTGTGTTGTAGTTCCTTAATGGCGGTGGAGAAAGATGCGAGCAAAGCCACATTCGGTCCGTTGTGGCAACGCTGCCGAATATCTATAAGCTAAAGCCAGAGCAAGAACAAGTTTTGCTGAGTTTTGTTGGTGGCCATGATGTTGTGGCCCTCAGGAACAGTTTGATTTTACAGCTACGGCAGCTAGCTCTGTTACAATAGTGGTGAAGGAATTGGCTAAGGCGAACGCTAGCGATTGGTTATGGCAGATCAGAGTGGCTCTAGGCAGATTCAATCGTTTTAAACTTCAACAGAGTACCCGCCTACAAGGACGTCAACGCTTGTCAATCGAGCGAGCCGAGACTCTGTACAAATGAAATGTAGGGGAGTCTGGTTAGGACCAGGCTACATGCATTCAACAGTAAATCTTAAATACGTGGTGTAAGTTTAAACAAGTCTAACTATACTATACTAAAGGTGCAAAGTCTAATACTATACTAAAGGTGGAAAGTCCAATACTAACTAATAGTAAGGGGACAGGTATGTAAAATAAAATAGGGAGAGGATATTGCCCAGGAAGCGGAAGGACTCCACAGTGTTGACTGGGGAGTCGCACAGGGTGATGGGGGTGAGTGGGGCTGTATTCTTTCTGAAGTCCACAACCATCTCCACTGTCTTAAGAGCATTGAGCTGTAGGTTGTTCTGGCTACACCAGGTCACCAGGTTGTCAGCTTCCCACCAATAATCAGACTCATCCCCACCAGAGATGAGCCCAATGAGGGTGGTATCGTCCGTCAAACTCCTGAAGTTTGTGGAGGTGCAGCTGTTGGTGCACAGGGAGAAGAGCAGACGAGAAAAGACAGCCCTGAGGAGATCCGGTGCTGATGGACCGGGAGTCAGAGACTTGTGTTCCCAGCTTAACACACTGCTTCCTGTCAGACAGGAAGTCTGTGATCCGCCTGCAGGTGGAATTGTGGCACGTTCAGCTGGGAGAGCTTGTCCTGAAGCAGGGCGGGGATGATGGTGTTTGGTCTATGACTATGGCTTGAGTGCATACAACATTCCTTTAATAAGAATGTTCCACAATATATCACATAATGTATTCACAGCTCACATATTCAGAGCTCAAATATTTATGTACTATGTAATATCGTTTTCTACGATCTGCAACATTCTGGATGCCTAACGGGGATATAGGCCATAGCTTGGGGCGGCGCCAGGGGGAGGGGCTAGGGGGTGCTAGAGCCTGCAATATATTGTTGCAGTAGGCTGCAACAACAGCCAAAAGAGTAACCCCGGACTGGTATTTCATTCGATATCTAAATACTAATTATCCTACTATTGTTATAATGGATAGCATAATAATAGTTGGAGTCGTAGATCTTATGTAAACCTTCTATAGGGCTCGTTCGTTCCCTTCATGTTCGACACATCTCCGCTTTTTCTGGATTTTTTTGTAGGGCAAGTGGATGAGAAATGTACTTGCCTCACTGGACAAGTTATACCTCAAACATAATAAAATGCCATGTTACTTAACGTTATGTGCTGTACCTCTCATTAAGTCTATTTAAGCGATTTTAAAGTTGCTAGTGCTAGCTTTTCCCCTCTGTTTCGGTGAAGTTAGCTAAAGGGTGGACGATAATGGGGCCCCGGCCTTACGCTAGCTTTTCCCCTCTGTTTCAGTGAAGTTAGCTAATCATTTAATCTCGGTAAATTCTGCTCCAAAAAGGTTGAGCCTGTAAGAGAGAACGCGATTCCCCATTGATCTGTCGCATCAGAATTTTGATTTGGGTCACGAAAGTCTTTTTACATTTTAGTGAGAATGCGTCGACCGCATTGTAGTAGGCGTAACGCCGGCAGCCATGCCTTGGTTCCCCGGCGTTAGTTCCACTATTTTGACGTTAGCCTCAGTCAGACTCGGGCGCTCACTGGCAGTGTTCACGATGTTGTGTTTTACTCCATCCTCCACCAAAAACGTCAGGGAGGACTGCTATATGTAGATACGAGCCTGCCGAAGATAGCCAGAATAATGGATTTATTTAACCGAGCCTGTTTCGTTCGTCAGTTGCCTGAGAAAGCGACCTCCGTTAGCCAGGCTAGTTTTGCCTGTTTACTAGGTCAGGCGATTTAACGCAGTAGCTAAAGGTTTCGGACAAGTGACTTGTGCATGGAACGTAGCTACGTGCCTCAAAGTTAATGTCCCTGCATCTGACATTAAAGAACATTGTCAATATTAATGACAGCCAGCCGTGAGCATATTGATATTTAAGTATCCTTACTCCTGAAAGCCTTCAAGCTATCCCCCACTGTATGGTGAGGGGTTAGCTATGCACAAGATAAATGTTTATAGTCTAGCTCTGTCGTGTAAAGCCATGGGGCAGAAGGGACCAAAGAAAACTGGGGGTAACAAATAAGGATCGGAGCCTAAAATTGACACTTTTTCGACATTCGAAATTCGTCATTTAAATGAGCCGTGTGGGTGGCCATACTGACTCAGTTCTACTGAGCGAGATTGGTACTACCAACGGTAGTGAAAATGGCGGCGGTCTGTTTGGAAGTGACGTAGGTGAATCAAATGAATTGCAAGCATAACTCAAGCCAGAGACTCGCAAGTCAGAGGCGCTCACCTTTTAAACCGTCATTTATCTTCACATAGAAGGAGCAGTATTCGTTGTTAGGTAAGTAAATGGAAGTAGAAAAATATCAAAACGTTTGCGATAAGTAGCCTATGCCCTCGCCTACAACAATGCGTAAAGTTACTGTAATGAGCTAGGTTTGAGTGAACTATAGAGCTAGTTAGCCCAAAGGAACCCCAACCGTCTATGCTAGCTCGACACACTGGTCAGACATTTTACGAAAATGTAGTTAGCTAATAGAGCAAAACATACCTGTTATGTCAAAGCGTATTGTAATAGGTAACCTAGGCCTACTTACACATAGCCTAATAGACCAATTTAATGTTTGTAAACATTCAGGATGCGCGCGCAATGTGGCTGCAGAAAACCGGGAAAGGATAGCATTTAAAACGGCAAAAGGACCACACGGATCATACAAATAGTTAGATTTAAAAGACCAAAATGTCAGAGGAGGACAGCCTTCAAGAGAGAAAGCGATTCCCCATTGATCTGTCGTCATCAGAATTTTGATTTGGGTCTTGACATTTGAATGAGAATGTCGCCCGGTACAGACCGCATATATATGATATGGAGCGGCAGCCATGTCTTCACGTCATGTCACAAAGTTCATAATTTTACAGTTTTACAGTCAATTCGACATCTAAAAAGTCGAGCAGGGCAGCTTTCAAGAGCTTTTTTTTTATGGACCCCAAAGACGCTTTAGAGAGCACACATGTAAACATATGACGATATGGTGGGAGGTGTTGTAGTAGAGAACCATGTGACACATATGCTATCACCCTAATTTCATAGCACCCCCATAGCACCATCAGAAAAAATCTCTGGTGCCGCCACTGCTTCTATAGGCTATTAATTGGTTACCCTTAATCTCCATCACCTTCTTCTATATATTGATGCCAAGAATCTGTGTGTCTGTGTTTTTATAATGGGATTTTAGGGCAGCCAATAAATGAATAGTTAAAAACATGAACAAATATATAATTATATCATACAATACATTGACTTAATTGTATTGACATACCTTGATTAAATGACTTAATTATATAATTAAATGCCTAATTGACATTCAAAACTTATGAATTACAAACCACTTTGTTTCATAATGGTCATAACGTTTCACAACGCGTGGTGAAGTAACTTGAACGAGACGCATCTGTCTCTCCCTGCATTGAAGCTTATTGTAGGCGAGATTTAATGAATTTGGCCTAGATGAGGCAGTGCCCAAATCTGTGATGCAGCTGGTAAATATAGTTAGTTATTGGTTAGTTCATTTGGTGTTTGTATATTTTTAGGTTTAGGGTTTTGAGTTCCTTTTATGGTATATAGTCATGGCTTGGTACAGTGAATAATTGGGGTTAGTTAAACACAATCATTTAATATCATGACCCTAGTTCCAACAGTGGATCAACAGCGCCACCTAGAATAGTTAATTTCTTAAAAAACTTTTTATTTCATCTGAAGCTATAATCCGCCTTAGATTTTGTATTTAGACTCTAAAGGGCTTTCTTTAAGTATAATGTCGAACCACGCTAAAAAGTAGTAAAATAATTATTTTATATAAGGTTAAGTAAAAGTAACATATTACGACAGTTACATTTGGACTAATTGATAACTGATAAATAATGTATTTTCAAAGAGACTGATGGAGGTAAATATTACATAATAAGCGAATCTGGTACAACTTTAGGACGAAGAAAGTATAAAATGAATATGAACAGACAAAACTACAATTCCCAGAATTCCATCATAGCGTTTTGGCGACAATTCCGCTTATATTCACATTCGTGCTAGTTGCTACTGCTAGACTCCATTAATAACGTTTCTATTAATTTCAAACAACAAACTCTCTCTCTCTCTCTCTCTCTCTCTCTCTCTCTACAACCCATGTCTGGGAGTAAGATACAGTAATATTGGATAGGAAAGTAAAACCTAGATCTGCAAATTGAGATTGTCCACTATTGTATATTCCAGGAGGAGATCCCCTAGCACTAGCTAATATCCCATTTGTATTGTAAATAAAAATACATAAATGCGAATAATCTTAACATTGACTTTAGTCATGTAGCAGACGCTCTTATCCAGAGCGACTTACAGTAAGTACAGGGACATTCTTCCCGAGACAAGTAGGGTGAAGTGCCTTGCCCAAGGCATTGCCGGGAATCTAACTGGCAACCTTCTGATTAATAGCCCGACTCCCTAACCGCTCAGCCATCTGACTAACACTACCCAACACTGATTGTCCCATTTAATATTAAAGATAAAACATGCACGTTCCTCAAAACAAAACTTTGCATGCCAGAATCAGAGCAAGATATGTTTGCTAATTTACCGGGAGAGGGATGAAAACGCACTGAAGAATTTACCTTGGTAAAATTCATAGGGCAGCCTCTGGGGGTTGTTCCAATACAAATGCGTTGATCCTTCATCATGTCCTTATCCTACCTTTTTTAATACTTCGCTCATTAAGTGCATTTCCCCAAAACTATTAATTATATGCTTGCATTATATCCAACTAATCTCATTCTGGTACTGTACGGTACATGCATGAAGCGCAAGATTGAAACAGAACATTTTATAATTATAATAAGCTAGTAAGACTATTTTCTTCCTCTTCCGGTGAGGTTCACGTTCATTTTGAGCTTCAAATTCTTCTTATCAAAAGTGTACAAGTATAAATAAATACAAAGAAATCCTATTTAGTAAATCGATGCAGAATTTCAAAAAACTGGATAGACATAACATTAACCCATATTATTGTGGAATTATCAAGGAGACTTTCGTATTTTTGGGTTGAAAAATCTTTGAGGATATAAGAAAAATCTTCCATATAAAACAGCATCCCACCCTTCCTTTATCCAATGTTCAAAGCGTCCAATATTGCCGTGGATGGGTTTACATTGGAGTTAGTTGAAACCCCAAGACGTCTCATACTGACACCAAAGGGTACCCTGTGCATCCGCATCCGACGCCTAGGCACGTGACAAAGCGTCGGTATTTGACGACTTGGGAATGATAATGGGTTTTTATATGGCTCTGGGATCACTATATGAAAGTGGCGATTGTAAACCTACTGCCCTTCTGCTTGTTTAAGGTCCAGGGTGGCTCATTATTAACACACACGGCTTAGCATATAATTCGACAAATCGAGATTAGACAATTCCAACCTTCTAAAATACTAGTAGGTCAGAAGGTGCCCTACTACTTGATTCAGATGCGTGATTTTTTTGTGATTTTCTACAAATAAATCGTCAGATTCATACTGTATTGGGTGCACCAGCAGTATTTTCCAGATGGAATTGCGATTCAAACAGTACCATCTGCTAACTGAAAATATCACAATCAGAATCAGAATTGGTGTTTAAAGTTTGCACAGACAAGGAATTTACTTTGGCAGGAAAGAGCCTACCGAGGCAATATCGGCGCCAACTAGAAAGTTACAGCATAACATGCATCTATGCACGTCGTATCTATGCGTTGTTGCTAACGTGTGCTGACGTTGTGACGTAGGTTAGCACTGAGTTCCTTTGTGCATAAAAGGCACTTTTTGCCTCAAAAACGTTGTAACCTCCTAAACTGTGCAACGGAACGTAAATAAAAATACAAGCAACGCACATCGGGACCAAGACGAATCTTTTGATGTCTATGTAGTACTAATATTGACGGATCATTAGGGGTGGGAAAAAATGAAAAATAATAATATATATGAAAGACAACAATTGATGTGCTCGCCGAAGGCTTGAGCACACCCAATAAAACATATTGATTTTAATTCAATACCACAACTTCACACTAGGGGGCAGAGGGTTACAAACCCATTTGCTGTAAAATGAAAAATATTAGAAATTCTTGTACTGTCAATTAAGCCCAATTAATTAGACTATCATTGAGAATTCTGTAGATTGCAGGTAGACCCACGAACAGGTTACTATATGTGTAAAAATGAGTAGTCATTGTACAACTGTCCATTGAAGCAGACGACCTAAAATGTTTATAAGAGGACATAAAAAGGTTTCGGAGTCACGTGACATCAAAGCTCAAGTTGTGTAAACACAGAGGGGTCATAATCAGTGGCGGCTGGGAAGCCCCCGCAGCCCTTGCGAGGTGGGGGGGCCCCCACGCCCTAAGGGCCCGCCCTGCATAGCAAAAAACAGACTAGGCCTATATAAAAAAATATATATATAAAAAACAAGGAAAACACTTTGAGGGCGCTCATTGAGAGCCCCAAGTTTCAACTGCCAGGTAAAGGAATTCCGTAATGTAGTAAACGTAACAGATATTCATCCACTTCCATGGGCTAAATAGTCTCAAAATCCCTGAATCTGGCGAGAATGGCTTTTGCATATTTTACGAAAATATGCAAGCGGTGCTCAAAAGCGCAGCAATAAATTGTTGTCTGAACAAGCTCGAACAAAATACCCGAAGATTACACACTTATTTGGACCAGCCAGGGAGGAAGCTATTATCAACATCTCCACAGACGGAACACTACCGCAGCCGCAGGAAGCTAGCAGCAGCACGTCTTCACCAGCAACCAACGATAAAATGTGTACTTGCTTAGCCTATTATTGGCAAGAATAAATGTTTTCCTTTACTCCATTGATTGTGTGTTATGTCATAGTGGCAATGCTATCCTTGGTGCTGTACTATCAGAATGCTAACGCTGTCTTTGGTGTCTTCTTGTGTCATGGGCGTATCTAGCCCGAGCCCCCCCCAAAAGTTTAATTAGCCCCCCCAATTTTTTCTTTTTTTTCTTTCATATTTTAAATCAAAATGTGTTAATTTCTCTTCCTAAAACCCACTAGAGGACACTATTTAAAAGGATATTTTCAAAATGTTCTTCTGGGGGACATACCCCCAGACCCCCTAATTTTGCTGGGTAAAATAATAGGTTTTATCTAGGGGCTTACCCCCCCCCCAAAAGTGGGAACCTAGATTCGCCCCTGCTGTGTATTATACAGGTGCTGGTCATATTATTAGAATATCATCAAAAATTTGATTTATTTCACTAGTTCAATTTTTTTCCATCCAAATTCTGTATCAGAAAATTTGAATATTACTTAAGATCAGTACAAAGAAAGGATTTTTTGAAATCTTGGCCAACTGAAAAGTATGAACATGATAAGTATGAGCATGTACAGCACTTAATACTTAGTTTGGGGCTCCTTTTGCCTGAATTACTGCAGCAATGCGGCGTGGCAATCAGTCTGTGGCACTGCTGAGGTGTTATGGAAGCCCAGGTTGCTCTGATAGTGGCCTTCAGCCCTTCTCTATTGTTGGGTCTGGCATATCGCATCTCCTCTTCACAATACACCATAGATTTTCAATGGGGTTAAGGTCAGGCGAGTTTGCTGGCCAATTAAGAACAAGGATACCATGGTCCTTAAACCAGGTACTGGTAGCTTTAGCACTGTGAGAAATACTGGGTTACGCTCTCATTCTTTTGCATACCAGCGTTTCCTCCAGAGAGTGAAATAACACGTAGTAGTTCCACTCAGTTCCACGGAACACTAGACAGGCAAAACCAGTGCCTGTGCAAACCTATGCTGGGTTTCACTTATTTTTTACTCAGAATTCATACAGCTCCCTCCTTCCATGCCACGTTCTTTGCTGAGCAGTATACACAGTGTTCCTCAGACAGACAAAGAACCACATCTGTAAGCACTTAACCCTGTTCCTTTGTCCACGTTGATGGAATTATCCACTTCTGATTTTGGGTACCAGGCAGCCCATTGGACTGGTACATTTTAGAGGAAAAAGTAATCCACTCCTGGAATAAAATGTTATAAAATGTGTTAATTGGAAGTTTGTATAACATAGAGCAAATTGTCAGCTTTAACTTCTTTTGAAAGCTTTATTTTAAGACAATAACATTTTCCAACACTCTCCCAAGTTTTTAAACAACATGGTGAATATTAAAGTAAAAATTATATTACCAAATGTAAGTACAGTTAAGTACAGTTAACTTTTTTTAATTGTATGTTCTCTACTTTCTTAAAAGAATACCCTTTTGCCAATTTGAAGACCCTAGAACCAACCAAAATAATATAATGCGTTTTACACTCCAGACAAAATTGTGAGAATCCTAAACTACAGATTTCCATTACACAAGAGTCTGGGAGTAGTGGAGCAGGAATTGGCACCAGCATGCACACAGGGGCTACGTGGCATTTAGCATGTGTGGGCCGGCCGTAGACGCTTAACACAACAACCAGGAGGAGGAGCCCCCCTTTCTTAAGACTCAAGTCCTGCAGACCTTACAAAGTCTACTGCCTCATAACTACAGTAAAAACCACAGATTTCACTCACTCAAGAGTAATTTCTTTTCTGAATGATCTATTTCACTCCTTTTTTGTCTGACGAACCTTGGGAGTTTAAAACTAAGTATTTTAAGACACTACTCTTCTTTCCTACTCTCCTGTTTCTTATTTTAAAGTAGCAAGCTGGAATACATTGATATGAATATGCACAGAACTGCACTGGATGAGGATTGATTTACTGATACATGTTGGTATGAGGCCGGGAAAAATGCAGTGCCTGGAGAAGATCTCTGAAAATTATTTCAAATTAAAAAATTACATTGTCATTAATCTTTTACGTTGCGATGTCTTGTGCCTTACACCAAACATTCGTAATCATAATTGAGCAGTGCAACACTCTGAAGACACTCTCGGTGCGTTCACACTGCACCGTAGTTGGCGGCGCGGGGCGTCGGCTTCCAATTCATTTTCAATGAAACCAGGCGTTGACGCTCGCGTAGGGCATTGTGGGAAGGTGAGCGGAGCGGAGCGTTGAAAGTTGGATTTTCTCAACTTTATGTAAATGAGGAGCGTGAAAACGCTAGCGTTGGCCAATCGGATTGGTTTTCTAGGTTTGACAATTTCAAGATGGAGGAGCAACTCATCGTATGCGTGTCCGCACACCCAATACTATATAATACGTCTCTGTTTGATTACAGAGATGTTAATAAGAAAAATGATGCCTGGCGCAGGGTTGCCGAGTTTGTCGGCGTCCCTGGTGTGTATTTAGTACTTTTGTAATTCAGTTTTCTCACATTACGTAACTTTCTTATTTTCTAGCTGCATAGTCTAGCTAGCTCACCCGGCACACGATTGACAGCCAACGTTGAAATGCTGGCTGGCAGCCACTCGCTAGCCATACAGTAAATGTGTACTGGTACTGGCTAGTCATAATCTAGCGATTGATTTGCAGAGATTTTGAGTAATATAATTAAAGCTTAGTACACATGTCAACGTTTGTCTGATACTTCTTTCTAGTCGATGTACGCAAATTGCTAAAGACTAGCTAGCTTGCAGAAATTGTAACTAGCCTATTACAATACATTAATAACTAGAGAGCATACCATTTCTGGGGAAATTGTGAGGGTGTGCCTGCCTGCTTGTCCGTCCCTTCAAGTTTTTCCCTTCTAGTGATATTTTCAAGCATTTAGCCTACTCACAGTCTATTGCATAATAATTCATTAAGAACACCCTTGGAAAGAAGCTACTGTTATCACTGGAAATATTTCAGATGGAATCGCGATTCAAACAGTCACTGCGGTTACATGCATTCGAATTACTGGCTTAATCGGATAGAAATAGAATTATCCGTTTCTTGTAAACACCTTAATTCGAATCATTGCGATCCGATCCGATCGACACCCCGGGATAACTCTGTCCGATTCGATTGATAATTCGAATAACGCATGCATGTAAACGCTTAATCGGACTATGAACTGGATTCAGCGTCTTTGCGCATGCTTGAGCCACCCTCCCAGGTCGTGACACGGAAGTCGAAAAAGGTTGTCGCTGCCAGGAGCTGGCCCAGTAGAAACAAACAAACAACGCGATGTAGGCTACAACCCAGAAGACTTTGTGTTTGCTCTTCATCAAGACTGTTCGCCGAGACCTTTGTGGTACTGTGGCAAAGTGCAACCACATATTGGTGGTCTGAATTAAATTATCCATGTTCTTTCGGCGGCGTCTTCTCTACTTTATCAATCTAGCCAATATCGCCGTTTGCATTCGCAGTAGGCTACTCCTACTGTCATCATGCACGAAATGTAGAGGGACGTAGCGTCACCTTGCCATCTTTCTCGAAATGTTGATGTTGTTGTCATAAATAGGCCTATATGTAAACGCCTTCATATATATATATCTATGGTTGTTGTTGTTGGTAGTGGTGAAGAGGTCAAGCGGAAATGGCTGTATCACCACTAGATGTAATGAAAACAGCGCCACGTAACGGACTGGGATATTACATGCTTTCGGCCAATAATTCGGTTTATTCACTTCACATGTACATTCGGATAATCTAGTTCCGCCAGAGAGTAGCATTATTCGAATTAAGCAAGATTCGAATTACTACCATCATGTAAACGCACTGAGTAGCTCTATGTCTGCTAACTTATGACATGTCCCCAAAAACGTAAGTAAGCTTGACATTTATTTAGTGGAAAATCGCTCATGCATAAAAAGCTCAATAGCGATCATTGTCAGTAATAACGCAAAATGCGATATAGCCCTTTGTGGAGAATCTGCCCCTGGTAAATTGTATACTACAGTGTTCGAGTCTTGGTTGCTATCGTTGGTTGAACGTTCCGTTGTACGGTTTAGGCTGAAATTAAATATTGCTTTCATGAACAGATTGACGGCTGTGTCAATGAAGTTCGGGTTAGTAGTCAGACAGTTTCACCTATTGAAATACTTTTGATTTAAGGGAGTGCCGAACATTTTCTGTCGCCGTTTGACTCCCTACTGTAAACAGCTGTGGATGTTTTTGTTAGCTACACAGTGTCTCGCGTAGGCTACAGCGTTGCAGTACTGGTTTGAAATCACAGGTAATGATTATTTCACCAACAAATCGTTTACTTGTAATCTAATGTCATAATAAATCGTACAACGAAAATGTATTTGTGAGTAATGTTTATTTTAACGATTGAAAACAGATGCAGCCAGACCGCTGTAGTATGTGTTGCCCGGGCAACATAGGCTAATGTCATGATGCTAATGCTTCAGTGAAATAGTAGACTACCGTTTCCGAAAGTCGATGTAGTTCCTCAATAATATTAGCTTATATTGTACATTACACTTAACAATTGTGTTTCATATCAGAAAGTAACATTAGTAAATAGTTATCACCCTGGCCTCTTTGCTTGTGGCGTTTCTGCAGCTGCCTCGCAGTATCGTTAAAGCTATAGTTAGCCTATAGCTATCTCCCAGAAGTTAACAAGCTGCTAAACTAATGTTAGGCTAGAGGTAGTCACGCGTGTTTCGTGACGTTAGTAGCGTCAGTGACTGTGGCTAGCAAGTTAGCCAGGTAAATAAAAAGACAAGCAACTCAATGGCTACCAACTTTTGACATGACGTTTTCTAAGTAATCAAAATATTGACGGATGCTAGGGGGGGGCACGATACGATCCTTGCTGTGCTGCAACAGTCTTCTATGCACGTCGTATATAATGCGTCGTTGCTAACATGTGCCGACGCTGTGACGTAGGCTATTATAACTGAGTAGTCTACCCTTTGCCGACAAAATCAACTTTATGCCACAAAAACGTTGTATGGTCCTAAACTGTGCAACGGAACGTACATAAAGTAATAGCAACTCAATCGGGACCAAGACGAAACTTTGGACGTCGACGTTTTCTATGTAGTCCAAATATTGACCGAGGAGTAGGGGGGCAAAAATAATAATAAAGAAATATATATGTGAGATAACAAAGGTTGTGCTTCATGCCGAAGGCAAAGCACACCCAATAAATATGAGCGTAAACACTATAAATACATACAACATGGACCATAGACAACTCTGTATTCCAGCCGGCACAAGACCGGTTACATAGAGTGCGTGGCATTTAATCTTTCACTCGGCCTAAAAAAAAGTGTGGAAAAAGATCACCTATTGTGTGCAGTAGATAAGATCATGTCAGATCTAGAAAGCGTATCAGATTTTTGCTTAATGTGTGTAAAAGTTGTATTTTGTCTGCACATTTTGCCATTACATTATACGAACTACATAACAGTGATTTAAGAACTACAGTTTTGCATTAATCTCCGACACGCCCACGTGCGTGGTGTACTGTGGGAAGGCAAGCGGTGGGGAGCGTTAAAAAAGGCTGCAGTGTGAACCAAGCAAGCCCCCACCCCTCGCCCCTTGGCTTGAGGCAACGGCCCCGGTGGATGTAGGTGGTATTGCATCTTCGACTTGACTTCCGTGTCTTCCGGTCGTTTTTAATCTATTAACTCCAGTCAACATTTACAATACTATCTCCCCCAATAATTTTTGTTCGATACTCGAACCTGGCTCATACTACTAGCTTTTTCATAGAATATTTTTTCCAGATTTTTGCTATGTTTGAAACCAATCCGAAATGGGTAAACTAGCACCCCATTTATTTGCTTACGTCAAGAAAAGTTGCCTCGAAACGTGTTCGCGGATACTAACAGGGGACGAGCACACAAGGGAACATCAGCAAGTCACTGATTTACCTGAGCTGAATGAGAACAAGAAGAAAGGACTTGGTAATCTAAAATTGCCTGCCTTAATTGTAGCACGTTTTACAAATGCTTGCACATATACATGACGGTTGTTTGTAGAGTTTATTTCCGTTATTTTAAAGCATATTTAACCATTTTGTAGGCTAATGAACGCGATTATTCTCATTGCATGATAAAGTAGGCTAATTATAGCCTAATATAATTAGTTATAATATCGTGGCATGTTACGGCGTCATTGTAGATAACATGTTATTCTGGAGCAAAGACGAAGATGAATAAATCATGTCTGATAACGACAATATTGTTATGGTCGTTATATTGTTAGAACTTTATGTCAGTTAACACTACAACGATGGCATTAACAATAAACTAGTAATAGTAAGCAACACTCATCATCATTATAATAGTAACATAGGTAGGCCTATAGCTTGTAGGCTTAATTTAGCTTGCTTTGCCGAGATAGAACAACGACGGAGCCAGATATTCAAGTTTGCAGTTTCTTTAATCCAACACAATACTTAGCAGTCAAACTAAAAACACGGAGCAAAACGAACAACGTATAGGCATTGCACGTATAATATTACAGTATTGATTGAAGTTCACATGTATCTGCTTCTTGATCGGACTTGTAGGCCTACCACATTCTGACAGTTTTCTGCAATGCCTTAGCTCCAGCTCACAAGCTCGCGACTGGTTGTCGCAAAGTTTGACGTGTACAGCTAGTTGCAAGCGTGCACGAGTCTCGGAGCCAGCTCAGAGCTAGGAAAAAAGTGAGCCCGTTTAAAGCTAGGGGCTCACTTTTTTCCTAGTTTAGACCGGAAGACACGGAAGTAGAAAGATGGCGCTGTCCGTTTCGCGCTCTAGCTTGCCTCACTGCGCCACTGAGCACTTTTCATAGAAATGAATTGGGACGCCATCTTTGGAAGACAATTTTGTCTCTCTCTACTTAATAATACCTCTATGGAACCAAGCCCCCACCCCTCGCCCCTTGGCTTGAGGCAACGGCCCCGGTGGATGTAGGTGGTATTGCATCTTCGACTTGACTTCCGTGTCTTCCGGTCGTTTTTAATCTATTAACTCCAGTCAACATTTACAAAACTATCTCCCCCAATAATTTTTGTTCGATACTCGAACCTGGCTCATACTACTAGCTTTTTCATAGAATAATTTTTCCAGATTTTTGCTATGTTTGAAACCAATCCGAAATAGGTAAACTAGCACCCCATTTATTTGCTTACGTCAAGAAAAGTTGCCTCGAAACGTGTTCGCGGATACTAACAGGGGACGAGCACACAAGGGAACATCAGAAAGTCGCTGATTTACCTGGGCTGAATGAGAACAAGGAGAAAGGACTTGGTAATCTAAAATTGCCTGCCTTAATTGTAGCACGTTTTACAAATGCTTGCACATATACATGACGGTTGTTTGTAGAGTTCATTTCCGTTATTTTAAAGCATATTTAACCATTTTGTAGGCTAATGAACGCGATTATTCTCATTGCATGACAAAGTAGGCTAATTATAGCCTAATATAATTAGTTATAATATCGTGGCATGTTACGGCCTCATTGTAGATAACATGTTATTCTGGAGCAAAGACGAAGATGAATAAATCATGTCCGATAATGACAATATTGTTATGGTCGTTATATTGTTAGAACTTTATGTCAGTTAACACTACAACGATGGCATTAACAATAAGCTAGTAATAGTAAGCAACACTCATCATCATTATAATAGTAACATAGGTATAGCCTGTAGGCTTAATTTAGCTTGCTTTGCCGAGCTAGAACAACGACGGAGCCAAATATTCAAGCTTGCAGTTTCTTTAATCCAACACAATACTTAGCAGTCAAACTAAAAACACGGAGCAAAAAGAACAACGTATAGGCATTGCACGTATAATATTACAGTATTGGTTTTCGTAAGTTCACATGTATCTGCTTCTTGATCGGACTTGTACCACATTCTGACAGTTTTCTGCAATGCCTTAGCTCCAGCTCACAAGCTCGCGACTGGTTGTCGCAAAGTATGACGTGTACAGCTATTTGCAAGCGTGCACGAGTCTCGGAGCCAGCTTGGAGCTAGGAAAAAAGTGAGCCCGTTAAAAGCTATGGGCTCACTTTTTTCCTAGTTTAGACCGGAAGACACGGAAGTAGAAAGATGGCGCTGTCCGTTTCGCGCTCTAGCTTGCCTCACTGCGCCACTGAGCACTTTTCATAGAAATGAATGGGGACGCCATCTTGGAAGACAATGTTGGCTCTCTCTACTTAATAATACCTCTATGGTGTGAACCCACCGTCAGTCAGAGGGCTCACACCCTTTTTTCATGCAAAAGAAACCCCATTCCAAAACACTGGCACCACCTACAGGAACCATATTCAACTGCAATCAGGCAAACAAAATGATCATGTTTAAATTTGCTGAACTATCTTTGTGGCTTGTTTTGTATGAACATTTTCATAAATAGAAATTCCTTTCTTTTAAAAGTCTAACCTGTATTACACATAACCATCTTGACATCTTTGGAAACTTAGCAGGGGATTTTTACGGACCATTTGTCTATCACATGCAAAATAATCTTCCTGCAATACCGGAGGCAGTAATTTCAAGACTGAAGTCCTAGGGACACAAGTAAATAATCAGCAAAGGTTATTTAAACTGTCAATAGATAGAACTATCAGGAACTCATTGTCGACCGGCTAGTTCTTAACGCTCATGAATTTTACTAAACCTTTTGCGTTTATTTTAATTTCCCCCCATTAATTACTAAAGATTAGTAATTGTTTAGAAGAGTGGGACACTCTCTGACAGGGGCATTAAGCTAGTCTAAATGAGGTAAAAATAGGCTCTCAGGGCCCAGAGCCATATAATAAGAGAGTTGGACACGTTTTGGTCTCGCCAACACGTGATCACGTGGTTCAAGTAGCTCGCTGTAGTTCCAGAAAAACCACTGCTGTCAACCTGTTTGAAAGGTTTTCGAATACCCTTGCTAACGGAAGTCGCTTTCTCAGGCAAATGACAAATGAAACAGGCTCGGTTAAAGAAATCAGAGATTTTGGCTATGTTCAGCAGGCTCTAAAAAAAGCAGTCCTCCCTGACGTTTTTGTCCAGTGAGAGGGTCAGGTTTGTTGCCGAGCGTTGAGAGCTAGCTGGACGATAGAGGACCCCTTAATCTGCAATTCATTGTTGCTAGCGCTAATCATATGTACTACATACATTTAATCATTTAGCAGACGCTCTTATCCAGAGCGACTTACAGTAAGTACAGGGACATTTCCCCAGGGCAAGTAGGGTGAAGTGCCTTGCCCAAGGACACAACATAATTTGCACGGCCAAAATCGAACCAGCAACCTTTGATTACTAGCCCGATTTCCCTAACCGCTCAGCCACCTGACTACCCCTGACTACTAACTAGGCTAATATAACTTTGTATGCCAACTAACACCAATAACTAGAACTAATATGACAGACTATAAACCAACTGACTTCTGGTTATGTTGCTTGTAGATACTAGACCTACAGTCTAGCTCTAACTGAATTTAGAATGCAATCTATAACGAGCTATAATCTTACGATAAACTTTATCTAAAGCTGGCTATATGAAATACTACTAATAAAAAGTGTGGTGGTAGAAACATTAACAAATTCAGGATTTTTATCAATTTACCAGCTAACTTGCTTCGGAGACACTGAAAATGAATGGGGTTGAACCAGACCCCCACCCCTCGCCCTGAAGCAACGGCCCCAGTGGATGTAGGTGGTATTGAATTTGCGGTTTGGCATATCCGGCTCTACCGGTCGTTTTTATTCTATTAACTCCAGTCAACATTTACTACAACTATCTTCCCCAATCATTTTTGTCCGATTCTCGAACTTGACTCATACTACTAGCTTTTTCATAGAATCATTTTTCCTGATTTTTGCTAAGATTGAAACTTATTTACTTACTTATGAAATTTATTGTATACAAAGTATAAAATGCATATTAGGCTACCTAGTAAAACGCCTATAGCCTATAGTGCAAAACTAAACTGAATGTGTTCACTTAAACTCAACAATGTAATTTTACTTCCGAGTGCTCATAGCAGAGGCATTGAGGCAGGCACGCGTTAGAACAGTCCAACCGTGACAGCAGCACACCCGCGAAGAGCATAAAAAAACATATAACACATATAAGTAGGATATAACAGGCTGCTGCTAAGTATTGTGTATTGTAACTTAGGTAACACTTTATAATAATGGTACATTAATTAACATGCATTAATGCATTAACTAATGCATGAATCATCATCAGTTAATACATAACTCAGAAAGTACTTAATTATGCACTGATCATGAACACATCATTTGTTGATAAGGAGTCACATATGATTTACTAATTAAATCTGGAATCATGTGTAAATTCCTAGCGATATTAACACATTAACTGACAGGTGAGTTAACTACTTTAGTTAAACGTGCAAACTAATACTGTTAGTTAACTGTGTGAACTAAAACCATGAGTTAACTAATGGTAATACCTTAATTCATGTGTTAATTACCACAATGGCGGCATCCATGGATTGAGACGGTACTTAATCATTTGTAAATAGTAATGTGGCCCCTAAAGTAAAGTCACAACATGAGTTACATTCACTAATCATTAACTAATTATTCACCAAAAAAATACTTTCCGTTTAGCCTATGAGAGACAACATTTAAATAAACTCTAGGCTATGAGTTGGAATCCTGCATTACAGTCAAAATTACTTTTTGGACGAATGGACGACTACCATGCCGTTTGCAAAACTTTTTATTTCACTCGAACAACACATGCAAGGCCACCTTTCTACTAAGAAGAAGTCCACTCGAAGTATCGATCAGCTCTTCCGTAGAAAATGCCTGGCTGCAACACATCCTGGATTCTGGACCGATTCATGACGGTGAACTTCTATCTTCGAATGTTAACTTTCCACTATCCCCTAAACTCAGCATAATGCATCAACTTGAAAAGGGTGAAAACCGCCATAAGGGCGATTGGGGCGACGCACTGCCTAGGAAAAAAAAACTGCTCCTGATATAAGCGCAATATCCTTGTAAGTTGCGTAATGTAAATCTAAATGTAATCATTTTTTTTGTCGGATTCTACTACTAGACCGTCTGATCTGCCTCTGTATGTCATTTTCAAATCAGCCTAATTTCGTGCTTCAAATGGACCCGCCACTTCTGGGCGATTTAGGGCGAAATGAAAATCACCCCAGACCTCTCCCATTGACTCCGATGTTAAATCTTTTTTTTTCACGAAACAGGTCTCTCAATGCATTCTCTAAAGGCTTCCGGGAGGGCTCGCCCCTCCATGTCTTGTCATAAGTAATCTACGTAAATGCGTATACATTTGTCATACAGCTTCGACAGAGGCATATTCTGTCGAGATGGCCTGTGCCAGAGCCTGTTTAAAGGAGAGCCATGCCACTCCCCATTAAGCCCCATTGTACCGAATTTTGTTGCAGTTCCACCAGAGTTCCACTGGGAGTGATCGCGGTCGAGTGCAGAATGAATGGGAGTCTATGGAGCTAAACGGCTAAATGTGTCTCTTTCATCTGATTGTCGTTGAGAAATCTCAGATTTTATTGTAGTTTTTGCATGTTCAACATGGATTATAGGTCGAAAATTGGATGAACGAGTACTTATGTCCTTTCGATTTTTTACAGGGTAAGTCGTTGTTGCCCATAACACGCTAGCATTCTGCTAATGAATGCTGATTGGTTAGTGATGGACTGACTACGACCAGAGATCCCTCTTGATGGCATCCGAAGTGGAATCATAATGTCAGAGCATTTGCAACATTAGAAACAACATTAGCAAGCCAAAACTCTTTCTAGCGTGTGTATTGACAGCGGGAGCCTAACCTCTCGATGCCTCGAGAGAGAAAAGAAAATGACCAGAGCTTGCCGTAATACGGTATCTCTGGTCGTACAATGTGTATGACGTAATTGACATATTAAAAGGCTTTATAGAACAAAAGGCGAAAAAAAAACTAAAATCTTGGCCTTCGATCCTTCTCGAATTCAAGATTCAAATTACTAGACAAAGAATTGTATCCTGAGAAAAGTGGATTTTGAGGGGTATAGCTGGGGTATTGAGGGGTATTTGAGGGGTATAGCTGCGTTCGACATACACAGCCGGCAGTTCTCGAATCGATCTCACGGTACTTTGATGGCTACGTCACAGTGACCTAGCCTCGGCGCCGTCTCAAGTCGGACAAAAAGTCTAACCAGAATTCACTGTTTCAAGTCAGCCGCCTGCAGCCGGCTGCAGCGCTGCATGAAGACTGGTCATGTCGAACGCACCTAATGTCTAATTTAAGAAGAACTCCCACTCTCGGGAAACTTCCGGGTTCTGAACTGGTTGCAGTTCCACACTAGCGCAAATTCGTTGGAAAAATCAACCTGCTATATGGGCTTTAAGGTCACCTGGGGCCCGGGGCAGAAGCCTCCCCGCCCGCCAAAGATGTTATTATTATTGATATATATAAATAATACTTATATATATTTATATAATAATAGAGAGAGAGAGAGATTGGTAATAAAATTAGAAGCCGTTTTTTAGCCCCACTTTCATATTTGGGTGTGCCACGAGTACGAGTATATCTCACATATATATTTATTACTGGGTGTGCCACGTCGTGGCGCATCCTTTGTTATCTCACATATATATTATTATTATTATTATTTTTGCCCCCCTAAGGCTCGGTCAATATTTGGACTACATAGAAAACTACAGTGTCAAAAGTTTCGTCTTGGTCTCGATTGCGTTGGCATTACTTTTGTTTACGTTCCATTGCACAGTTTAGGAGGATACAACGTTTTTGTGGCATAAAGTTGATTTTGTCGGCAAAGGGTAGACTACTCAGTTATAATAGCCTACGTCATAGCGTCGGCACATGTTAGCAACGACGCATTGGATACGACGTGCATAGAAGACTGTTGCACACGATACCAAGGATGGTATCGTACCGCCCCCCCTAGCATCCGTCAATATTTTGATTACTTAGAAAACGTCATGTCAAAAGTTGGTAGCCATTGAGTTGTTTGTCTTTTTATTTACCTGGCTAACTTGCTAGCCACAGTCACTGACGCTACTAACGTCACGAAACACGCGTGACTACCTCTAGCAGAACATTAGTTTAGCAGCTTGTTAACTTCTGGGAGATAGCTAGGCTAACTATAGCTTTAACGCTACTACAAGGCAGCTGCAGAAACGCCACAAGCAAAGAGGCCAGGGTGATAACTATTTACTCATTTTACTTTGTGATATGAAACACAATTGTGAAGTGTAATGTACAATATAAGCTGATATTATTGAGGAACTACATCTACTTTCGGAAACGGTAGTCTACTATTTCACTGAAGCATTAGCATCATGACATTAGCCTATGTTGCCCGGGCAACACATGAGCCTACTACAGCGGTCTATGATGCATCTGTTTTCAATCGTTAAAATAAACATTACTCACAAATACATTTTCGTTGTACGATTTATTATGACATTATAGATTACAAGTAAACGATTTGTTGGTGAAATAATCATTACCTGTGATTTCAAACCAGTACTGCAACGCTGTAGCCTACGCGAGACACTGTGTAGCTAACAAAAACATCCACAGCTGTTTACAGTAGGAAGTCAAACGGCGACAGAACATGTTCGGCACTCCCTTAAATCAAAAGTATTTCAATAGGTGAAACTGTCCGACTACTAACCCGAACTTCATTGACACAGCCTAAACTTGTCAATCTGTTCATGAAAGCAATATTTAATTTCAACCTAAACAGTACAACGGAACGTTCAACCAACGACCGCCACCAAGAAGAACACTGTAGTATACAATTTACCGTGACAGCTTCTCCACAAAGGGATATCGCATTTTGCGTTGTTACTGACAATGATCGCTATTGAGCTTTTTATGCATGAGCGATTTTCCACTAAATAAATGTCAAGCTTATTTACGTTTTTGGGGGCATGTCATAAGTTAGCAGACATAGAGCTACTGTTTGAATCACGATTCCATCTGAAATATTTCCAATGATAACGTTGTTAAAGTAGCTTCTTTCCAAGGGTGTTCTTAATGAATTATTATGCAATAGACTGTGAGTAGGCTAAATGCTTGAAAATATCACTAGAAGGGAAAAACTTAAAGGGACGGACAAGCAGGCACACCCTCACAATTTCCCCAGAAATTGTATGCTCTCTAGTTTCTTATTGTTTCATGCGAAGCCATTGTTGTCTCCAGGGCAAGGTTAAGGTCAACTTGGCTCTGTTCGAAAACTTAGACAGCTGTCTTAATCCTTGATGTTTTACTAGACAGCTGTCTAACTAGACAGCTCTCTTCGGGGTAAGGTATCTTAAAAAACGTTGTTTTCGAACAGCCTATTAAGACAGGATGTACGTCATCGCGCTGCGTGTACATGGCTAGCTATGACAGTTAACAGCAACCAACTGACAGTTAAAACACCCTGATATATTTTTAAATAACAGGTTATTTTTACAGTACATTTTGTGTGCACTCACAATGCACATTTACAATTTCACATCATAAACAACCGTTCACTTTCTTAACTATCTTGCATTAAATACAGATACATACCGTACCGGAGCTAACGTTAGCAACGCCGTTAACAATCAGCTACCATAGCGACCTGGCTAACTTATACCTCGCTTACGAATTCAGACTATTTTTGTTAATCAATCATGGCATAATTAAATAGTACACTGTTTATTTCTCAATACATTTTCAAAAAAAAGAGCAAAGGAAATTACATTTATGAACACTTTTGATGTGAACTTCGGTATTTCGTTCCGCCATCTTAAAAAATATATATATGATTTGGGTTCTGGCGCACAGACTTATGGGTAATACGTGCCGCCATTAAGATAGCAAGGCAGCTCAGATGCTCTCTTAAAAAATGACCGTTATGTGACGTATTTTAAGGTATCTTATTAGACAGGAAGAGAAAATGTAAGCGTTTCCGAACAGACCTCGCTGTCTTAAAAGGAAGGAAGGAAGGAAGGATGCATTTTAAGACATTTAGAACAGAGCCCGAGTCTTGCCTGTTTTGATACCAGCAACGACACGTGATAAAGCATGTCACTGACGTTATGAGAACGTTTACTTCACTACGGATGGGTAAATGCATAAAAAATATGATCATTCTTTTTTTTCTTTTTTTTTAAAATCTCCCGCCCCCTAGTGGCCGGGGCCCCCTAGTGGCCGGGGCCCCCTAGTGGCCGGGGCCCCCTAGTGGCCGGGGCCCCTTAGTGGCCGGGGCCCCCTAGTGGCCGGGGCCCCCTAGTGGCCGGGGCCCGGGGCAGCAGCCCCTCCTGCCCATTGCACAAACGCGGCCCTGCTAACAACACCAAATGCAATAACAATGTATTTTCTCAGTTTTATTACGGATCATCACGGAATGTGTCGCTTTGGCTGAACTATTTATCAATAGCAGGAAAGCTATTTATGAGACGGGTTCTATGCTTTTATTTATGTTACATTGTTTAATTTAATATTGATGTTGGGGTTTTAGATATATATGCTATATATATATAGGCTACTTTATTAATCCCGTGGGGAAATTCAGGTGTCTCTCACAGCTCCCTTAACATGTAGCTACAGACAACACGATAGGCCTACAATACAAACAGACAATATAACAATATCTATGCGATGATCAGTCCAAGAACGTAGGGTGTTGGGCCGCACGCGCCTGGTCCAGGTCAGGCTGATTGTCAGGCTTAGACCGTGTTCTTGACGTTCCTAACACTGACCCAACGGGAAATGATGATTCTAATTTTCTTATTCTCAGTTCAATATATGGGCTACATTTATAGAAAATATACTTATAGCCTAGGCCTACATAGGCTCAACATTTAGCCTAATGCATTAAACAATGATGAACAATGCAGACTACACACCATAGCCATTAAATGTATGGCTATGGTAGTTGTGATTTCAAATGTTTAGGCATCAGATCAAGGGATCTCAATCTAAATGACCCGAGTATAATTATCATAGCTATATAATTGTTGACAGTAGCTTACAATGGCAAAATGAACCTAAATCTATACCCTCCATTTTCACGACACACAAAACAAGTTAAGAAGTTGGGCGACTGGATAATGTATTGATTAATAGTAGGCTATTTATTTTTAAACAAAAGTAAATTTAGATGTGTATAGACGGGGTGTCTTTTTTAATCAACGAAGTAAAGGTCTAAAAAGGTCCTTGACCTACGTAGCCTATCGTCATTTTATTTTGATGAAGCGGTGGATGAGGGAGCTGTCATTGTGCACATCGTTCGATGCGTGGCTACGTCCGTTACATACCCATCACATTGGTGCCGTGACCCGAATCTCACTAGGTTAGCGCCAGCTAACAGCGGGAGTGAGTTTCAGAGTGGTGAATGTAACCGGTGTGAACTGGTGAAACTCACTCCTCAGGCCCAGCGAGTGGCTAACGACGTCTTGTCGGACGGAGCGTGGCTACGTCCGTTACATACCCGTCACCAGGGGCTAAGCCCCTAGATAAAACCTATAATTTTTCCTGTGACCCAGCCAATTTAGGGGGGTCTGGGGGCATGTTCCCCCAGAAGGAATTTCGGAAAATATCCTTTTAAATAGTGTCCTCTAATGGGTTTTAGGAAGAGAAATGAACACATTTAGATTTAAAATATGAAAAAAAATGCCCGTCACACTCTTTCATTATGATCAAAGACTCCCAATTCACGTTAGATGAGTTTGGCTCCTTTCTAAAAGCTAATAGAGTGAAACATGTGTCCTCTGCCCCATTTCACCCCGCCACAAATGGGCTAGCGGAGCGGTTTGTGCAGACATTTAAACTGAAATTCTCAAAAGAGCCAATATCCTTGCAACAGAGACTGGATGCTTTCTTGCTACGGTACAGAAACACCCCTCACAGCACAACCAGAGAAACCCCTGCTTTGTTGTTCTTACATCACAAATTGCGAACACGCCTAGATTTACTGAAACCTAGTGTGGCTAATGTGGTTGATCAAGCACAGAAGACCCAGTGTGTTTATCGGTCTGTTCACTCCAAACACAGAGAGTTTGATGTTGAAACCAGTGATGGTTCGAGATTATCGGCACGGAGACGAAAAGTGGAAAACTGGTACTGTTTCTTCTCAGACAGGACCAGTGTCCTACACTGTGGAGGTGTGAAATTCACAAATCTGGATAAAGCATGCAGATCATATGTTAGACTGTCAGCCGGAAATTGCCGTGGCCACAGACTTACCTCAATCAGTGGACATTTCATCACAGACACCCGACAATGCTGGACAGGAATTGTCTTCACCGGTCAGTGAAACAAATAGTGCTTCAGACCAAGGTGACACAGAGCTCTCGGAATCATCCAATCAGTGGCGGTGCGTCCATAGAGGGCGCTAGGGCGCCGCCCCTCCTAGAATTTTTCGTAAAAATAATAATAAAAAAACGTGCAAAAATATGATATACCAAACTATTTAAATAATAAATGTACTGTGTTAACGCGTTAAATGTGTGTGGGAGACCGTAAGTCCCTGTCAACAACCACTTAAATGTGACCAAATATAATATATTGCCATTCGTTATCACTGAGATAAGCCACTCCCCCCTGGGGGCGCCGGCCAAATGGAAGTCAATGGGAGCTCTCATTCTTTTTTCATACATTTGAGAAAAACGGCTTCTCATTGGCGGAAAAAAGGGGCGATGTCGAGTGTGCGCCCCTGGCCAATGACATCGTTTCTTACTTATATTGACATCTTATTCGTCGAATCAAAGACCTTTATCATTCCCTCACATCCCATATAATTATCACGTATCTACGAGAGCAACATAGCTAGCAAAGGAGGATGGGCTGTAGGCCTACGGGACGTACACCCAAGCCCCCACCCCTCGCCCCTTGGGTTGAAGCAACGGCCCCGGTGGATGTAGGTGGTATTGCATCTTCGACTTGACTTCCGTGTCTTCCGGTCGTTTTTAATCTATTAACTCCAGTCAACATTTACAAAACTATCTCCCCCAATAATTTTTGTTCGATACTCGAACCTGGCTCATACTACTAGCTTTTTCATAGAATAATTTTTCCAGATTTTTGCTATGTTTGAAACCAATCCGAAATAGGTAAACTAGCACCCCATTTATTTGCTTACGTCAAGAAAAGTTGCCTCGAAACGTGTTCGCGGATACTAACAGGGGACGAGCACACAAGGGAACATCAGAAAGTGCTGATTTACCTGAGCTGAATGAGAACAAGGAGAAAGGACTTGGTAATCTAAAATTGCCTGCCTTAATTGTAGCACGTTTTACAAATGCTTGCACATATACATGACGGTTGTTTGTAGAGTTTATTTCCGTTATTTTAAAGCATATTTAACCATTTTGTAGGCTAATGAACGCGATTATTCTCATTGCATGACAAAGTAGGCTAATTATAGCCTAATATAATTAGTTATAATATCGTGGCATGTTACGGCGTCATTGTAGATAACATGTTATTCTGGAGCAAAGACGAAGATGAATAAATCATGTCTGATAACGACAATGTTATGGTCGTTATATTGTTAGAACTTTATGTCAGTTAACACTACAACGATGGCATTAACAATAAGCTAGTAATAGTAAGCAACACTCATCATCATTATAATAGTAAAATAGGTAGGCTATAGCCTGTAGGCTTAATTTAGCTTGCTTTGCCGAGCTAGAACAACGACGGAGCCAAATATTCAAGCTTGCAGTTTCTTTAATCCAACACAATACTTAGCAGTCAAACTAAAAACACGGAGCAAAAAGAACAACGTATAGGCATTGCACGTATAATATTACAGTATTGGTTTTCGTAAGTTCACATGTATCTGCTTCTTGATCGGACTTGTACCACATTCTGACAGTTTTCTGCAATGCCTTAGCTCCAGCTCACAAGCTCGCGACTGGTTGTCGCAAAGTATGACGTGTACAGCTATTTGCAAGCGTGCACGAGTCTCGGAGCCAGCTTGGAGCTAGGAAAAAAGTGAGCCCGTTAAAAGCTATGGGCTCACTTTTTTCCTAGTTTAGACCGGAAGACACGGAAGTAGAAAGATGGCGCTGTCCGTTTCGCGCTCTAGCTTGCTTCACTGCGCCACTGAGCACTTTTCATAGAAATGAATGGGGACGCCATCTTGGAAGACGATGTTGGCTCTCTCTACTTAATATTACCTCTATGCGTACACCCATAGACATCTTATACATAGACGGAGCATCGAATGCTACCGCCTACTGGCGCTGACGAGACGCGGGGCCGCCATCTTGGAGGGGTCAACCGCTCCACTCAGTGTAATCCGTTTGGCTGGAGCAATGAACTGTCAGCGCATTTAATTAATCATACCTCACTGAATACCACTGATTTTCATGCGTTTTTTGTCATACGTGTAGCTATGATAAAGGCCACATGGTTTGGCGTGTTTTATTATAAATTTATAATATTTAATATTATTTAAAGTTTTTATATCAGCTAAAACCACCAATCTGTTTCACTGGATTCAGAATAAAACCAAATTCTTACTCAACAATGTTAGTATTTAAATATTGTTACTTGAATGACTTATTCATGGTTACAATTATACTGTTTTGTCTCATACTTTGCCTAAAATGAGAATGATGGAATGTTTATTTGGTTAAATGGACAGAACACAATATTTAGATAACTTTTAGCAGCAGAGGCATAAATTGCACAAAAAGGTCTACAACGATCATCATTTACCTGCAACATATTACGTGCCAACTTGAGCATGTGGCAAGCATCCATCATTACAAATACTTTCTCGCCAGTCACCGGATGTGGGAAACTGGTTTGAAGCGGCTCTCGTGGGCCCCCCTTCAGCTCACACCCAAGTTGGTTGCACATGCCGACATTGGAGGCATGCCCATCCATTGTTAGACATACCACCCGAATGCCCCGTGCATGTAGCTCCTCCAAAGCCTGACTGAGAAGGACCCCCTGTGGTTCTGGAGAGAGAGACTTGGACAGAAAGTATGCAATGGGAGCCTTCCAATGTCCTTGGAGGCCAACCACCATGAACACAAGAGCCTCCGAAGCAACATCAGTCTCATTGTTTCCATCACCCATGTCTACAAAACCAGACATTGACTCGGTATGTGGATTATATTGCACATGTTTTTTGATGGACATGGCATCCAACATGAGTGAAACACATCCATATTTAGTCGGGTCTCCCTGGCATCTTCTCTCCAGCATATCCAGCATCATCTTGTTCAGGCCAGGCTTGGCATCCACCGAACGCAGCCACCTGTAAAAATATTGAGAAGAAGCTATAACATGTTGACATCAGTATTTTCCAAAAATTAAGCCTACCTACCTTTGTAATGTTTGTGGATGTGGGAGGGGAAAATTTCGAGTCTCTCTGAGGTATTTGTATGCCTTTGGACCATGAAGATGGAGCGTGAGTGCAAACTCTCTGCAGTTCTGCGTGTACTCATGGCCCTGCTTTGCCACAAAGTCCATCTTAAGATCTGAAATGTTATGAGCAAAGATTAATTAGTCCCCTTCAGATAATAACCAAGGAGTTTAATAAAGAGAGTAACAATAACATGTACATGAATTTCCAAGTGCTCATTTTGTCTTACCCGAGTAGAATGCAAGCTTCTCACTGAGCTCTTCATTAATGAGTTTTTTTTCCCTCAAATCCCCCAAAAGAGCCTTGACTGTGGTCTTTGCCCTCTTTTCTCTGGACATGGTATTCTTCTTTTCTCGCTCCAGACTTTCCAATCTTGCCAAATGTTGATTGATTTTAGCCTTAACAGCGGTAGGAGAAGCAGGCAAGGCATATCCATGATCCTAGTAGAAAGAAGGACGAACATGGTTTGAGTAATGTTTCACTAGACATGGTCCTAGTAGAAAGAAAGAAAGGGATGAACATGGTTTGAGTAATGTTTCACTTCACAAACATCACTTTGACACCACTAGTTTATGTCCCACATCCACATTCTTTCTTAGTCATCAGCTATCAAAGCCAGTTATTTGTGAGTGTGTTTAATGAGTGGCAGCAAAACGTGAGATTTGAATATGTCCAGGAACATTATGATATGATGTTTAAAGTAGAAATACTCACATCATTAGGTTGAGGTTGTGGGTGTGAGGTTGTCAATTCTGGGGAATCCTTAGAGGCCACGGACAGGATTTCGTCAGCTGTTCTGGAGGTAGACGTAGCCCTGCCCTTTACCAACTGAAATTAAGAAACATTATGCATAATACAATATATAAAAGGATTTGTTTGACAATAGAATATTTACATTTATGAATGCTAGCCTTATGATGATACACCTACTTTTTGGAGGTGAACCGGGAAGCTGAAGAGGGATGGAATAACACCATCAAGTAGTCTGACAATCTGACCCGTCCTGTCAAAGTCAGCCTGCTTAAAATGTTGACTGCAGACAACTGAATAATCACTTGCAGTGAATCCTTCTCTCCTCATACCCACTTCCCACTTCGTCCTCGCATCTTTATCTTTTGGAAACCTTCAAAAGTGTCAGATGTAATCTAGGTCAGTCCTTATGGAATATGATTTATCAAGTATCAGTTCATAGCCGGTGAACACATAGCCTAGTTCAACAGTAATCCCAAGATTACCCCATTCCAGGTGTCAGGTGTGGTAGGGCCTTTTCCCGTTTATCACTACATCTGATTGCCTAGCTAGTTAACATATATTAGCCCCCCTACACAATCTGGACTGTTTTTTTATAACTAACTTTTATCCCTATTGTCTTTTACAATCTTTATCTTCATCATTTATTTATTGAAGTATTTTTTCATTTCATTGACAAGCAATCATATTATGGTCCTACTCTTGTTTATTAGCCTAGCTGGCTACGATTTCAGTAGTACTATCGAAGACAAAAATACTGGTAATATTCCTTTCACAAAATACAACCAATAGTACGGTAATGTTAAATCTTACTTGTGAAAAGTAATCCCCCGATTCCTATTGTGGATGGTCCGCCGATTTGAGCATGAATACGCTGTACAACAGACCGGCATCTTGTTTCTGCTGCTGTTGCCATTGACATCTGGCAGTTGCTGCTCCCGGTTGACCTTTCCAAGATGGCGGCCGTATTTCTCGCGTCCCAGCAGCCAATGCTCCGTCTATGTATAAGATGTCTATGCGTACACCCGTAGCTTCTCCTCAAACCTGTATGCTAAGTAACCGGAGCTGGTTAGCTGGTGAGTAATTCAGTGGGTAATTCAGTGTTACACACACAGTCACAACATCACACGTTAGCAACGACGCTATGCGATATCAGCGACCCTTCAGCATTAGTATCGTAGCTAAGTCTAGGAAAGTTGAGGCTACTTTTCGCTAGGTACCTACGAACACGTCTTAATCTGCTAGACAAGTGGCTTCCCCATCGTTCTTTTGGTGAGCTGTGTCACGAGCCCTACTAGCCGACAAGCAAAATAGTTATTAAGCACTAGCGTTGCTACCTGCATATATGCAAACATTGTTTACAATATTTTCAGGCTTCAACCAGTGCTGCTCAAGCATACATACAGGGTCAAGAGATAGATTCGTTAGGCATTGAAGAAATAGTAGGAGAGGACGACAGCATCCAACATAGCTAATACATATATATTTAATGTTAAAAAAAAGTTCTGTGTAACGACCCCCCCCCGCGCCGCCCAACTGCGCCCCCCCCCAAAAAAAAATCACCAGCCGCTACTGCATCCAATAGGCCTACTCCTCCTCAAAGTGTTATAAGGTTTCCTGCTAGGGTCTGAAAACCACCTAACAGACTCAACGTGTTTTTGAGTGGGGACATTTAACGTTAGGACATTAAAAAGAAAATGTTAGGACAAAAAATATATATGTTTATCTGTCTTGTATACCTCATAACTGAGTTTGCATTCATTCAAGTGACACCAACTAACAGGGTTCAGTTACATTATTTAGTGTTAACGTTATGGTCACGATTGCGTGGGAGCTTAATGACTGTATTTCCAGTTTTTGATATATGCACAGTATTAAATAAATATATTTATTTATACACTGTGTTCTGCAGTTATCTAAACTGCTTTATTCCAAGCAGTCGGGGCATCTCCCTCCCTGCACTCCCGTAGAGGATAATCTGATGGTGAGACAGCGCTGAATTTTGATTACAAATTTTTGTTGGATTTAGTTGGATACAAGGTGTTTACGGAACAATTATCACTCAGTACAATCACAAATAACACTGTGTAACTCACTCCTCAGGTATGTAACAGGCCACCCGCGTGAACGAAGAGCTAGCTATTCTTTGGCGTAGTTGGTAGTGGTTGCGCTTGGAAGTCGGGAAGTGACAGGTTCGATTCCCCGTGGGAGTGAACATTTGTCATTATGCCTCTGACGGAGCTTGCAAGACCACGTCCGTCCATTACATACCCGGGACAACTACTAGATGTACTTTTCATGATAATGATGAAATCGAGTGAAAAAACATGTGTGAGGAAAACAAAATATATAAATATTACGAGTAATCGTTCTTCCCATTTACTTTCTGCAGTCTGACTACAGTACGGTCATCGGTGTCGCCAATTCCCACTGTCTCCAGAATGTGTGTAGGCCTACGCATTGGTCAGAGTCTGCGAGGAGGACCGCACATTCTCCTGTCAAGTCAGTTTTTTATAAATCACAACCTTTGCGTGGGAAGTGGCATTTTCAGCCCCGTTTTGTGCGTACGCAATGTTTATAAATGAGACCCCAGGTGAACATGGAGAGGCCCAGGTTCAGGTCTCCTAGCTGCGACACCTGTTTGACTGTGTGTGATGTAGTCGAACGCATAGCAATTCCCGTTCCAACAGTATGCACTAAAGATGCATATTACTTCACTGGTCTGTTGCTCTTTGACAAACCATCCAATTGGTATCATGGCAACATTTGCCTTTATGTATCTTAGAGCAAGATACTCTGGGACATAGGTCCCATAAGGAAATGTAAGCCCAGATGTCAAGGTAGCAATGATACATGAGTGACAAGGTAGATGGTCATTATTTTTGTCTAAATTGGGAGATCTTGCTCGTTTCTCATCATTACCTACCTAAACTGGAACCATTGTGTACCTTTTGATGACCAAAAATGACATCCGTGCCACTTCCACAAAATAAGTATTGTCTGAGAGAAAATACTTAACAACACAGTTACTGCAGATAATTGTACTATCATTTTAATCCCTAAAAGGAATAAGTATTGCTTTCAACATCATTGACAGCCTTCCAGATAGCTGTCCTCTTTCCCAAACACACACCAGCACCCTCAATAATGGGGGGGATCTGACAAGGTCAACAACAATGGATGGCATTGACGGGCTGGATAATGAGGCATCTGTGTGTTGCCAGCGATGTGCCACCCAGCTGCCCAACAGGTAGGGAGGGACAATGGTACCACAGCCGCCAGTCAATGCAAAGCATGTGATGAGAATGAATGTATAAAAGGCCTGTCTGCCTGAAAGACACAAAACACACAATTTTGGACTGACACCTTGCCTACACTTTCTGAGACCTACTACAGAGCTAAAATGAGATTTACTGTGCTCTTATTTCTGTGCTTGGCTACAGCAGGATTGCAAACTGGTAAGAGAATAGTGTGACATGCATACCCAAATTTCCCAAATGTGTTTATTGTTCTTCTGTACTTCTATAAAGCTTGAACTCTAATCCTAACACTACTGACTTGGCTGAGATGGTTTGTTAGTTTTGGGGTGTAGCCTAGTTTGTGGTTGCTTCAAGTTCAAACTGCTTTGGGCCTTTGCTTTGTTTGTTACAAATATGCATATATCGTTTTATTTTGAGTGTGATGTCCATATGGATTTTTGTGTTACATTGATATATATGTTTATATCTCCAGCACTCACTGCATCACTCCAGTCTGCAGAGAGAGAGGACATCAATGGTGAGGAAGGTAAGAGTTGTGGGAAGGATGATGATGAGGTGAAGGAGGAGGAAAAGAATGATAATGACAGGATGATGTCCGTGGAGATGATAACGCGGAGGGAAAAGAATGAGGATGGCGATGATGAGAAGAGGATAGTAAGGATGTGGTGATGATGATGAGGTTATGGTCAAGATAATGATCAATCATTTCATGAATGTTGTTTTTACAGTGGGCGAACTAACTGAACTACAAAAGAGAGGTAGATGTATATTTAAAACTTCTTTCAATTTCTAATCGTTTGCTGACTTCAATAATTGAAGGTTATTTCATCAGTTTAATACTTTGTGCCCTTGTGACATGTTTGCGTGTAAAAAGGGCTATACAAATACATTTTGATTTGATATCTTTCATTCTCAAATTAAAATTAATGGTCATTGTACTTATATTTGCACTGATAAACACCTCTCTTGACTTTTGATCTTAGATCATATGGAGTTTGAGGCAGCTCAGATGGAGGCAGCTGAGTTGGAGCCAGCTGAAATAAAGCAAGTTCAGAATGGTGAGGCCAGGGACAACAGTGGCCAGGAACAACTGACTATGCCTGTGGCCTGATAGCTAAGGCAACATGCCTTTAACTCCAGGCCTGAGGTGTCATGGTGTCTTCTTTCGTTGTTAAAGTTAATCAACAATTTTGCAATTCTGTTGTTCTATCCCCAGAAAAAAGCTACATGGAGAATCGACGCTTCTTGGGTGAGGAAACTCTAATATTACTTAGAAGTAGTTAGAGAAGTCATAAACTATTTATTGTAAATTATTTATAAGGTTGATAAGACTTTTCTTTTTTAACGATAGAGGCTGATCAAGATGAAAATGGTAAATGTTTGTCCGTGGTAACTAAATTGGTCTGATGATTTCTTAAGATTATAGTAATTTAGAGAGTAAGCAATTATTTATATATCTCTATTACTCATATCACTTGTTTTTTTCCAGCTGAGGAAATAGTTGAAACAAAGGATGAAGAGAAAGGTAATGTAAAACATAAGGAAAAAAATTGCTCCCTGTTCATTGAATGTGAATATTATATGTGCTAAAAGTGCTATGCTTTAAATCAACATTATGAATCTATTTACATCATTCCCCAGATGATGGCAATGAAAACGTGGATACAGGCCATGAAGGTAGGGCAAAGTTGTGTTCATAAACATCTCCAAAACACACCTTGAGATGGCGATAAGTATCTTGAGTGCATTGCCAATTAGTACCTTGTGAATACAGATTTAAAGAAAGAGCCCTGTTCTAAATGAGAGCTAATGTTTAATATAGGCTAGATATAGGAAATACTAATAATAATAATTCAGAGGTATGTGATCTGTGGAATATTTTCTGATCCAACAGAATCTGAGTCTGAATTTGAGTCTATTGAAAGCACTGATGGTGAGACAAATAATAAAAACTTTTCATTTTCTTTATTCATAGTGTATATCATATAGAATATGGGGGGGAAACACAAAATAGTTGCTTCCTTATGAATGCATACTTGTACTATTAATATGTATTTGGTTTTCCACAGAACTCAGGCCAACGCAATGTAAACATTGAGACATTTATCCCACACAAATCTTCCCCTCTCTCTCAGACAAACACACACATTTTAAATACATGTATTTGCATTCACCTAGAATTTAGACATTGTCTATGCGTTCCCATTGAAATATTTAACTTAAATCACGAAATAAATTAAAATCAAATTACAATGTTGTACAATGCTGTCACCAAATAGGAATGCTCTACTGATCTCTGTTCCCTTCTAGAACACAATGAGACAGAGGAGATAAGCAATTTCGGTAAGACATAAGCTAACCACTGACTGGACATAGCTTTAACCACCGACCAGTCTTACTAACTATAAATATCCTTCCCAACAGATGAGCTCATTGAGGACAAGTCAAAAGAAGAAGGTGGTACCTCTTTTTAAAATAGATAATACTGTGTGTTAAAGTGTGCGTATGTTGTCCCATTCATCAACTACATCACCGGAATTTAACACAATAAACATAAACAACTTCACTTGAGACTAAAAATATAGTTTTAAACTAACACAGGGAAAACGTCTTGGTTACAGTATGTGATACAGAAACAATTGTTTGTGTCGCTAACAAAATGTTCACATCTCAGTGTTGTTGTGTGTCCCTTGTCTGATGATTTGGGGGTGTGGACATTGGATGCAATGTTATTATTTATAGGCTACTCATGTTAGCTCTCTTTACATTTTTTGCTGTAGCCTATATAGGCCAGAAAACAAGGGCATCTAAAGACTACTGTCCCCAGCTGCTCATTGTGTGTGATTTATAAGCTAGGCCCACTGCATCATCTGCTCTGTGTCCAAGTTATATTTGGACACAGTATGCACTATTCATTTTATAGGCTACACTAGCATGGACGTCTTTAGTGTCCATAATTTGACACCAACCTGTATAAGATTGTAGTGTACAGCACATTAATCATAGAATTGTAGCCGGTCTCCCTACTATTTACCATGAAACTTGTCACGTCCATGCTTTGTTTAGTGGCATTTAAAGCATGAATGAGATATGACGATGCCTCAGACGTGTTGCTATGAGCAGCATGAAAAAGTACTAGCCTAAATTGTGTTGAGTTCTGGGGAAATTGAATGCCTGATGTAGGCTTATCGTTTTTTTGTTTGTTATTGTCCTGCGTCACAGCGGTTCTGGAGTGATACGGTGCAGGACATGTGGCGGGCTGAGGCGGAGCTTACAAACCCCATTGTCGCAGTACCAAAGAGTACTCTTTGGCCGTAGGCTACTCTGCATGGTGTGATTCAGACAAGACAGCAGACGTTTACAGTAAATAAAATGGAAATGTGACTACCCAATATGTAGCTGTAGTGTTAATCCATAATTCATCTACGAAGATTTGAAAAATCTGTGAACTTCTTGTCCTTTTTATTTCAGGACTTAAGACACTTTGAATATTGTACTTTATTTACACACGATAATGTTGCCTGCATGTTGGAGCAAAACCCTTTGATTCAGAAAAAACATAACTAAAAGACAGACTAAATAGTTTCAATTTGTATTTATTGTTCCCTTTCCACGTCCAGACTAAGTGCAGACTAAAGAGCATATGTGCGCAGTCTGTGCATAACAAACCTCCAAGTCTTATCTTTGGTACCCAAGGGAAATATATTAAGGCAACTACCAGCATCTATATAGCCGTAGTATTGCATTCCCAGATCTCCATCTGGGTTGCTTGACAGCAGCGATGTATGAATATCGCCACCCCCCCCCAAATTCCAACCAATCATATCAGTAGTCTACTCTACACCATACTGGTCCAAAATACAAAGTTAGGCTATCAGTATCCATTTCACTACAACCTTATGAAAACAGATGTACAACTACTGACGGTCGGTGGGTGGGATTGGTAAAAGCATCCATGTCTATGCAATTGTGTACATTCCAGAGCGAGATTACAAGGAAATTAAGTAGCATTTACAACTTCCGCAGAAAAAAACGCATTATAAAATCTAGTATGAAGCAATCAAGTATAACAGGAAACTTTTTTGAAGGTCTTAAGTGTTTGTCTTTTTGCATTAGCCAACATATTATCCAGCTAAAATAAGATAATTTACTTTACAGAAAAAAGTAGGTTCTTTCAATTATCTAGAATGTGCGTTTTAAGATTCTGATGAGATATGAAAGAGGTACACAACATCAACTTACTAACAATGATTCCCATTAAACCAAGTTCTCAAACCATGTTTTCCATAAAAATAAAAAAAATGTTCTAATTATTTATGGCAGCTCAACTGTCAGATGAGGTAAATTCCTTATTAAGACCAGCAATGCCTTAACATCTTACAGCAATGACACAGTATGGACAGGTGTTAGCCTTGCCAAACCCATCTTTTCATTAAATTAGGGAGTGTAGTAAACTGCCATTTTAACTTGGAAATAAATACAACTAAATTCATCAACTTAAGTAGTAAATCAAGAAAAGAAAAAAACAATAGTTGATCATTAGAACAGTAAGCACAAACTTAGTTGAGTGGAGAACAAGATGATTAGTCAAGTCTATTTGTCTATATTGTCTGATTATTAAACCTCCAACTCAATTCCATCTGGAAATGACATGAGAAACAATGCCTCCCTGTTCATAGAAGGTACAAGGTGAATAGAGCAATACCACTATGAGTTGATTAGTGACAAAACCCTCATATTCTCTTAACAATGGCCACACACAGAAAATACTGCCTGTTCTAGGTTAACTTCAGCATGTAATTTATGACTGGACAAATACATCTGTAACAAACGCTAATACTGCATTTTCCTTGTTCTTTTGTTTTCCTAAATTGTAAAATAAGAACAAAAAAGACTGATGATTGTATGTACATAATTACACATAAAAGGTTATGGAGCATCAGCAACACAACAACATTTGGTTGAGTACATTTAAGTTTGGCTATGTACAGGATCAGAAGCACAACAAATATTTATGGTTGGGAATGATGCAGCCAAAAACCATAGGCCGATATCACAACACCTTTCGACCCCGCCCCTTTTAAACATTTTCCTTTTTCTTCTGGTGTGTTGGCTTGGAAGACAGTTAATGATCCACTCTTCAGTTTCCCTCTACTTCGCCCTCCCTCCTCTTGTGCGCCTAGATGTACTCTCCTCCCCGTTGTAGGGGCGGCCTGCAGCCTCATGTCAGGATGCCGTAGGTGAAGATGGCCATGATGCCAGCGCTGATCAGACCGGAGATGGGCACGGTCACAAACCAGGCCATGAAGATGTTCCGGAATAAACGCCAGTCCACCGCCTTCTTAGAGCGGAGCCAGCCAACTGCCACCACCGAGCCCACCTGGACACAAACACACCAAGGTCAGCTGACCGGCAACATTCACCTCAAATGAAACCCCTTACATTTTTAAGATTAATTGACATCGCTAACAAGCACCCCCTCCTTCCAGTCTAGGTTGTGGCCCAATGTCTGCCCAAGGGTTGCTTACCTTGCAGTGGGTGGTGGACACAGGCAGACCAATGTTAGAAGCAACCACAACGGTCAGAGCTGAGGCCAGTTCAATGCTGAAACCACTGGAGTAAAAGAAAATCAGACTCATGTCAAATGTTGGTGTGAGGGAGAGGAGAAGTGTTACTTTTGAGGTTAGTCATGTCTTGGGAGGTTGTGGTTTGTGTGAGGGCAGGGTGGTGGTGTTTTTATCTTGGAAGAATACCAGGGATTCAGTTTGGCTAGTACCTTGAGGGGGTGATGGGGGTGAGGTCCTTGCCCATGGTCTGGATCACTCTGCGACCCCACACCCAGAGACCAGCACAGATGCCCACACCTCCATACAGCAGCAGCCAGGTAGGGGTGGGGGCTTTGGAATACACAGATCCACTCTGGTACACCAGCCACAGCGCCACCAAGGGTCCAATGGCATTACTGCAAGAGAAGACACTTAACTTCATGTTCAGATACATGCTGGCACTACTTATGCCTGCCAATATTTCAAACAGCATTTGACCTAAATCCAACGTGAGAGACCCTTAATATAGCTATAGGTATCATTACTGTACCAGGGCTCGACATTAACTTTTTGAGGCACTGGTCCTTCGGACAAGTACTTTAGCGTTTCACTTGTCCGTGCACAAAAGTCACTTGTCCGGGTAAAAATTGATAATTTTATATATTTTTTTTTCGTGTGTTGACGTTTCTAGACGCTATATTATCGATATTATATACTATCTGGGCCAGCCCATCCCCTACCAGGGGTCGAGCCATACGTCGAAAGATCGGGGCTTTAACCGAACCTAGGAACTAAACAAGGTTTTCAGGTGAGGTGAAATCCGAACTTCACCTGAATGCGAGTGCGCATAGCGCGCGAGCGCAATTTTTTGCATACATTTCAGTGCAAAATAGTTTTGTGAGCTTTCTGTAGGCTAATATAAACATTTAGTTGCAACGCCAACCAAGTAGTCCTGCTATTAACGTTGTAAACAGTAATGGACGAGGCGCAGGCACACGGAGTGAAGCATAGACGCGCAAACACCCGTGAAAGCTCGTCTCGGGACTATTTATCTTATTTTAGATACAGTATAAGTTTAGCTAGCTTACAAATACAGAGGATAGCCTACCGAAGTTGAGTTAGCCAATGTTGTTAGCGATGCACGCTAACGTTAGTTTGCTAGCTGTATAACATTTCACTGGGTCTTGCAGCGCTGATTTACTGAAATTATTATGAAATGTTCTACTAGCCATTTGCCTACTTAAGCAAGTCAGTTTTCCAAAGCCCTGACAGTGTAACTGAGACAACACAGTAAATAATTCCTCTTTCAAGTAATAAGCCCCCGTTCAAGTGTTAGCTGCAAGGTCTGTGAGATCTTGGGACGAAGCAATTGTTTTATGTTTTTGTAATGCTGAATTCGGTCAAAGAAAATCGACTTATTGAGTGGAACATAACGTATTGAGGGGAACATAACGTAAAGTAACATGGCATTTTTTGTTTGTTTGAGTTTTAACTTGTCCAATGGGGCAAGTAAATTTCTCTTCCACTTGCCCTGCAAAAAATCCACTTGTCCCGGACAAGCGGACAAGCCTTAATTTCGAGCCCTGACTGTACCAACCTGACATCGTTGCCTCCGTGGGCAAAGGAGCCAAAGCAGGCGGTAAGGATCTGGAGGAACTGGAAAAGCGTGGAAACTTCTGGCCTGTCTGCCTCTAGCCCATCGTCCTCCAGGGAACTGTGACTGCTCCCTGCGTCCTCCTCGCACATCTCCAGGTTCACCTCTCCCTCCCCCAGGCCATCGGGCGTGCCGTGCACTGCCACAGCGTTGCAGTAGCTTGTGTAGCTGTCCATTCGGATGCGCTTCCTTTCCTGGCCAGCACCCGTGACCTTGTCCCCATCCTCGCTAGCACGGAATTCACCTTCCTTGTGCCGAAAGTCTCCATGCATGCCGATGATGGCCATGGTGTAGGAAGTGTAGCTGTTGTTGCGTCTGATTGGTCGGTCGCCACCCTCGCCCATGCAGTCTCCGACCTTGGCCAGGTGCAGCTTGTGGAGCAGCTCCTTGTAGAGTCCCGAGTCCTTGTGAACCGTGTGATACTGGCTGTAACCGTTGCTGGGGACATGGGCAGGCCCATTGCTGAACTGGACTTCGTTATTAAACTGAACCTGGTTAGTGGACTGGACCTGTTTAGGGACTGATAATGAACAAGCCAGATTTAACGGACTACATAGACTGGAATAGAACGAAAAGCTGCTTAGCAATGAGGGAGACAGGGAAACTACATCTGGAGGAGGAAGCCTGACCAAAATAGCACTCAAAATAATAATTCAGTTCAATACTGCTCACTCTTCCCAACCACAAGCACACAGTCTAGCCATTCCAGTGACTCACACTCACCACCGTTAGTGTTGCAACTGTCTGTGTCCGTGATGTCCTTGTTGTCGCAGTCGTCAGAATCTCCAATGTCAAAGGTAACCCTGCGTGGCTCCTCTGTGGGAGGCTGGGGCTGCATGGGGGAGGTCTGGGTGGTGGCAGCAGACGGTGAGGAGGGAGTGGAGGTCTCCTCAGGGACAGGCTTCAGAATAGGACTGTGGGCCTCCCTCAGCTCCCTCTTCTCCATTAGAGGGCTTTCCGAGGGGCTGGAAGACTTGTTTTCCCCTGCATGGTTGGAGGGGGAGAAGTTGTCAAGTTTTTTGGGGGGTGGCTGCCCAAATATGCAGACTATATAAAAAGTACAAGAACTTGAAAGCACACATGCTTCCTTTTATTATATAAAATATACTACTCCACTAGACAGCTATAAGGACTTGCATAACAAGACGGGACAGAGGGATTTTTTCTGGTATAATGAGTCAAGTTGCTACTAGATAAAGGATATAAGGTAAAGGATAAGTATGTAGGGGACAATACTTACACATTGGTCTCAGCTCAGTCAGGGCTTGAAATTGCAACGAATTTGGTATGCTCCCGAAATTGTCTGTGTGACCTCATTCGAGTGCAAATAATCATTACGGTGCAACCCGTTTTAACCCGTTCTTTACAAAAACTCTTGCTAATTAGCCAACTAGTATGTGCCTGCTGTGAGCTGATAGTGAACGGTCCACTGTTCAATCCAACGTTACATAAACAATAAAACGTAATATTTACGTTCTAAACTTTAATGCAGATTTGAAGTGGGTGCTCCTACATTTTTATTTTTATATTTTTTAGTTGGGAGCACCAAAACCACCAAGTAAAAACGTTAATTTCAAGCCCCGTCAGTGTACTGATAACGACAAGCCTCAGAATCTTTTGTTTAAGACTGCAAACAGAAGACAATACTGTAAACTTTCTGATAAAACTCTTTAAAGTAGTACATCATGGCTTGCTGGTCAGCCAGAACATTGCCCTGATTACATGATCAAAAGTTAGGCCAGGAATCCATTCAGACACTAGCAAGTATTTAAATTTTTTGGCTGATTTTTGTTGGTCAAATAAGTTCACAGCCCGAGTCACCCTTAGCCTTCATCCTGTGAAATGTGGTTAACCCCAACTCAATCACCTTAAATCAACCAGGGCTATTCTAGTGACTGAGGTAAATGGTAATTAGTGGATCACTATGATGACCCAGTCTGCTGGATTATTGTGGCTGTAGACAGATCACGACCATTCAAGATGCCCATCAACAGCTTGTACCTTTGCTGCAAGACAGCAGGAGATCTCAAGTCTCTGTTAGACAAAGAACATGGACGATTATTTATCCATAAAAAACAGGTTATTGGGATCTTTTTTTCAATCTGGGATTTTTTGTTGTTGGAAACTTTCCATGGGAATTAAAGATGCTGTAAAGTAAATTCCATGATTTGCTTCTTAGTACTTTATATACATGTGAAATTAGTTCCTGAAAGCATGTGCAAAGCGCGAAAACGTTGTCGCACTGAAATGTGGAGTTAGACCGTTGAACAGTTTCTCCCCCCTTTTCAGCACAGGTTTTGTAAAGGCGGGGCAAAAACCCAACCTATCTACGTCACAGCAACCTATCTACTTCAGATCACAGACGGTTGCATTCTGTTACTCAGCTCGTACAATCCAAAGACAAATAAATGAACTCAAAACAGAGACTGCAGGTAGGTCTGTTCTGATATCTGCAATGGATTTAGATAGTGTCGCTGTTGTTGCTAAATACAATGAATTTGAGGGGGCGGATTTTCAGCTCCTTCAGGCGACACGCCTCACCAGTCTCAAGCAGAGAAGACTGCTGATTTTCTCCCAATTTTTTGTTTGGCAAACCTTAAGCGAGCCCGTTTGTGGGGTGTGTGCAGCAAAGGCTTCTTCCGCCTCAGAACAGCTGTTCTCTGTGCGATGTGTGCTGAATGGTCGAGCTATGGACAGTGACACCATCTGCAGCAAGATGACCTTGCAGGTCTTTGGAGGTGGTCTGAGGGTTGTCCTTGACCATTCTTTGCCTTTGCTTCTTATTTTTCTTGGCCTGCCACTTGTGGCCTTACAAGAAATGTGCCTGTTGCCTTCCATTTCTTAATAACATTCCTCAGTGGAAACTGATAGCTGAAACCTCCGGGATAACTTTTTGTAGCCTTCCCCTAAACCATAATGCTGAACAATCTTTGTTTTTAGATCATTCGATAGCTGTTTTGAAGCCCCCATTTTGCCACTGTTCAGAGGAGAAGAGAAGCACAACTTGCAATTGGCTACCAATAAATACATTTTCTAATGATTGGATGATATGGAATTAAAGGTTTAACGAGTTAATCAGACTAATTATGCGTTGCAATTAATCAGTATTTAGTAGGTAGAGGTATTCAAATCAACAAGATGTTTAGGGTGCCCAAATTTTGCACAGTATTTTTCACATTTGATTTAATTTTACACAACTAAATACTGCTACATTGAATATATTTGTCTGGAAAACACCCTAGCACTCAGTGTCAACTAGAAAATTAATATTAAATTGATCTTTTTTGGGTGAAGACAGAGTAAGTTATCATGCAGCCTTGGAGGGGTGCCTAAACTTTTGCATACGACTGTAATAGTTACACTGGGATAAAACAAATACTTGAAACAGTCATTTCTGTCAGAATCCCAAAATAACTATATACAACTCTGACTAGATTAGAACCTACAACCTGTTGCACATCAGCATCGTGTCTCATCCTTCTAAGCCATTCACAAACGTAGTCATTGGATTGTTCAGTTTTTGTATCAGAAAAATAGCAATTTCTCTAATGGCAAGCATTGTCAGATTTGGTTAAAGTTCAAACAGCTGTAATTCAGTCAGGCTTTGCCGGATGTTGAAAAAGGTGATGCGCCACCTACTGCTGAGGACAAAGTTTGCGGTATTGCTCAAAAACACAAACTAGGCCGTTGATGTAAATGTCCACAGCCATTAACATTACAGCTGTGTACATACCACCTAGTGCAAACACAAAAGACGCACTGTCTACATTGTATCAGTCGGTTAAGCTCAATACAGAATTCTAACCCAGACTGTCTACATAATTGCTGGAGATTTTAAATCAGGCCAAATTTAGGACAGTACTTTACACGTATCAACATGTGAACTTTGCAACAAGCGGAGAAAACACTCTTGACCAGGTCTACAATAACATTAAACAGACATTGAGCTTATTACCACCCGGGGAACTCACACCATCTCTGTTATGCTAATTCCAGTTTACAGACCACCATTAACGAGGAACAAGCCGTATGTGAAACAGATCAGAGCATGGCCAGAGGTAGCTACCTCTGCCCTACAGGACTGTTTTGACTGCACACACTGGAATGTTTTTAGAGAGGCTGCTACTACCAACCAGCATGTCAACTTGACGGATTATGCTGAGTATGTGACCGGGCCTCATATCCAAGTGCATGGAAGATGTGACTGTCATCAAAAACATCACCACGAGAGCCAACGAAAACCCTTGGTTCACCAGGGAGGTACGTGAGCTCCTGAGAGTACGGGATGCTGCTTTCAAGTCTGGGGACAAAGACGCCCTCAGATCTGCCAGGGCCAACTTGAACCGGGGCGTGAGAGCAGCCAAGCATGCCCATGGACAGAAAATGCAAGCATGTTTCAGACAAAAAGGACCCTAGGCACCTGTGGCAAGGCATCCAGTCAGTCACTGACTACAGATCAACATCCCCACCGTGCAAGGACAACAGATTTCTTCAAAACACACTTAACACCAACTTTAGCAGATTTGAGGAAAATAACACCACCACACCAACAAAAGCCCCTCCCGGCCCCGGACGATGAAACACGTCACCTGGACCCAGCAGATGTACGGAGGACTCTACTCAAGGTGAACCCCAGGAAAGCTGCAGGACTTGACAGCATACCTCGTCGTGTGCTCAGAGATTCTGCTGACCAACTAACAGACGTACTCACGGATATCTAGAACAACTCTGAGTCAAGCCACCACCATCATACCACTACCCAAGAAATCCCCGGCATCAACACTGAACGAGTACCAGCCCATAGCACTCACCCCCATCATGATGAAGTGCTTTGAAAGGTTGGTCAAGGCCCATATAACATCCAGTCTCCCCACTACACTTGACCCATTCCAATTTGCATATCGTCCCAAACGCTCCACCGATGATGCCATAGCAACAGCACTCCACCTATGCATGGCTCAGCTGGAAAACAGACGTGTGGATGCTGTTTATTGACTTCAGCTCCGCCTTCAATAGTCATCCCCCAACAGCTGGTAAAAAAACTCGGCCCAATAGGCATCAGCACTCCACTATGCAACTGGTTACTGGACTTCCTTTCCACAGACAGTAAGAGTTGGTAAAAACTCTTCAGAGACCACCATCATGAACACTGGGGTCTCCCAGGGCTGTGTGCTGAGCTCTCTGCTGTTCACGCTGATGACCCATGCTGTGCAAAAAACATTTCTAACCATATCATCAAGTGGTGGTGGTGGGCCTCATCAGCGGTGCTGACAACTCAGCCGACAGAGGAGGTGCATCAACTTATTAACTGGTGTGCAAACGATTTACGGACCTACCAAGCGGTTGCCTTGGAGATGTTGACAACAGGGCGTCTGCTCCAGATTCGTTGTGTTTGACTTGGGGTTTTCCCACGTATTGTTGTAGTATATAAGAAACCAAATATGGACTTTGACAGGTTTCAATGGGTTTGCAATGCAATCACTTTGAAAAGTGGAAATTTGGGCGCCCCGTATGGTCTGATGTGGGCCAGGGTTGGTATGGGCGTTAGTTGTGGCATGTTGTATCAATTTGCCAAATTTCTAAACTTTTACCCATGAGTTCTTGAGATAAAATTATAACAATAATAATTATACGAACTATTACAAAAGGCAATCGGGGAAACTTACGTTCAATTTTCTTCTTGAGTCGAGGGCAGACAACAAACCAGACCATTACAGCAGTCAGCGCCGCCAAGCCCAGAGAGATGAGCAGCTTTCCCCACCAACTGACCTTGTCAAAGCCCAGCACTGGAGAAGATGTTGGGTGCAAGAGATCAAGAGGGAAAGAAAGACATGGAGCAAGATAAAGAATAAGATAAAATAACTTATCTTTAGAACAAGCATTCAGACAATGATATTCTTTCAGCAGGTCTACTTAAAAATAATATAAATGCACAGGTATTGTGCATAAGGTTACAAATCTGTAATATGAATTTCTGAAGACTAATACAAACTCGGAAGTAACTCATTGATGATTATTGTTTATTTTATTGAACAGAAGTTTTTCAGCTAATAAGTCTACAAGAAATCAATTTGCTCTGGAATTTATCTACCCAATATGTTAAGTTGCCAAACATAAGCTCCCAGTCAACACCACTTCATAGATCACACACCTGCATCCAGGTAGCAAATATTCCATGTCAATTATTAAACATGTGGCTCATAGATACGCATACGCAGAGTTACGTAATTCCAACATGGTGTGACACACAGGGGTGTTGCAAGTGCCCTGCCACCATCCACAGACAATTATTTAAAAGGCAAGGAGAGATGATGGGGAGGGGTTACAAAAAAGGGAGGTGGTGATTTACTAGTCTTCAGTGTAGCATAAGAACGTCACAACGCATCGTATCAATGCAGCTCTGTATGCTGGTGGCATCAGGGGCGCTTTTAAATGAAACTCCCAGGCAGAAAAAACAACCCACTAATGTCATACCAAGAAGATACAAGTTAGCTACGCAGTTAAAAGGAAGTGGGTTGTTACACTTCTGCTCTGCCTCTACGGTGTGACCTTGGTTAAGTGTACAAAAAATAAACTGATGGAAGATGGGACAAACAAACAAACGGCCATGGGCTGAAAGATAGGAGAACTTGGTCACATCATTCGTTTAGGGTCCACAGTACACAGCAACCTATAATACTTGAGTCACCCTCACATGCTACAGCAGCAGCCGACTGCAGGACAGGACATATCGGCTCTGTGTATTTAGTTACACAACACAAACTCTGCCCCTCCGGGGAAAGGAAAGAAGGGGCTGGGAGAGGAATTGGGAAGGAAGCATGCAGCTTTTATAGCCCAGCTGTCTCGCCCTTACTAGGATGAGTGCCTGTGGGACAACCCAGGACAGGTGCAGCCAGCCTGGAGTGCTGAGTTTGGCCAGTGTTGGGATAAGGTGGGGTAGACGAACAGGGTGAAGTGCAAAAATAAGAGTGGACAAAAATAAGTAACCACTGTAAACAGTTTGGGTGTGTAAATTCAGCATAAGCCTGGGTAGATTTATATGTAGTCAGACAGTAGCACATCTGTGATGATAAACCCAAAATAAGTCAAACCTCTGGAAACAATGAAAGTATAAAAATATAGGCTGTCCATATAATAAACACTCCCACACAAAAGGGGCGAGTCTCCACCACAGCCACGCAGTGGGATGAATGGGAGTGCTCAGGAAATTGAATTTAACCACGGCTACTTTCCAAACCCCTCCCTTGTAACCCTTTGCATCCCGTGGCCCACATTACACAATAACAGTTTGTTATCCCCCCTATGACTCAACTGTAGGAATGACTCAAAGCTTGGAAAGGATAGATGAAGGGTGAATACATTCATGCAATACATTCTTACAGTTGTCACCATCCCAGGTCAAGACATTTATTTAGCCAACGTCAGAAGAAAGTTTCTGGAATGGTGAACTATTCCACAGTAGAGTATTTTCAGAATATCAAACCAAACAATTGTTTCAAAGTCGTACTGTAATCTATATCTTGTGACACCCACTACATTTTCCAATGTTCACACAAACAATGCAGTTAGCAGATGGCACATCTTGATGATGCAAGACCGGCATGTTGTGTAAATTAAGGTATGTGTTAGCTTGTTTAATCAACAATTAATCTGCTATACTGTCATAAGTGGTTTGTGTTGGGTCCCCCAAGCAACCAATGCCACACACGGTTTGTTTTTCAAAGGGGAAACCAAGCAGAAAATTTGCATTCCAGTTTAACACAAAAACACCAACAGGAAGGGTGTCAAATGTATTGCTTCCCATTTTCAGAACCCATGCAGGAAAAAAAAAGACCCAACACATTTTAAAAAGGGTGTACTCAAAAGAAAGTTACACCTAGCACGAACAAACTATAGTCACATTAAAATTGTAATAATGTGCTTTTGTAACACCTTATTTGACTCTTCCATCTGTAGTAGACCTTCTAAATCACTGGTTTGTGTGTTTACGTGAGTGATTTCTAAGGTGTTGAACAACCAGGGCTTCGAACATGTCAAGGATTCTTTTTGACCTTTTGATTACTTTAATCTCTAAGTAGATTCATTTACGACCACAAACTACTAAGGCGTGAACATGCAAGTGTATTTGACGTGTAAAAAGGGATTATATAAAGAACAGAGAACACCAAATGTACAGCCATGTTTCCTTTCTCCGCATTCCATGGCACCCAACTCAGTTTGACAGGGCTGACTTATCACCACTACACAACTGCTACATAAGAGTCTGTATCGAGGAAAAAATCTTTACTAGGACCACTGTATTGGAAAATAAACACTCCTGCTGTGAAGGCTATGTGCTCCTGCTTTGCTTTAACTGTATAATCCTGGTGCTTATGACATGGAGGAAGTCACTGCTTTTTGTAAAAGATCAGGATTATCCAATTAGGACCACCGTTACAGCCTATAGGTCTTGAAAAGCAGTGGGTGTCAGTAAACCAAGTGTGCACTGATGACTGTGCTAGTTTAGTTCTGCCTCAGGTCTTTAATCTCCTGTCCATCTATATCCTGTGGCCATGCATCTGAAAGTGCAGCAGGAATTAAATCATCCCCTTCTCCGCACAAGGAATACCCACAGTATAGGTGCTTGAGTGTGATACACTCGCGTCTGTAAACTACACAACAGTACACTGTAATTTGAGTCAGCAGGGCAGAGACCCCTGCAGTGAGTGAAAGTGATCTTCTCTCTGCATGTGTGCTGATATGCATGAATACACCCACAAGCGCATATCTGGTCATACCCTGGCCTTAAGCCTTCATTTAATGGCCCAGGCCAGTTGACATCTTGAACTGTTCAGTCCTGTAGGTAGAAGAAAAACAAAAGGAGCGAAAGTAGCTAATTAAATAGGGTTCTTTACCAGGGAAAAACAAAACTAGTAACTGCCACCATCAAGATCCAAAGGTAAATCCAAGCCATTTAACCAGAGACTGCAAATGCATGTTTGTCACAGAGTTAACATTTCCCTGCTTTAGGTCGGAAAGGAACAGACAAACAGGTAACAAAAAAAAAGATATCTTTATTTCATCTCCCTCATGCCCATTTTTAAAGTTGTATTTTGGTGGTGACCCAAATTGAGAACCCCCAAACATCTCCTACTACCACTCAGCATCCGGCTGTCTGAGGGAGTGGTTCATTTCTGTGGCCCGTGGCTACAGGTAGGAATGCAGGGTGAGATGGAGAGTGAAACAAGGTTACTCACTCGGTGCACCAGAGAACATGATGGAGAACACGTTGGTTCCCATGGTGACAGCGTAGAAGACAGGCAGAGCCTTCAGTCCATTGGGAACAGGGTCTTTCTGCAGGGAGAGAGACTAAGCAAGTCAGAAACACTGCGCCCACTGTGAACAAAGTTACCCTATTATACTGTCAGGTTACAGTTAATGGCAGAACACAGAACACACTAGTATATTGGATAGGACATAATGATTGAGATTACAGGGAATGAAAAGTACAAAGATGGGCTTTAGTCCATCCGGAAACATGATCATTAATGGTCTAGAACATAGCCGCAAACACTTTCCTCTCAAGAAGCTTCTACAATCCACATTCTGTAATAGTGAATTTCGCTTTGTAAAGGCATACCTTGTGTAAGATGAACATGCGGATTAGGTAGAAGACAATGCCTGACATGATGCCAGACAGTAAGGGAGACAGAAACCAGGAGGCAACTGTAGAGACCGCAGAACAATTAAACAGAGAATCATCATTTATCAAATCACCAAAACATAGTTCTTCCATAATCCATATTATTTTTACTCTGCTGACCAATTAAATGGGTCACAAAAAGATTTAGGTTCCTAGACAGCTGTTGTCTCACCAATCCTGAGAAGTTCCAGCCACCTGACACCCTGCTGGCCTCTGGCAACCAAAGAGAAACCAATGGTAGCACCAACAATGCAGTGAGTTCCAGAGATTGGAAGTTTGAGGAATGAAGCAGCCAACTGCCACACAGCAGAACCTAGAGGGGAGATTAGAGCAACAGTATACATAAGTATGGCATTCAAGCCGCTAGTTTTATCCTCCTTACAGAAACAAAGCTTCAGGTACGGCCACAAATCTTTTCCAATTACAGACTATATCAGACATTGGGCTCATAAACTGCCTTTTGGATTAAAATCACTCACCAAACATGGCACTGACAGATCCAGCCATTAGCACGTGTTCGGAACCGTTGTACATGCCCACGTCGATGATGCCAGTACGGATTGTCTCGCTCACCTTGGCCCCCAGGAGCACAGAGCCCATTGTCTCAAAGATGGAGGCTAGGATGCAGGCCTGACGCAAGGTGACCACTCCTGAGCCTACCGCGGTACCAAACGAGTTGGCAACATCGTTGGCTCCCACAGAGAAGGCCAGGATAAAAGCGATGATAAAGCCAACAATAAGCAGCCACATGTAGGGCGTCAGTGGACCCTGGGTCATGACAACTAAGGTGCTGGCCAGTGTTATGGTGGCTAGAGTTGTTGAAACCATTTTGATTGGTTTCTCTTAACAATTATCCACTTCACTATGTTTAAGGGAATGTTTGCCCAAAAAGACAATCAATTCCAAAGCTGCTCAGTTAAATAAGGAGGTATCAATGTTTTCAATGGGTGATTTCTTCAGGCCCCAACCCTTTCGGGTTTCTGAGCTGTGTAAACTATGGAATATAACTAGAGTACTTGTTATTTTGTTATTGTTGCTGTTTTGGCTAAACAGCAGTAAGTTATTAAAGTATCCTTCAAAGTGGGCTTAATGCTATCCTGTAATTGTACTAGTTTTGCTACAGGTTCTTTGACTGCTACCAGCTACCAGACTGACTGAGTGTACTCCCATTGTGCAACAGTTACTGGAAGTGAATGGGTGCACATCCTGAAAAAAAAGGTGAGAAAAACAAAAAACTGTTACAGATATTAACTGGACAAGACATGTGCATCCACTTTATCAATGCCTGTGAGCAATACAGGGACCAGAAAATAACATATTCCTCTGACATCACAAGAGGGCGGTGTCAGCGGACCCATTGACAATTAATAAAGGAAAAAGCTTCTTGACGCGACACTCAATATTCATGTCAACCATGGGAGGAGATGTTGAGTGAAAACATACACGATTCGTAGTATTAACCACTCACTGTTCTAGGACTAAATAAAAACAATTAAGATTTCTGTTGGATAAAACACGTTTCATCTTACAACATAGATTGGAGCTAAATGACGGTCCCTTTGCAGTCTTTGCCTGAAATCACTAACGGAGGCCATTTTAAAGGATGTCGCAGGAACAGAATAAATGTACTTAGCTAGCTTGTGGCAATAATATAGACTACACTAATCTTTTTGACAGGAATTACAAACCAAGACAATAACGTAGCAAGCCATTACTCGACAAAAGTTCAATTGATTGTCTCATTTAATTTGTAGTCGTGAAAACAACGAGCACGTGTAGTCCTCATTCATTCATAGCGTCTTTCCAGATAGCTACTACAGTAGCCATCCACCCAGCCACAGTAGCCAGCCACCCGCCAAGATAGGCAACACCAAACGTCCTCAACGCCAGCCAATCTAATGGTAACAGAATGTAAGTAAGCGACATCAGCTAGAAATGTAAGCTAATACCGTAACATTATGATGACACGTTGGCTATCAAACAACGTAATCTCTTAACACTTTAGTGAGCCACCATTCTTGGCCAAAACAAAAGAATAGATTATAAAATTAAATAACAAGTTTCAAAGCTTAGAAGGCGAACCTTATACAACACTATATAACACTGACATCGCCGGCACAAGACAGATTGACCGATTTCATGGAAACAGCAGATGCGTTTACCTACTGTAGCCAGGAAGCTACGCGCTTAATTGAAGTAACTAGCTGTCGCTAGTTTGTACCACTAGTGAGCTTCCCAGCAATTGTGAATTAGTTGTTCACTTCTGAATCTTTAGCTATACAAATACATTATAAAACAATTGACAAGTTTATAAAGTAGATATTTAGAAACTTACCACACGTCGCACACGATACAAAAATGTAAGAGGTGACGCGCGCAATATCAACACAGCGCGCGCGGGATCAGGAAACAAAAAGTGGCGTTACAAAAATATCGATTTGTACGTGAAAACGTTTGTATGCTCAAAGGAACACCGTATTAAAAATACGTTGAACACATCAGGGTTCTCAGTTTTTTCCTCTGATGTCAAGTCCAGCTCTATTACGCCTAGTATCCGCGTGCGTAGAAATTGCCGGTACCTGGTTCGGTGGATGTCTTTATTCAGAAATAGAGAAAGGGTGGGGCTCAAAACGTCATAACCCCACCCCCGTACTGTCGGAATAGGCTCAAACTGGTTTTAGTTGGTTTTATCAAAGATTATTGATGTCGCACAGAGGGATTTTCGTATATAAAAAAGGCCGTGGGCGTCTTCCTCTTGGCGCATGCTTTGAAATGAACAGTTTTACAAGCGTAGAAGTTGTATGTAGGCCACATAGTTCCATAACGATCCCATACAATCTGACTGCATGATTGTGCTCACAGCAAGTCAGTCTAGAGGTGCCTTGACTATAACCTTTACACCATCCTCGTTTCATCCACTTGGTTTCCAGCCAGAAATGTTATCCATTTAAAAAGGTAGCAGTGTACACACAATATTGATCATGAAACCATTGAGAAATCCACTAGTTATTACTAATTAACAGTAGGCCTATTGTTAGGGTTACAATATTATACCTACAGTATACACAGAATACAATATAATCTGTATTTAGAGTAGGTACGCGCCACAAACCTTCAATAAATATGTAAAAGCAGCTAAATAAATGTGGTTCTGGTTAGTGGATGTGCAGCACTGTATTGCACCATCTGGCGGTGAACACGTTGTAGCAATTTTATAGTGACTATAATTCGTTAGAGATTTCAAATGTTAATAACTTTTTCAAATGTAGGCCTACTTTACATATCATCAATAATTGTTGATGCGTATTTATTGTATAATAGCTATGTATAAATCATATATATTACTAAATTATGCCAGTGCCAAGCGAGGCATTAATTTAGACTACTTTTCACCTTTATCGTGGTCCTCTCACTTGCAATAAGCAGATGACGTAAGAAAGACAACTGAACTTGACTGTTTCATGAGCACCTAATCTAGAGACTGGCAATATACAAAGCCAATGACACTACCAGTGTAACGGCAATAGACCAATAAGAATCGTGTTTTTAGTGGAGGAGGGTCTCTCGTCCAGATATTTCTGAAGTAAGCAGTCTGTAGGAGGATCAGGTCAACTGGCTAGAGTGTGTAGAAAACGCGAGGGAGCATTAGAGGCAGGTTGTAAGAAGAGCAATGCGAGCGTGAGCTAATAAACCAGCGAATATATTTAAAAACTCGTACCACTAGTAATACATATTTAGTAATAGTGTATATATAGATAGTTTAGCAATCTATCCAAACTAAGGCATGGCTAGCTAGCTAATGGTAGCTAACTAGCTACAATGTTGATTGGATCTCGTGTTGTCATGCGCAGCTAGCCTGATATCAAATACATTCGAAAGGGCTAAATACATATCACCAGCTTGGTCACTAAGTAGATTGTGTGTAGTACACGGATCTTATGCAGTAGACAAATTGCCAGACTTCTGTTAACAACAAACGGGTTCTACTGGCACGAATAGTATGTTTCAGTCCATGCAAAGGCGTCCGATCTGTGAGATTGGTGTAAGTGCGTTGAGGCTTCAAAGCAGCAAGGCATGTCGAGAGGTTGTCGGCAAGGGCAATGGCAAATCGGTCACTGTTGCATGGATTGGCCGAAGGATGGGCCTTTTGTTGTCATGGCTCCAGAGATCAGGGGTGGGTACTAGTGAAACGGTGGGTTCTGACAAGAAGAAGCAAGGCCTGCTGTCCATTTTTGCCAACCATTGTAGTTTCGTGACTGGGCAGAGGCTCAGACGTGCACATCAGATTGGAGAGCTTTACTCCAACTTGTACTCCGAGCGAACCAGATGGACCCTGGTCGGCAGCATATGGCGACGACTCCAGAGCAAGCACGCCCATACAGGGAAACTTATGGCCGCACTAGCTGGTGTCTTTATGTGGGAGGACCAAAAGATTCGAGATGAAGAAATACGCAGGTATTATGATACTCTTGTTTTCTAATGTCAATAATGCAATAGTAAAAGTAGTTGCTTTAGATCTAGAATGTAAATAAGACACAAGCCTATCTGTTGTAAGCTACTTTGCATACCATATTGAATACACAAGTTTGCAGAGTGCACATTTTTGTTATCTGATCAAGACAAAAGCACCATGCAGGTTTCTTACTGTGTAATTGTATTCAAACTATGGTCTGTATCTATCTCTGGAGGAGGAGGCGCTTAGGTTGGTTTAGATGCAGTTCCATTGGCACATGTGAAGCCCTATGTGACATTGCCTGTAAAAAGGGCTATACACATAAAAGTTGAGGTTTTGATGTTTGTCTACCTGTATCAGTAATGCTGTCAGGGACACTTATGTGGTATGCTTTTGTCAATGCAAAGGTGTGGACTCGAGCTTCAAGCGTTAGAATCTGTGAAGAATGTAAGGACTTCCACAGAGAAGCTAGCAGGCCAGGTGGATGCTGGCTGGGAAGTTGTAATGGAGAGGAAGAACTTCCGAGTATGGAGGCGACCTATCCCAGACAGCCACTTGTATGAATACAGAGGTAAACAATCATTCTGTGTAGCCATTTACAATTTCTACAATTGTCTTTTCAGTATCTGACCATACTAGTTTTATTATTCATTCAATTCATTATTAACAATTTGCTTTTTTAAATTGAATGATTGTATATGCCTGAAATTCATTTATTTATATATATGTTTTTTTTTACAGTTTTGGGTTCCTACAATGATGTCACCCCTAGGCAGTTTTTCAATGTTCAGGTATGTCTTGAGCTTGCTGTTTACGATATTATCAGTGATGACTGTACTGTAATGCCTATAGGTTCCATGTTTTGGGATTATATCAGGGATCCAACCAATCTCAAATTGATGTATTGCATAGTGGAGCTGCTCTTGCTCCACTCATGACATGTATAGCATGTACAGCTGTTAACTATCTCTATGTAGCATTTGCTATTTATAGCTGCTCGCAGGTTTTCTTGTCTCATGCTCTCTCATTTGGCCCAGTTGGATACAGAGTACAGGAAAAAGTGGGATGCTCTGGTAATTAAGCTGGAGGTGGTGGACAGAGATGCTTACACAGGTTCCGAGGTTGTGCACTGGGCCACACATTTCCCTGTGAGTATGGTGGTGCTTGTTGTTACATAAAATGGGACACTGATGCTGTTTCTTCCAGCATTTGTTTGATTTGATGGTGACTTTAATTTATTTTTTGCTTCCTGTGCTTGTTTTTTGTTGTTGCTTTGAGCACTCTGTCCTGTTGGGACACTGTTGAAACATGTTCTTAATTTTTTCCTGTTATAGATTTGACATATTGGTTTTGTCTTACTACAGTATCCCATGTACTCGAGAGACTATGTCTATGTACGTCGCTACGACGTTGACCTGGAAAATAATTTGATGATCTTGGTCTCCAGGTGAGTATCTCGAAAGGCCTAATCTAGATCCAATTCCAATCCCAGATGTCAATATGTACAAATCCATTTTGTTTTTTGGGGTGTAATAAGGGCTGTGCAGCATCCAGGACTCCCAGAAACCCAGGACTTTGTCAGAGTCCACTCTTACCAGTCAAAAATGGTTATCCGCCCTCACAAGTCCTTTGATGAGGTAAGTAGGGGATAATGGGCTTTTAACAGGTCTCGCCTACACTGGTCGGTGTGCCCTGCACCGGAGTCATGAACAGTGTTTGATTCTGTCTTGTTGCCAACAGAATGGATTTGATTACCTGCTTACCTACAGCGATGACCCTCAGACAGCCTTCCCACGTTACTGTTTGAGCTGGATGGTTTCCAGTGGTGAGCATTTTATACATTTAATGCCTAATCTCCTTTTTCACCTATTAATGATGGCTGTCATTGTATAAAACTGGAGTTTTGTCCTCAAATGGCAGTAATGTGCAAGTCAACACAACAAATCAAGTTGACAACACCACAAATTCAGAGTTGAGCACAGGCTGTCCATACACAACACCGTTTAGCTCGTAGATTGATGTTGCTCTAATGCAGCTTTCCAGGACACACTGGTTGGGGGGGGGAAACAAAACAGGAGAGATTCTTGTTGTCTGCAACGCTCGCTCACTTTACATGTTTACATGTGTCCTTAGTTTTTATTGCAGTAGGGGTTTTGAGAGAAGCAGCTTGTGTATCCAGGTGGCCTTTCAGGAGGACGGTTACATTTAGTGGTGACATTTAATAGTTAATCTTTTCTGTCTCACTTGAAGGCATGCCCAACTTTCTGGAGAAACTGCACTCTGCAACCCTGAGGGCCAAGAACCTGGAAGTAGGCATCTATGACTACGCAGCTGTTGTTAAACCCAACGACACCAAGCACCAGCCCAACCAGGATCGTCTAACCGGGGACAACACGCGCACGGGAGGTTCCGGACAGATCTACGCCTAAGTCTCAGAGTCTGGATGTCTTTTCTATCTAGGATGGGTTGTGGGAAATGTGACTTCACCTGCTGTACACCTGTTCACACACAACTTCACCAGCCTCTTACACTTTTGGACTGGTCAGCATTAAAGGGAGTATCAGATGGTTGCTTGGTAAATTTGCACTCTTTACTTTCCCCTAGATATATTTGATGGAATTGATTACCTCCTTTCACTGAGTGGTTGTGAGAAACGTGAACTGTGTGACCAAGAACATTTGAACCTCTTGAATAAATTACTGTGTATTTGCTAGCCAGCCAGGATCGTGAGAGGAACTATGTTAAAGGCAATTGCACCAATGAGACTGAAACATAATAACTATACACAATGTAGAGATTCTGTTGCCAAAGCACCGTGGAGCTATACACCAGGCATACTAACTTTTACGGACCAGAAGACTAAGAGCTGGTGTGGTCACTATCAAATTATGGGAATTTTCATCCAATGGCAGTAGCCAGGTTCCTCATGATCCGTCCCTTCATCGTTGAGGTTTTTTTCAAACTGCCAGGTATGTTCTAACAGACTTAAACTGATTTAACAGGATTTTGATCCACAAGGGGGCATGTTGTCTTAGGATCCTCCACATCCATAGTACAAATACTCTTTTTTCTTTATTACCAATGCAATTGCCCTTCACTTGTTTATTTGAACAAGCTACTGTCTGAGAATTTACAAGCATGCCAACAAATGCATCAACTGCATTTAATTAGTTTCAGAGCAGATTTATAAATAACTGCTACTGTATTTCCTAAATACTAAAAGTGGTAATTGTGACATGTCTTTGGAGGACAGACTGCACTATTGTTCTTACTGCTGAAGCGGTAGAACAGTTTGCAATTAAATGAATTGGTGCAGAAGACTATTTGCAATTCCTCAAGAAGTTTAGGTTAAATGTTCTACTGGGTTTCATTCGTTTTTGGTTTTGTTTGCTTTTTTGAGAAGTGGGGTGGTGCTTTTGTCGGTCCTACTATTTGAATTACTTCTGGTTGAGTCTAAAGTGGGCAAAATAGATGTGTCACATGCATGCTCTATGAAATAGACACTCAGAAGAGACTACTCCGTTTACAGCCCAGCAATTAGACACGAAGCAACCAGGCCTTTTCAGTGTGTTTTTTTGGTAGTTTTTTCCCCTCTATAAAGCATTTGTTTTTTTCTTATGGAAATGCAGAGCTCAGTATATATTCTGCAGTACTTTGAAAAAAAATGGGTGTTTTTACGTGCTGTCTAGTAACAGTAGTACAGACTAATTTGTATTAATTAGGTAACTGAAGGGTCCATGTAAAGGTATTATGTCGAAAAAAAGGTAACTCTCAAAAGTCCCAAATAATCATAACTTTTTTTGTCATGCAATGATCTTTATTACAAATGTCTATTTAGCTCTGTACTATGACTGTTTTAAATTTGTTAACATTGTGAAATTGTGTAATGAATTAAAGCCTCCAGTGTTGTTTCACTTAAATTGTCTTGAGATGCTCAGTTGGAGGGCAAAGAGAAACACCGCGAAAATTGTTTAGGTCACGTTTCGAAAGATACGCTTGGAAAGATTTTTGAGAATGTCCAGCTTGCGAATGTAATGTGCTTAAACATTTTCTCAGCACGTGTACCCTCTGTTAGTCCACTGTGTACTCAGTAGCTTTTCTTTGTCAAGCTGTCTGACATGTTTTATGATTTGCTATGGTTGATTCCTTTGTAAAAAATAAATAAAATACAAAGTTAAACATTAGAAAATAACTGAAAAATCTGTAACTGGTGCAACTATGTAAGCCGTTGGTTGTAACAGGTTATTTTATGACAGCTTTGAAACAGTTGAACAACTAATCAATAAATAACTAATTAAAAATTAACTTCCTTTTGATGTTTTTTGGGGTGAAATTGTGCTCCAACTAACAAATGTGTGCATACACAACACTATGTATATTTCACAGAATTTTCGTGTAACACAAGTGTCACAGGTATAGTCTGATGAGACCCCTGTCCTTGTCATGCATATTTTATATCAGGAAAACACAAGTGGTTGGAGACGGGCATGTGGCAGGGATGATCAGTCTATAAATAACACACCACCAAATACTGGTGCACTTGGATCAGATAAGGACTGGCAGCATAGAGGTCTAAAATATGAACATGGTCTGACCTTCCATAAAAAGCACTGTGTTGTTCCAACACTGACACAGAATTTCACTACTCACTTAGTATTATGATGACTACGCAGGAAAATACACTTTGCGCTTTCACATCTCAACTCAAGATTTGAAAGGGACAGGGAACTTGTTCAGAGAAAAGACTGGACTCTAAAGTCTCCATTTCTGCCCCAATATTGAAATATGGCCATGAAAGAAATGGACAGCCTGACAAAATGTGGTGGTGCTGCTCAGTGACTTGGGACTGGACAACATGAATATGTCAGCAATAGAATCAGAAAGGGTTTTAATCGCCATGAAAGTTTGCACAGACAAGGAATTTACTTTGGCAGGAAGGTGCATACATTAAACATACAGGAATCTTAAAACGTAAAATATGATTTGCAGTGGTTCCTCTGTGTCCAAACACTGAGCCCCCATCTATTTAAAAAAAAACCTGACCTCTACTGGTTGAAATTAAAAGCCTCAGTCAAATGTTCAGAGCACTTATTGTAATTGATTGTGTCCAGAAATCTGCCACAGTGTAGCAAGTCAGTGAAGCAATCGTGAAACTGCTTCATCTGCAACAATTAAACAACCCCCAGAGTCCTCTTACACTTTTGCTTCTTTTGTCCTTTTGTCTCCACCCCTCCAGTTGGCATGGACTTCACTTTAGACAGTTCCCAGAGAGCCACACAATCTTTGTTGAAACATTTATTTAAATACACAAACATCTCTAAACCAGAACCAAAGCAGCTAAAGCAATCAAAACAGACACAGTTCAAGGGAAAACACCTTTAAAGTACAGGAAAAATTAAAAGTCACCTTGTGTACTTGTTCTCCACCAGATCAGTGTTCAGCAGCTTTTATCTCTTTTGAATCAATTTCCATTCAATATTGATATCCTTCAAAAGGGGTCATGCTGCCTTAAAAAAATTAAGTAACTAGTGTCTTTTTTTGCCAGATGGTTAACATTGGGTATGACATCAAGATAGAAATGATGCAGAAGAAGTGTGCTCACAAGCCTCCAAAGTGCTTGGTGCAACCATGGACAGGAGAAGCACTGCATGGTTAGATCAAGCACAATGGGGTCCTGGGCAAAGAGAAAACGCCATCAAAGTTCAGGTGAAGTCAAGACTCAGTCTGTGGGAGACTGAGGTCCTGTTCAAGACTGATCCAAGTATACGTAGCTGGGAGAATGGGGAAATTCAAACAAATCTATATTAAAAAGTCCCTTTAAATCAAATCTACACTGGCAATAGTGGCCTAGGTAGTGATGGGGTGGAGGTACATTAAAGGTGAAGGTAGAGTTGCAGACCTGAGATGACTAAAATAAAACAGCCTTAGACACAATAGAAACAGGGGAAGTGTTTGTGGTACAGTGCGACTAGGGACATCTGCAAAATTTGAAAAAAGGGATTAGTCATAGGTCACACTCACTGCGGAAAAGTGGGCACCGCCCTTCCTGCGCCACAAACTGCGGCAAACCCCACCCTCCTAGTCTTCGCACCCTATCCCACCAGACACCTTTTGATTTACTGTATCGAAGGATTATAAAATAGATATTCGTTTTTTCCACAAAAAAACTACAACAACAAAAACTTTAAATCTCCATAATTATTATTATTTTGCAGGCCAGCCAAAAGGATTTGTTAATGGAATTACAACTCCATCTATCCAAAAGTGATTTTCAAGAGCAATCAATGGAAACAAAGTTTAGAGCAATGATTGTCATCTTGTTAAAGAACAGCAGGATCTCTAGTGCTCTAGGCTATAGGTCTTCCATCTAACGGACAGAGAGCAGTTTCAATGCTCAAGGTCGATTCAATGTAGAGAATGGCAGATACAGTCATATCACCTCTGTCCATCTACTGCTATTTGCCATCTAGAGTAGCAACACAACAACTCCTGACATTCTGGTCCTAACCTGGTTAGCGGTCAACGATCAAAGTCAGGAGTTGGAACGTTGTGATGTCTGGTTACCACAAACATAAATTAATTATTTACAAAGACCAGTGAGGAAATATCCATCAGTGGTTTTTGACAATCTTGTTACTCTTCTTTTCTATATCTCCTGGGATATTTTACTGAGATGGTGTAGTAATCAGCTTAGTGCTCTGGCAGATGAACAGCTTTGTTTGGTGAAATTAGATAGATATGCAGATGCAAGGATATTTGAAGGGAAAGAAAATGGGTTTGGTAGTGGAGTCTTTATGAACATTACGGACATGGAAATGACCATGAAAGGTATAGTGTTTCTCAATGAAATAAACCAACATTTTGAGAAAAGCTGTGGACATTGACAATGTTTAGGATGAACACTGTATGGTGAGTGAGATGGTATTATGGTATTTACCCATGGATACAGGATTTCCAACATGCTGTCTTACCTTACGTGAAGTTTTGTAGATTTGGGATCCTTTGGGTTGTCAGTTATCTGAGACTGATTGTAAGTCTCAGATATTTTGTATTCAGATAATTTGAACTCTTAACTCAAAACTAAACCTTACCAACCAAAAGGAAATTAGGGTCTGCCTTCTTCTTGACAATGATCCTCTTTGTACTCGTCTTTGTCAGTACACCTGCATGATAACTAATACCTAAACTGTAACTGGTGACCAAGCATCGTATCTGTTTAAAGACAATATTCAGACAAATTTGGGATTAAAACACAAATACATCCACCATGCAGTGCCCGATAGTTCAAGGAAGTGCTGCAACTGATTTGTCACTGGAAAACCTCTCACCTCTCAGATTGTCCATCCATGGACCGACCCTCCCTCTCCATTCTCTGGCCCTGGCTTGATGGTGGACGCTCGGCTTAGTGTAGTCGAAGGTGGTGATGGAAAGCGGGTGCTCTGAGTTGGGTGTGTCTACCGGCTAGCTCAACTGGAGACAGACTGTCCTGACTGCATCTCCTCTAACACCCCCCAAGCGCCTAGCTCCCGCTCCTCCTTCAAGTTAGGAGGGGTTAAGGATTTTCTCTTGGGATAGGTGGACTGACGAAGGGGACTTGGGCAGGGTTCGATTGGTTGTGGGCTGGGGATCTTTTAGGGGGGGGGAAGGGGGCCTTGCATTTTATAAATATTAATACAGAGCCCTCCCTCTCTACAAAGGGACAGATTCTTTAATTTCGTTAGAGGGGGAAGTGCTTTATACACTTAATGGCTTTTATTAGTGCCCGGTCTTCAACTCTTTCATTAGCTAAAGTGCTGCTATAATTTACAGAGGGGGAGGGAGGAATGGGGTGGTGGAGATGGAGCTGGGGGTGGGGAAGAGCCTCTGTCCGAGAAGTGTTGCTCCTGCCACCGCTGGCTCGCCTCCCACTATGCTCCACTGCAGCTTTCCTCAGTAGCAGTAGGCATTTTATTCGTAAAATAAGGCTGCTGACATTATCCATCATAAAGTGCAATCTACTAAAAGTTCCATTAGATTCATGCTCTCAGAATGTGCCACCAACTTTCTAGTACTGTTGAGTTTGACTAAGAATGACGAGAACAGATTTCTTGATAAATGGTTTAGAACAAGAGTTCTAAACCATTGTGTCTCGACATTATCACTGTGAAAACATTGCCACAGTCTGAAAAGGCTTACATAAAACATGTCAGATTAAAAATTATGATAACTACAAGGAATGTTTAAATGTTAAGATCAATGTGAACAAAATTGACAACCGAATTGTACACATGGTACACGGTGCAAAAGGATGCTCAAACAGATTTTGCTTTTAGACAATTCTACAAATCAAGCTTTAAAGGCATAAGAACACCTTGGGGACATCTCACGGCAATACAACGTGATTAATCCTGCAGCCCAGTCCAAAACTTTATTGAAAGAATGTCCTTCATGAATGGACTAATTGAACCTTTGTGTATCCCTCGATAAAATAGCTTGTCTACTTCTCTACAGCTGATGGTGTGCAGGTTTGTACTGACACAAAATGGCTGACCATTTAAAACAGTTGGTGGCTGTGGATACATATCAGTGTAAGATAATGCATACAAACTTGAAGTGCTTGGAGAACATATGAATTACTATTTTCTGCAGTATGTTAGTTGAATGCAGTAGATAACAGCTGGGGCAGCATGTCCCCAGACTGTGTCTGAGTGAATGAACTGATTAACCTGAGTAGCTGTCAGTGCTGTAGGGAGGGGATTGGTGTGCCAGTCTGAGTGAATGGCTGGACCATCAATGTCATATAAATCATTGTGGTGGACAGGCCTTTTCAGATGAAGCCTGAGCATTGAGCAAAGTGAAAGTGGCCCTGCCATGCCTGGTCTTTTTTTTCACAGCCAAAGGCATGTCTAACATATTCATGTACTGTAGCTGGCTTCAGTAAAAAAAAACATATACACACCAACACACATCACTTCCTTACACTGTTTATCGAATAATCCAGTTTTATCATACTTTCCAAGCTACCGTATTTTTCAGGAAATAAGTCACATTTTCTATAAACTGCACCCCACCAGAATGGGATCTTTGTGTTTGTAAATCTGAGTATAAACTGCACTGGAATATATGCCGCACTTGATAAGGGAACAATAATACCAAGCAATGCAGGAGTATAGGCAATCTTATAGCATGCCGTTGTGTAACACACTTTGAAAACGAAAGTAAGTGAGTAATGTATGTTTTCCATTACCCGGGAATTAACAAATATTTAAATAGCAGTCACAAAAAAAATGTTTCTACTGTTGTTTTATTATAAAAACCGCATCTATAAGCCGCATCAAAATATAAACCGCACCACCACCACAAGAACAATTTACAGTTTTTTTTGTTTTTTATCGCTATGACAGTTTTGTCCATACCGTTAACAAGTTTTCTAAACTCATAACGCACCAACACACCTACAACACACAATTGGCAAAACTGTTAATTTCATGCTCAAAATCACACATTGTAAACTAAACTCAAACACTCATTTTCATAACACAAATACACTAAACATGAAACAATTTCTAGCAAACACTAAAACACGTTCTCTTTTCACAGGAACATGTAGTCAATCATAGCACAATGTCATAAAAAACACTAACATCAGATGGAATTACAGAAACTGCATTCATCTATATGTGTCTCACAGTATATGGATTGTAGATTGTGTTTGCAATGCAGTTTCTTTTAAAGCCTCTACATGTTTGTTTTGTTGGGTTTTGTAAATGCATGCATTTTGTTTCTTTTACTGCAGAAATTAAACTTTTACTAAAGAAACAAAATATGAATGACCCATCTCAGAGTAGCTTTATAGAATGTACGTTTACTGTATTGAAAAAAAGAAGACAGAAACATAATTGCTGCAGTTAAGGCTTCATTTGCAACAGGACAATACTGCAATACTGTAAATATACAATATCCCTGTAAGAGCCGATTTACTGTAAAATGTCAACATCACCTTTAGCTCTCCAAAAAACACAGTCTTGTCTTGCTATTGGATACATTTGGTCTTTCGAAAAAAAGAAATGAGCAATTACAGTAAAGAGCTAAAGGTGACGTTGTAATTTTACAACAATGGGTCTTACAGGAATATAGCTGCCATTTACAGTATCACCCAAGCTCTGGCCCTTTGAGGGCCATCACACATTCTAACTCCTCTCCCTTGCCCCACTCCTCTCCCTTGTCCTGGTACTTGTCTTCCTCTCTTTCTCCCTTGCCCTTGCCCCACTCCTCTCCCTTGTCCTTGTCTTACTCTCTCTCGTGCAGCATTACTGTATTCTTACTTTCTTCGTGTTGCTCTATATTGTTCTTTTTCCACACAAGATCAGCCCAAAGAGGTCCTCTTTACTGTATATACCATAGGTCATGCGATTGAAAGAACCTCAACACCTGAACATTTCCTAGTTGGGATTTATAGTTTTTGCATAACTTCAAACAGCTTTTTCTCCGTAGCAATGGAATAAAATACAGGGCATATATATGCGTTTCAATTCACAATATGAACAGCTGTTTACTTTGATTTTAGCCTATAAGTTGTAAGGCAATAAGGTTTTGAACATGATGTTATCTGTTTTGGCATAGTGTGAAAGCAATGGTAAATTGGCCAGTAAAACTCGATTGTTATGGTTTTGGTTGAGCTTGTGTGTAAAAGAAGTTGAAGCATTTTAAATTTGTGTTTACTCTATGCATTTTGTGTCAAAGCAACAAGAAATGTGTTAATTGTATAGCCAACACAGACAGATGTTGTGCTAACTGTGTTAAGAGTTTAGGAAACTTGTTAAAGGTATGGAAAAAACCATCATAGCGATTGTAAAAAACTGTAAAATCGGGGGAATAAACCGCAGCTTTATTTCCCATAAATATGGTATGTACTTCAACACAGGATGGAGCAACGCACTAACCATCAGTTATACACACAAAAATAGAGAAGAATTTAGGAAATACATCAATTAAATGTTTATAGTAGGTATTTATTTTGTGATATCCACTATACAGTTCTTCTATGGTTGTCGTGAACCTCTGATGGCAATTTTTTTATGCAACACTGACATTGATATTAAATCTGTCTTCTGTTCAAAATGTCCACATTCAAATTCAACATATAATTAGGAAGAGCATACCACATTCTTATGGTAGAATTTGTGTGTGTTTGGGAGAGGGGGGGTTGATTAATAATAGACATGTCTTTGTGATGAACAGGTCCATGAAATAAATGGGTGGGGGGTGGGGTCTTCCTATTACTTTTTCACCAGCTGGATAACATCCTCGTCCACCATGACATGGTCTTTGCCCACCTTCTGGGGGTTGTGTTTCACGGAGGCGCCCCATACTAGTGCGCTGGAGGGAAGGGGAGGAAGAGAGAGAGACATTGGAGTGAGTGAAAGTCCTGGGGGGGAGGGTTCCTCTGCAACAGCAATTCTATGAGGCTGCTTGTTTTACACCATCCATTCAATATGAATGCATTGTCTCAATAATAACGACCATTCAATCAATACATCATTACATTTATAGCAAGAAGGAAAAGGATCCTTAAAAGCTCTGTCGAGGGAGCATTACCAGGAGGGGCAGATTACTGTCGTTCACACCTCTTTTCTTTGCTGCCAATACGGGTAGAAAAGGGAAGATTCTCGTGTGTGTGGTATATATATATATCGCCAGGCAAACTGTACTCACTATTTGAACTCTTTGATTAGATTTTTGTGGATCTTCAGGCAAAAGTCTTCCACGGCAGTGTGAATATCAGGAAGTACCACTGGGGATGTGTAGTCTGGAAGCTGGCCTTTGGGTTTTGTGTATCTGGGGAGACAACAATACAATTGTATATTCAATCTCTGAGAGGATGCTCCATATTTAAGAAGATCATAGTTAAATGTTCCCAGGATTTGAAATTCTGCTTTGAAGAATCAGCCAGCATCATTACATTTACAAGGCCTGTTAGTTGAGTACCAGCATCCTTACATTCGCACTAACTGCAGATAGTCCCACATCTTCTCCAGCAAGTCGTCAAAGTTCCAGCGATGGTGGGCTGAGATAGGCACACAGTGAGGCACCTTGTAGATGATGTCTAGTTCCTCTATGGAGATCTGGTCGATTTTGTTGAGTACATAAATGCATGGGATGTACACCCTTGAAGAAAAAATCAAACCAAACTTTATTGTTTTATGCCTTTCTACAGTTCTCCAGAGATCGGCAACTTTATACCTAAAAAACTAAACTATAAAAAAGGATTAAATGAAATACCCCCCCACCCCAATTAAATTAAGCCTGGAAAGAGAGATTGAAAATAGTGCAAATAAATAAAAGGGGGCTTGCATCTCCAGAGAACAGCAGCAAGCTGTTGGTTACCTGTTACCCTCCACTACATCAATGAGGTCGTCGGCGGTGGAATCACTACGCAGGGTGATGTCGGCATTGTGGATCTTGTACTCGGCGAGGATGCTCTTCACAGTGTCTGCATCCAGCTCGCTCTGGGCACACTGATGACAGAGGAGAGACAGGAGATCAGTAGGAGAGACTAGAGTGGAGAGACAGGTTACAGACCGTGAGATGTGGTGTGTATCATCAGGGTGATTACACTCATAAGTTGATGAGGAGAAAAAGAAAATAAATCCCCCACCCCCCTTTTGGCCATGAAAAAGGGGAGGGCTGTTGTGTAAAAGAGGAAAAGAGAGCTTGACTGGAATAATCAAGGGTTATGGTGAATTGGTGGATCTGAACTGCCTTACTGTGGCAGTAAAGTTGATGCCCCCTTTGTCCTTCTTCTTGAAGCCGATATTGGGTGGCTGCTTGTTGAGGCGGATGCCAAAGCCCTCCAGCTCATGCTCTATCAGTTTCTTATGGCCCAGAGGTTTGAGGACATCCAGCACGATGAGAATCAGGTTGCAGGTCCGGGCCACTGAGATGGGGAAGGAGGGGACATGATGGGGAGAGGAACAGGGACAGCAGGGCTGGAAATTGCGACCATTTTGGTCGCATATGAGCCCAAAATTGTGTCTGTACGAGGCCAAAATATATTTGAGAGTGCAAATAATCGTTATGGTGCAAGCGGTTTCAATTTCTTTACAAAACGCTCGCAAATTAGCCTACTGAAGAGTATGTGCCTGCTGTGAGCTGATAGTGACTTGTCCACTGTTCTATCCAACGTTGCATAACCAATTCAACTTTACACAGATCGGTTAATATTAGCCATCAGTCACTCCTTGTCACTGCGCGCTGTTGTCATGTGACAGGGAGCTAACTATGGCGCAAAATAAATCGATAACAATAAAATTGTAGTTGTGGTGCTGCTTAAAATTTGGTGGGTGCTCCAAAGTTTTTGCTGGTGCTCCTAACTTTTTAAAGTTGGGAGCACCAGTGCCACCAAGTAAAAAAGTACATTTTAAGCTCTGGACAGGGTTTGGGATTGAGACATTGTTAGAAGGTGACTGACGTTTAGAAGGTGACTGACACTGAAACAATAGGGGCACACCATATGACCTGACGCTACAATACTATTTGTGCATGCATTGTGACACTTCACAAAAGGGATGGGAACCTTTACCTGTCTCACAATTCAATTTCAAAATGATTCACAATCTTTTCAGAAATTGCACCCATGTCAGTGCAAAATACCAGTGAATCCCCCAAAATTTAATATTAATATGCTTACATTAAATGTAACCTGGAGTATTTCAACTTTGACTTTCATTCGTTCATGATTTCCCCCAACCATTCCTACTTCACAGGTAGTTCTCCCTCACCAGCAATGACCTGCCTTCCCCTTCCCTTGCCGTCCTTGGCCCCTTCAATGATTCCTGGGAGATCCAGGAGCTGAACAGACAAAAGGAAAACCATAAGCATGGAGATCACAACAACTATATCAACATCTAGCAGCCCAGTAACAGCCTACAGGACCATTATTACAGCTAAAGAATGGGAAAAGTGGACAGCTTAAAAAAGAGGGAAGTTAATGGTCCAACATTGGCAGAGGTGGAAGTGTCCTTGGAAGCATACCTGGATCTTTGCACCTTTGTAGCGGATCACTCCTGGTACAGTAGTGAGGGTGGTGAACTCATACGCAGCAACTTCTGAGTAGACGCCAGCCAGGTTACTGAGCAGAGTGGACTTGCCTACTGAGGGGAACCCCACAAACCCAATACGGGCATCTCCAGTTTTTGCCACATCGAAACCTATTCAACAAATGGAGCACAGTACAACTATGAGAATATCAAATCACAGGGTTGCTTTAAATGTGCACCAGATTAATAGTTTTATGCAAAAGTTTGGACACCATGGTAAAAAAATGATGTTACCGTGAATAGCTAAGCGAATAAAAGATGACCTGATTTCCAAAAGACAGTTAAAGATGACATTTGACCCTTCAGTCATTGTGACCCCCCCCACACACACACGTTTTGCGAAAACTTTACCCAATACAAAAACAAATAAAAAGCATTTTCTTTTAACCGTCGGGCCGTCTCGCTTTTTATTTGTTTTTGTATTGAGTAAAGTTGTCACAGCACAACGATGGGTCGTTGTGAACCTTCGGGTCATTGTGACCCGAAGGCAGCACAAGGATTAAGCAAGATAACTTTTTTTATTTCCATCTTTTACAGTTTCAAAATAAAAAGGGCCCAAAGCAAAAGTTTGGGCACCCTGCATGGTCAGTACTGAGTAACAGCTTGCAAATGTTTTTTGTAGCCAGCTAAGAGTGAGTCTTTCAATTCTTGGGGGATTTTCACCCATTTTTCCTTGCAAAAGGCTTCTACTTCTGTGCGATTCTTACGCCTGGGACACACTGGCTGCGAAGCGCCTGGACATGCCGCGCCACGATCGGCTACGACTGACCAAAAGCTGTTTACACAAGACGCGCATTTCTACGTGCCGGTCACAAAGCCTTTCAGCTACTCTGAGCTTTCCTTTACGCTGGCATAGTACATAAACATGGCATTGGCTATATCACAGCATTGATCCCCTATCTACTCTACGTTGTCCTTGTAAAATTGGTGCTGGGGGTCATACAACTCCCTGTGCTTTTCAACTTCGAGAATTAATTTGATGTTGTCCATCTCCTTGAATTCCTCGCTGATTTTAGAAATGGACTTGGGGGTTCTCTCTCGGTAGGCTATGTCTGCACGCGTGTGTGTTGTGTGCAACGCGTAACAACTTGTTTCTCTCAAACAAAACAACTAGGGGCATGCTAGCTCAACAGATCAATCCGGTTATTTTCATTTGTTTTCATCATGGTATCCACATGTAAAGGCTATTCGTTACCAACATTGTGTAGTTCGGTTTAATATAAAACGGGCGTGTTCGGGGCGGGGTAAAATGGTAATTCACGTACGCACACTTGTTGGTAATCTGTGATTTATAAAGGGGAACATTGCTTACAGGTGTGCGTACACACAGTTTTATAAATCAGATTTTTTGGGGGCGCACGCCATTTTAGGCTTTTGATCGTACGTAAACTTTTAGTAAGAATCCTACACAGTTTTATAAATGAGACCCCTGGCCGTTCCTGTTGATTGTGAACAAGCCACAGCATTAACAAGCTAATTAAGGTTTGAGACCGTGGTAAAATAAATCTGTAAGCTCAAGCTTGGGGTGCCCAAACATTTTCATGGTGCTGCTTTCTTTCTTTTTTTACTCTAATTGTACGAAACTAAAATACACACATCTTTATCATCTTGAAAAGAATGTTCCATCTTTAACGTTATGCATTTTAGAGATCAGAGATCAATCTACTTACTTAACTATTCACAATAAGCCATTTTGACTAGGGGTGTCCAAACTTTTGCATTAAACTGTATAGAGTTTTATGACAAAATAATATTTAGCACTATATTTATAGCCCATCAATGTAGTCCATTAATATCTGCTGCACTTCCTTTATGCACTTGTGTATTCCGATTTGAATACCTGCTAAATGATTACATGTGTAGCCTAATACCTTCCCCTGGGCCTCCTCCACTGCCTCCCTTTGGTGTGATGAGCTCTCTCCTCAGCTTGGCCAGACGGGCTTTCAGCAACCCCAAGTGGTGAGCTGTGGCCTTGTTCTTCTGTGTACGAGCCATCTACCAAACAAGACAGTGTGATGATTTGAGATCACTTCATATTCTAGACATTGTTATATATTTAAATATAGGCCTGTATGGTAGTAGCTAGCGAGCTAGCTGGCTAGCCGGTAAACGTGAGCTACTTGTCTACGGTAAATTACATAAGGCCATACAGTTGCTACTTGCTAGCAGCTGTAGAGTATGCAGCTAGCTCTGGGTCATTAAAAAGAAGCCACGCTGAAAACGTGACAGGTTGCTAACTAAGCTAGTCAACTAGTTTAGCTACAGTAGCTCTAGCGTTCCCTAAAATAACTTACCTCGTTCTCTATCTCTGCGATTTTAGCGAGTAAACTCATTTTGACAATCCTTCGATGTAATCACTTACAAAGACTACAGTATTTAACAACAAAGGTTCTAAATGGTTCGGATTTTGTGTCGCTAGCACACAACTACAGCTATCTAGCGCTCATACTTCTTCTGCGTTTTGAATCTCGCTTTCTCACGCGAGGAAAGCCACGATGGAGCGAGCCTGCTGATATTAGGTGCGTTCGACATGGACTACGGCTGCATGAAACGACCGGCGAGAGTAGCCGCTTGCAGTCGGGGAGGAGTTGAAAACGGCTCTGTGAAGTCGGACATTCCAGCTTCTCGTGGTTTGCTGCGTTGATGTCAGTCATGGCCGATCAAGCGCTGTTTGCTTACGTTACTTAGTTTATAATTAAACTTAGTCTTTCCGTTAGTAGCCTAGAAGAGGTGGCCCAAAACCCTTTCTTCAACAAATGTTTTATTCAATCAAATTGTTTGGTCCGGATTTGAGCATTGGCGAAACTGAATGTGTCAGAATAATTACAAAACACGGGTCAACGTTGTGTGTGAGTCTGGCCAATCATGAAATAGCTGTGTCGTCATTTGAACCCGTGCAGTTGATCTTGAGAAAATGCGCTCGGCTACACAGCCGGCAGTTTTCGAATCGATCTCACGATACTTTGATGGCTACGTCACAGTGACCTAGCCTCGGCGCAGTCTCAAATCGGACAACAATTCTAACCAGAATTCACTGTTTCAATTCAGCCGCCTGCAGCCGGCTGCAGCGCTGCATGAAGACAGGTCATGTCGAAGCACCTATCCATACATGCTGCTTTGGCACCATCTATTGGATGTTTACGTAATCTAATAATTTCGTTATTACGAGATCGGATGAATGGAGGTGCAGCTGTCCCTTCTTCAACACTGCACATTTTATACCATAATCAAAATCTGCTGCGCCGCTCAGAATGCTTTTGCGTTCTCGTGTTCTACCTGCAAAGAACTGCCCATAATTCGACAACGAAAAAGCATTCTGAGAGTGACGTCAGTAGCCGCTCCTTTTCAGCTCCCTGCTGACCGAGCTACCCATCTTGTTCGGTAGGGGGCGGTGTGCACATCATTACATACACATACACATCACACATTACTTTGCAAATGTGCCGGGAAATTGACTGAATTGCCGGGTCTTTGACGCATCACAGATTATGGCGCTCCCTCAAATTGTGCAAACAAGAATTAGCTGAGCAGGTAGAATCTAATAATATAGCTGAGTCTGATGCCCGTGACCGAGTATAACAAGTCATTGAGAGCTTGGCTGCATACTCTGCCGTCACAGATTTACACATTAATAGTAGCTCTGACACTGTTGTAGTAATTTTTTGACATCAAGTTGCTCACTGTGATGCGTCCTCTAAAGACCCGGCAATTCAATCAATTTCCCGGCACATTTGCAATGTACACAGTAGACAGTGGCACTGGAGTGAAATACAACATTGTGCACACTGCCAGTGAGCGACGAGTCTGACTGAGGCTAATGGGGACGCAGTCTCACACTCAAATTGCCAGTTTAAACAAATCACAAAAATAATCGGACAAGCTGGCTAAAAGCAGAATTCCCATATCTCTTGAAAGCTGCCCTGCTCGACTTTTTAGATGTCGAATTGACTGTAAAACTGTAAAATGATGAACGTTATGACATGACGCGAAGACATGGACGCCGCTCCACTATGCGGTCTGTACCGGGCGACATTCTCACTCAAATGTCAAGACTTTCGTGACCCAAATAAAAATTCTGATCCGACAGATCAATGGGGAATCGCTTTTTCTTTCTCTAAGGCTGTCCTCCTCTGACGTTTTGGTCTTTAAATCTAACTATTTGTATGATCCGTGTGGTCCTTTTGCCATTGTAAATGCTGTCCTTTCCCGGTTTTCTGAAACCTAGCTGCGCGCGCATCCTGAATGTTGGTAAACATGAAAGTGGTCTATAGGCATTGCAAGTATAATATTACAGTATTGATTTTCGTAAGTTCACATGTATCTGCTTCTTGATCGGACTTGTACCACATTCTGACAGTTTTCTGCAATGCCTTAGCTCCAGCTCACAAGCTCGCGAGTGGTTGTCGCAAAGTATGACGTGTACAGCTAGTTGCAAGCGTGCACGAGTCTCGGAGCCAGCGCGGAGCTAGGAAAAAAAGTGAGCCCCTGTTTAGGGTTAGGGTTACATTTAGTGTTAAAATCACATTAAAGATGGTGTAGGCAATGTTTTTGAGAAGCACTTTTTGTCATCAAAATAAACTTCACATCTTGATAGCAACCAATACATCGTAATATCGCTCTAATATTCTGCATTATGTCCTTTTATAATCCAACGGAGTGCAGTGTTGATTGACATTGTTTGGATAAACATTTCAACATTAAATAATGAAAAATAATTTGGCTTGCTGTCTTCGCATCCCACCCCCTTACCTCTGATTGGTCCCGAAGGACTGAAATTCTTTGTGTCTATTTCAGTAGGCCTATGCAGGGCCGTTGCTAGGAATTCCGGGCCCCCTGAAAGAATATTGGTGTGGGCCCCCCCCAATAGCCGCAGGAACATATTTTATCAGGGGGCCTTAATGTTGCGGGGCGACTGGGAGTAAAAATAGGCCCTGGACTTTGATCCAGAACGGCCCACCAGAACCGGCCGTATATGCCACCACAGCAGCCTTTGCTAATGCATGCACATTATGTGTTTGATGTGATGCTAGTTTGGGAGTTCGATCCATAATGCGAGCGCACACAGCGCGCAACCCACATCTTTTGGCCTTTATTTGAGCGCAAAATAGTTGAGCTTTATGTCAAATAAACATAGCCGTTTTTCAATTGGTAAAACCTTGTCTAGTGAAGGTGATGTCTTTTTTTCTCTTAATTTTTCACGTACGTCATATCATGTTAAAATCTCGTGCTGTCAGGGGGTGCTGCAGCACCCTCAGCACCCCTAGCCTTGACTTTTCATTGGCAAATATCAATTATTAGACTATATGTATTATAATTTGTTCTTTATTTTTCTGTTTCTTCTTGACAGTGCCTGACTCAATGCTACCAATTTGTTTATTGTTTTCAATTAACCACTCAAAAGGAGTCACTGGGTATTATTATGTAAAAATCAATGTGTAAGTAATTGCCAATGGTACAGCAGTTCAGTCAAAACAGCCAACAAGTGTCTACCTCACTCACTCACCATCATAATCTTCACTATCCCCTTCGCTAGTATCAAAACATTAAAAATTGGCTTATCAATGCCATAGCTCTCTAGAGAAACAACTTTTCTTTATTATTATATGAGGACGGCAAGCTGTAAGATTAGCCCCTGCTTAACATTAAAAATACTCATGTCAACAGGCTACCATAGCAGTTTTACTTAACACACATGTACTGCTACTGGATTTTTTTTGACAGCGTATTATAACGTTTGGCTAAGTATAACCTAACTCAGTGCTTCTCAAATGGTGAGGTGGGGTCTCAGGGGGGGCGCGAGCGGCAGGGGGGATTTAGTTTTTTTAAAAACGTTTTTATTATTATTTATATATATATATATTTTTAAATAAACATTATACCAAGGGTCAGAAGAGTCAACATCTTACTACCCTTTGCCACATCCTATCTGTGTGAGATGGGCTTTTCCACTGTTGCTGCACTCAAGACAAAGTACAGGTCCCAGCTTAACATTGAGCAAGAGTTAAGAGTAGCAGTATCAAGTTTGAAGCCCAGATTTGGAATGATGTGCACTGCAAAGAGGGCTCACTGCAGCCACTAAAATACAGAGCAAATTGTATTTTTGTGTATTATAAGCAGAATGTGTTCATATAAAACAGACAAATAGGGAAATAAGTTCAAAATAATTGTGAAGGTGAATTTAGTTATATTAAAAAAGCTCAAACTGATGTAGCTGCCAGTTTCAAATAGTTCAGGGTTCAAGGCTTTTTTAATGTCTTGTGTTATGTTCAGGGAAAGTATGCAAATTGTACATTCAATATTGTTGCAAATGTTGCACACAAAGAGTCATGTTTATTTTTAAGTCATATATATTTTTGAAAGGGAATAAGCTGATGAAGCTGACTGACAAGTGACCAATGTTTACTGTTTAAAAATGTTATTAATTAAATGAAAACCCCAGAGAATCATTTGCTCTTGTTTCTGTGTTTTGAGATTCACACAGACTGAACGGTCTTGTTTAAATGTTACAAATTGAGTTAATAAACTTGGAAATTGTTTTAAGATGTTGCAGATGTCAGCAAATGTTATTAATCTATTTTAATAATAAGGTGATTGTATGCAGAATGCTGGTGCTAGCAACTCAAAGTCATATATAACTCTTATACAGATAAATAAATAAATATTAGCAGGTTCTCAATAGTATTTCAATTTAGGGGGGTCGCGAAAAAATTTCAGTCTCCTAGGGGGGGCATGACAGAAAATAATTGAGAAGCACTGACCTAACTGATCTTTTCTGTGGATGATATTTAGTGGATCATTTTGTAATGTCTGCCTTGTCAGGCGATTATTTTACACTGCTGACCACACGTAACGTTAAACGTTAGTGTCATTCGGTTAACGCAGTAATGTTAGTAGCTGGCTAAGCGCTATAGCTCCTAACATTAGTCACTCCAACATCGTAACGTTGGACGAGGCGAGCTATGCTATTTCTCGTGAACCACAGGGCGCCTGTGCAGCTATCTTAACACTCTCACCTTTCTTCGAAAACAAATCGCTGATATTCTGGGCCCTGATGTGCTCCTGGCCTCTTTACTTCCTCTCCTCTATTTTTTTGGCGTCTCGATGTTTCTGTTTTGGCATTGTCAGTTCTTTATTGATAACCAGCTGGCTGCTGCCGCAGTTCGTGGGTTAAGCGCAAATGTTCAAAAGAGGAGCGAACCATGGACCAAACTATGTCTTTTTTTCACATTTTGCTTGATTTTGTGGCTTTGTTTAAAGTCTGATGCATTAGTATGAGTATTAATTAGGCATATGTATAATAATTTAGTCATAGAAAGGGAAGCCTACATAATAGGCTACTGGGATTTTTGTGGGCCCCCCCCTGGGCCGTGGGCCCCTATAATTGTCATCACCTTTCACCCCTAAACGACGGCCCTGGGCCTATGTAATGCTAGTTTTCAATGACACAAGTCTGTGTTCTAGAAAGAGTGGTCTGGAGTTGCAGAAGTCCGATAATATCAGCTTTAATGCAGCAGTTGGAAATCAACAGTACAGAGCTCTGGGGTTGTCTACGTTTCCCTACCCACAACAGTGTTCGGGCTGGTTCACGAAGTCCAACTGGCTATCTGTCCCTGTCCCAGGATATATTATACAGTAATACAAAATGATACAAAGAGGGGTGAGCTTTCTCATGCTCTGGGAGTTGCTGGTGCATCCCACGCTCGGGTGCCATCTCAGCCCGGCTTCAAGGTTGCTCCTGAAATGAAGAGATTAGGACACAAAATACAGCCTGTTCCCCACAATGTGTATGAGACACAATGTTTAAGCCTAAGCAAACTTCGAAGTTCATAAAACATTACTTTAATAAGCACAATATATAATGTTAATAAGCACAATATATTCTTTAAGACATGCATCCTTTATAAAGTTGTACGAACATTGTTCCTTTTGCCATATCCACCGGTGCACAGTGCCCGTGATGCATTGGGTGGTTAAGATGCCACACATACTGATAACTTGAACTAGCTTATAGATAATGATAGCCCTTGATATATTTGGTGCCACACAGATGTCTGGAATCATAGAAGGTGCAGTGCCCGTGATGCAGCTGGTGATGACAGTTAATGTATTGTGCTGTAATGTATTGTACATTCTTTAGTCCTCGGTCTGCAGCGAGTTAAAATGAAATGAATCTAAGCGTAGTAGGCCTACTGAAAATAGGAAAATTCTGTTTAGTTATTTAGAAGCGAATTAGCTTTTTTCTGCTTTCAAAGGGGCTGGCTAGCTAACAGAACAACAATATAAAGTGTATATGCTTCAGTATAGATCAGTGAATTTTGTTATTTAAATGAATGTGTTTACTGTCAAAACTGTCAAAACTGCCTACCCTTACAAAAAAGAAGTATGCTTCAAGTTTAATTTGTAAGTATACTTATTTACTTTATAAATAAAAAGTATACTATTATCATGGTACACTAGCAGTTTCCTCTTTTTAATACTATTCTTGTACTAAGTAAACTGAATTGGCCCACTTTTTAGGTCATTTAGTACACTTTAAAGTACAATTATAGTGTGTTTGAAGTTTACTTTTGAATACCGTAAAGTAGCTTGTGTAGTGCACTTTTAGTTTATGAAGTATACTTCGTAAAGTACCTCAAAATATACCTTTGAATACTCTAAAGTAACCTGTGTAGTGCACTTTCAGTTCATGAAGTATACTTTGGAATACTTTCAAGTGCACATTCAATTGATGTAAGTACTTCAAGAAGTACATTTAATAAATGTCCATTTACTATGATTTACTAATATATTTAAATGTTTAGGGGCCTCTCAAACGCCGCCGATCTTGCGTCACTTGACAAGAAGGGGGGCCCTCGCCAAGTGACACGGCAGATTTTAGCTGAAAGAAGCTAATTACTGAGTATGAACTCACAATGTAACAATCCAGCTTTTCTTATCAAATTTAGCAGTCATTTAACTCATGGTTACAATGGTAAACCAGCACAACAATGACAACTAGAGAGGGTACAATTTCTGGGGAAATTGTAGGGTGTGCTTGCTTGCGTCAGTTGCAGGTGGGTCCGTCCCCTTAAGGTTTTCCCTTCTAGTGATATTTTCAAGCATTTAGCCTACTCATATTGCATAATTCATTAAAAACACCCTTTGAAACAAGTGAACCCCCTTTGAAACAAGCTACTGTAACAACGTTGTCACTGGCAATATTTCAGATGGAATCGCGATTCAAACAGTACCGTCTGCTAACTGAAAATATGCCCCCCAAAATGTAAATAAGTAAAGTTTGACATTAATTTATGGGAAATGGCTAATTCAAAAGAAGTTTACTAGAGGCAAGCTGGCTGCTGTTGCTATAGCCACACTTCACTGATTGTTTGAAAGCGACGGAAATGAGGACAGTACTACACTGCCAGTGGGCGACCGAGTCTCACTCTGAGGTTAACGTCAAAACAAGATGCGGTCTCACTCAAATTCCAAGTTTTACACAAATCACAAAAATACGCTGACCCGCTGGCTGTCTTCGCAATCGGCATATCTCTAGCTAAAGAATTTGAGTGAGACCGCGATGCCACAGCTAAACTTTATGTCAAAAGAAACTTTCTAATTTCCAGCGCTAATGTCAAACGTATTGAACCTAATGGTTGGGATTCTTTGGGGGTGGTATTTTTCACTCATAACAGAGAATGTCTAATATAGGCTCTGCTCATAATCTAAACTCCCATTTGCGTGCTAGAACGTCTCTATCACGTTGTATCCATGTGTCGTTGCTAACGTGTGCTGACGTAGTGACGTAGGCTAGCACTGAGTACCCTTCGTTCGTAACCTCCTAAACTGTGCAACGGAACATAGACAAAATTACAAGCAACTCAATCTGGACCAAGACGAAACTTTTGACACCAACGTTTTCTATGTCGTCCAAATATTTACGGATGCTTAGGGGAGCAAAAATAATAATAAGTAGAAACCCCTTTGAAATAGCACTTGAAGTTGTAGGGCCTTTTAAAAAGTGTAGGCCTACATTTTTTCTGAGATTTCTGGATTTCTGGTCCCACAAAGGCTGTTAAGACAACACACACACACACACACACAATGCAAACTGAAAGCACAGATATCTGGTAAATAGTAACATTTTATTGTTTAATATTTCGTTCGCATATAATCTCTCATAGGTTTTTATGTTGCTGATAATCCTTGACTGCCTGCCAATATTTTCATGATCAAAACCAACGTCACATCATATAGTACTGTAGTTGGGATTAATCTTGAGTTGAGTTGATGGTCTGAGAACCTTGCGAAAGGTACATTTACCAAAAGGTGCATAACATGTGGAAGTTCACCTTTGTTCCATAACGGCTAGCCAGCAATTTTGCTGTTCAAAACAAGTTCAAAACAAAGTTTTAATGATAGCACATTTGGGGGCTTTTCAAATTGCACATTTTCATCTTAGCCCAGGGATAGGAAAGTGTCATGTGAAAAGCTTTATATTTTAATTAGGTGTGTTTTTTGCTGTCGGGTTTTTGACATTTGACAACTATTCAACCTAATACTGGACATACGTAAGTATGACAAATGGAGTGTTTAGCCACAGTTGATACATTCCTCTATGGAAACATTGCATTCTAGATGTTTGTTTTTGCTACAGTATGTTTTATATTTTTATGTACAGGTGCTGGTCATATTATTAGAATATCATCAAAAAGTTGATTTATTTCACTAATTCAATTAAAAAAGTGAAACATATATATTATATTAATTCATTACACACAGACTGATATATTTCAAATTTGTATTTATTTTAATTTTGATTATTATAACTGATAACTAAGGAAAATCCCATCCCCCCATCATCCTCTTAACAATACCCCATAGATTTTCGATGGGGTTAAGGTCAGGCGAGTTTGCTGGTCAATTAAGAACAGGGATACCATGGTCCTTAAACCAGGTACTGGTTGCTTTGGCAATGTGTGCAGGTGCCAAGTCCTGAAATCTGCATTATAAATTGAGAATATTCTACTTTTATGACCCGCACCTGTATATTGTCATAGTAGACACGAGAGGGACCAAATCCAAGTTTATAGTGAACCTTACATTTACAGTAGTATCTTAACCCTAGCCCTGAATCATATATTAAATATGCACAATAAATATGCACAACTAAACAAGCTCCATGCAATCCTTATCTGATCACAATTTTAACCATCATTATTTGCTTCTTTGTAGATGGTGTGCTTGTCCTCAGGAAAATATAAAAATATATATTTTATTTTAAAATGTACATATGGTTTGTCAGTGAGTTCTTGGTAAGCATTCAGTTATTGTTGCTAAGCTGGGGTGATGTCCAGTACACATATAAAGGGCCAAAGGCCAAGGGTTAAAATACATACCATTGTAACATTTGTATGTGATAACTAAACAACTTAATTTGAGTGTTTAAGAGCGTTAGTGGAGGTTTCCTTGTGGTAAACAGCACTAGGGATTTTACATAAATCTTCAACACTAACCCATAGCTGGGAAATTGAGAATTGACAATAATAAACCCATGCCCAAACATCTACAATGTTGTCCTTTGAATGAGCAACACATATTTGTATCATACATCAGTCAGCATTGAAGTGCATTGATTAAAAGGTAAGTGCAAGTATAGATTTAGATGCATTTATTTAGACTAAAGGAGTAAAATTTCAACATGGCCCCGGAAATAGTCATTCTACAGGGGCCCCTTTGCAAAACAAAATTAACAAAAAAACACTATAGTTGATGCTGTTACTAACCTAAAATATATATGTCCCCCCCCCCTCATTTTCAAGCTTTTAAATTGACCTCAGAGTGACAATGTGTTGGAGCAATTTTGTGCTACCCTTTGTTGCCACTTCAGTTCATTGCATCAAATATAGTACTTTTTTCCTCAATAAAAGTATCTTACTCCCCGACAGGTCCCATGGTTCCTCATCTTGCTTTAAGGAACATGGCATCTGAACCAAGTCAGGAGAAGCGCAAAGTCAGTGAGAAGCACTATTTTAGTGCGATATTTTCATACCTGGTAACCTTGTTGCCCTCACCCTGGCTACCTCTGCATAGAGCGTAGGATAGTTAATATCACACCCCCATCAATAGGGCTTTATAGTTGTGACTGTGGAAAGCATCATTTTTATGGTCATGTCACCAGAGTAAGGATAACATCTTTTTGAGGTAATAAAAAACAAACAGCTTTGAGTTCTTCTTTAAAACGCAGTGTTCCTTGAACTTTGGATTCTGTCATCAGAATTCAGATAATACTTATTGAAACCATAAGGCTTTACAATAAATGCAACTTGACCATATGATGGCAAAAGTCTTCAGTGGAGGTGCTCCCCTCGGACTCTAGCTGCTCTCGGAGGAGGTGGGCGGTGCAGTGGAAGACGACCTCCGCCGTGACACGGATTGTGAGCGCTCAGGGCTGTGTTTGTCGTACGGCTGGAGCTGCACCTCCAGGAAGTCCCTGTGCTGCTGACTGATGACCTGGCTGATAAGGCCGGGGAGGGCCTGGAGGTTCCCCAGCAGCGTCTCCAACTTGGTTTCCAGGAGGGCAATTCTCTTCTCCATGTCCTCCCCTCTCTCGTTCAGGTCTGAGATGAGGTCATACATGATGTTCTGAGTCTAGAGCAGAGGGGAGAACACACACTCAAGAGTCCGAAAGAGGAACACAAGAATCTGGCATGACTTGGGTTAGGGCACTAAAGATGTCTTTACTTGTGAAGTGATACAACTGTCAATATGATCAATTGACCACAACATGATGAATCTGTCTCCAAAATACCTTAATTACAAAGAAACTGTCCACCTAAGCAAATACAGACAGTAACAGATAATTTACAGTGGTAAGTCTTTGGACACATAGTGTAGATTGCACTATTATTTCAGATTTAATTTAGGAATTCACAACAAAGATTACATATATCAAAGCATATAAGTGTAATGTACTAACTCAAAATCAAGATAAAACACTATCCATCTTTTGCACTATGATGCATTTCCCTATAGGATGTGATATACATTATCAAACATTGAGGTGGCACACTTCAGAGGAGGTGGAGTGAAGACTTTTGGGTAGTAGGTGATGAGGTATTGTTCAAGCAGGAGAGTAATCACAGGAAGCCTGGGGCTAAAGCTATTCATCTCTTACCTTGTCCTCGGCTCATTTGGGGGGAGAAATAATGGGCTGGGTTGCCTCTTTGAATCACAGTGATCAACGGAGGGCCAAAGCAACACTGACAGCTAGTCAAGCTATAACTAGGGCAGATGCATTTCAATGTGTTGCATCACAAACATACACCCTCATCCCTTCTTGGGATCAGAGTGCTAATTAATGTACAAGGTTAATCAATAAAAGAAGGATGGATGTGTTTAGAGGTGCTTCCGCTGCACTGGTCATCTTTACAGTCCATGAAATTAGGAAAACTGAATTTATGCTGGCCTTGGAATTTATAACATGAAACTCTATGCCAATAACAAGCTGTAACATTATTTTCTATGGAGGTGTCATGGCCAGCTAAGAACCCATTGGTGAACAGACCCATAGACACATTTAAATCATTGGATAATCAGAGTTAACAGCAAGGGTACTGTAAACATTAAGTACTTATCTGCTCCTAATAGAAGACAGTTGGTATAGATAGAAATGCGTATACTGAGGCACAGAATGCTGATGTGAGCAATAATGCATTGATATGGACTGTGGGTGTTTAGACTGATACGCTACAATAATGTATTAAAAAACACCAACCACAGTAATAGATAGAGGACACAAATAAATAAATAATAATGTGCTGTGCTGTGTTTTTTCCACTTAAAAAAGAAGGTTGCTGTTGCTGTATTGGCTGGGTTAAGTAGAAAGCATTACTTATTTCTCCTTAAAACAGATAAGGGGGACACTGTGACATCTAAATTATTTCCCTTTGCTTTGCAGAGGCTATGCAGATGCCAAATATATTTTAAGCTCCACTATTAACCCTCATCTATCCACAGGGATCTGACTGGAATGATTAATGCTATACTGCCCCCTAATGGCAAGAGCCACTTACGACAATGATTAAAGAGGGACTGAACAGGTATGGGAATGAGTCATCTTACTCAATGTCACAGCCCTATGTTACTGTTTTACAGCACAGGGTGAACTGGGTGATATTAACTAACGACTTTCATGGTGGCCTGACCATAGTGGACATTTGAATGTCAAAGCACTCTTTTCCCTCTCTCTCTCTCTCTCTCTCTTCTCTCTCTCTTTCTCTCTCTCTTTCTCTCTCTTTCTCTCTCTCTCTCTCTCCTTTCTTTACTGTGTCTCCACTTCTGGCTTAATCTTCCCATCCCAGCATGGCTCCCTACCTAGGTTGCTGTTTCTGCAGCGTCAGGCTGGCAAACAGCCTGGTCCTTCCCTAAGGTTTGTCAACTACTGTTTAGAGCATCGCAAGACCGCTACCAATTAAAAGAGGACAAGCTGAAAAACTCCAGTGTATTTTTGTCCACCAAAGCATACTCATCTTGTGTGTCCCTCCAAAATTGGTGTCTAGTATGTATAAAATAATGTTGATAATACAAAACCAAGTGTGAAAGGGTAATTAGAGGTTAGTGATAGTACAGACAGGAGATGTACTGGTATTTCATAACACAAATGAGAAAAGGTCAAGAATTAACATAATTTTGGACCAACATTGCAAGGATTTGTAGGTTGCCAGGTAACCATTTTGAGTTCAAAGCTGTCTTGTTGAAATGGCCCTGTGAACGCATGTCTGTTTATTTGACACCTGTAGACTTTGTTAACATGAAAAGGTGCTAATTTTAATTAACTTCATGTGAGTTGAAAACCACATGCAGCAATTTATGTCACTTATCCCAAAAGAATAGGAAGATATTTGTCTATTCCAAAAACGGTAATACAGATGATTTTCATATGTAAGAGTAAAACTCAATTTGTGACAATTGTCAGTCTAGCTTACCTTTGCAAGGTCCACTAGTGAGTTTGCTTGGTCATTCAGCTTGCGTTGCTCCATTTTAACACTTCTCAATCTGAACACAAGACCATTCAGAACCCGATAAATGTTTCTATCAATAAGGCAAATAGGCTTTAACACATCTGTGCACACACAAGGCATACACACGGAGAGCACTCTCAGGACATGCACAGGATGTGTGTAGAGAATGCAGGAATTTGCATGGGTCAGTTTGATTGGTTGAGCTGCATGCAAGAAGGGACCAGGGGCGGAGAGAGGAGAAGGGTGAAAGCTGCCAAGAGGGAGAATGGGACAATCACTACATCCTGAAATAACTCCAAGGACTCACAGTGACTGAAATGGGATTTCACTGACTCATACTATATGGTGTAAACAGAATAAAATGTGAGATTTTATAACTGTGACCAGTACATTTGTTCGGTTAAAGGGGCTTCTACAGGACTCATTGCTCTGTTTGACTGACTGTATGAATTATTCAACTTCTGAAAAGCCTATTTACATTTTCAAGGAAGTTTCTATTACAATTCTTAAAATAGAGATACCAGAGTCCCAGTGAGCCTTTCAATCTCAAATTCTCCTGAATTGATGGCAGACATACAGTATGCGTAGATTCAAAAGACACCATGGTTGAAGAAACACACATTTAAAAAGAGATTATTAAGAGACTAAAAGAGACAGATCTAATAGGGCTTTCTCTTGTTCTTATACACCTTCCTAAACTATTTTATAACTGAGCTTGCATGTCTTACATACAAAATACATGTTTTTTCTGAGAAATTGAAAACTAGAATTATATGTATCGCTGCTTCGATGTCTCTATATTATTGACGCAGACCACAAAAAAAAACCTTACTTCAATAGTCTGAATTATATTTAGCAATCTATACAGCGGTCCTAAATAATTCACAACTCCTATGTAATTAGGCTAGCAAAGCAAGTGCTTTGCTGCACACACACACACACACCACACACACACGCGCTCTGGGCATTTAGAAACAGCAACTGTGCAGTATTCTGGACAACAGTTCAGTTCTCAACATATCTTGGTGCTGTTTTTCTGCAATCACCCATGCATGCTAAATCACATTTGAGGCAATGCTCAGAGCAAGCAGAAAGTACCTGGGACAAAACCCTGGAGGTCATACATTGTCGATGGCATAAAGAGAACAAGGCTCTGTAACTTATGCCCTTTATCTTCAATGGACTTGGAGTCATCAACTTCAATTGGACTGTGTGAATGTAATAGTATTTGGTTGTGTGGATCCAGGCTGAGAATACAATAGGGGTTTCTAAGGACCCTGTGCTAATTGGCCCAGATTCATCCAATTTCATGCAGTGGAGTGTTGACGTTAGCATTCCCAACAGGCAAAAGTGTAGCTGAGATGGCACACTACACCAACAGGGGGCACTATAGAAGACACTAACTAACACAGGCAAAGAGAGATGAGGCCCTGACTGGTGACTGAGCAGCCATAGACTTTTCAATAAGCACATTCTAAAACAAGACAATATAATAAAAAAATACATCCTTTTTTTATGTAGAATATAAAACATGAGTTGTTCTAGAATGGGTGAAGCATAGGTACAATTTAAGAACCAACATCTTAAGCAGTGTCTTTGCAGCAGTGTCTTTGCAGCAGAGATGTAAGACCTGAAGGAATTCTGCATTTCATGGTTGGATGACCAATAGCTGTTTGGTGGCATTGATAAACAGGGTGTGCTACGGTCCGAACGTGGAATGCACTTTCGTCCCTCTCACACTCAATTTTATGTGTCCTTCCACCTCTGTGATTCAATGTTCCAGTGTAGCCCTAATTTTAAATGGCCGCTTTCAATCTGCTCTGATTTTCATCAGGAAGAAAAACAGCTATGCTAAGCTTTTCAATACCCCTGTGAATCCGTTGTGACCCATGTTTACCTCACTGAGGGGAGGGTAATGCAACATTTTCTTTAGGCTGATGTACACGGGCTGCTCAGTTTTGACTCTGTCCTGCTCAGCTGACCTACTGTTCTCGACTACAATGATTTGTGCTGAGTAGAGGACAGGGAGGCTCATGCTGTGTCCGTAAGCACAACACTTCTCAGTTTAAAGTCAGGAGAGCTCCCATAGGCTTACCGTGACCTTTCCCTCGAAGTTCATGTACCTGTTATCACAGTCCCGCAGCAACCATGCACCTATTGTCTTTCCTGCTAGCCCCCCCCCCACACACACACACACATCCACCACAACTTCTCCTCTTGCCCTCCTCTTCCATCATTCCTCGCTCTGCCATGGGGGAGCTGTGATACTGTACTTTAGCTGAGGTAACAAATGAGGAGAACAAACAGTAGCCTGGCTAAATTATCTCAGACCCTCTCAGACATATCATCAGAGATACTTTGACCAGCTTGTTTTATGCAGCTTTTGTGCCAGTTGTTCAAAATGGCATACCATTTTACAGAAGATCTACTGAAACCAATTACAACATGTAGCATGGTGAACTCCTCATATGCTCCTGAGAGGACTAACGCATATCAACAACAAAGACACCTGTGAATCAAACATGACTACCAACAATGTGAGCCAACACATAATCACCCCTGTCTGTTATTGAGTCATTCAAGAGAGAAATGGAGAAGATGTGGTTGCAAATGTAGTTACACGCGTAACAATGGTTCCACAAGCCGAAAGATGACCCCCAGCCCTGTTGATGAGAGCATGATTGAAAGGGGCGTGGGAGGGGGTAAACATGACCTGGGGAGATATATGATCCACCAAGCCCATAGCGGTGTTGCTCTCCTGGGGGAGTGCTAGTGGTCATCCTTCAGTCAGCGAAAGCACCGTTCATTGAGGGAGTTTAATCAGCGCTTTTCTGATTAAAGATCAAGTTCTCATCACATCCATGCAACAATGGAAAGAAAAATACCCTCCATCACCGATAATTGAAATTCATGTTAGGAAAAGTTTGTGTCAACAATGGTGTATGGTTCTTTCCAGAAGGAGACTAATAGGGATGATGTATGTACATATTGTTGTAGGAGTATAATGATGTCAGACCATCAAGCGTTGAATTGTGTAATCTTTCCGTAAAAAATACAACCATAGATCTTTTATGTATTTAGTTCGAATCATTAGGCTATTGAATCAGTTTAAATGATAGAGCAAAAACTGTAATGATCTAATTACATTAATTGGAAGATTCTTGACAAATTACCTTTTCTGCATGCTGATGTTACATTGCTTTTCATGTCAAAGCATAATGTTGGGATGTTATGAATTTCACTTATCATATGAGGGAGTGTCATTTTTAGTCACATCATTGAGTTGAAAGACAAGCTCTCATTTGCATGCACACAACATCTGTAGCTACATGTGAGGCGAAGACTTACTTTCGAGCTCTATTGCATTGTGTTGATACAAACCGGAAAAAGGAAACATAAAATAGACAAATGAATTAATACAACATCAGAAGAAACGTGTCCAGATGGCAACATCAGTCTGCTGGAGCCTGAGTGCTGCAGCTCTCATCCCACTGCTGCACTGCCAGCCTCGATCACATCAACCAGGCTTGTAAAAATCCTACTAACATTAATATCCTCAATAGCAGCAGCAAGAGCAGTAATGGTATAACACCATCTCTGTGTGGCTTTAGGCACTGCCAGCCTCTCGCCTACACACAGACAGGTAATCACCTCCAGTCCTCTGTGATATTGTAACACTGTGGTCCCAGTGAAGTGCTGCTTTCCAGAGGTCCTAATCATTCCCCTCCAGACTGGATCTGCTTATCAGACACATAGTAAGTCGGGCCAAGCTCCATGATAAAATCCCCTGAGCAGGAAATCACAGAGAACATACTCTTGAGTCTAACATGCACCCCAGTTTAGGATGAGAGCAAGAGACAGAGAGAGAGAGAAAGAGAGAGACCATAGAGCGTTCTGACCACTTCCTCTTCCTTCGACCCTTTCCTACTTACAACTCCCTACAGAGTTGTAAACAGCCATGCTGCCTTTTTTGTGTTATCACTGTTGATTCAGCAAGAGACCAGCAGACGAGGCAAGGCAATATTTGATTTGACATGTGTCCTACTGCCTCCAGACAGGTCACTGAGCTCTGACTAACCCACCACCCCTCCTTCTCTCTTCTTGACTGGAAGGACACCCCAACTGCAAGACCAGCCTATCTGTGGCCAATGACACACATGAAACTGCCTGCTTAACTACCCCCGCAGCTCAAGACTGAGTCAGAACTTAACACACAATTGGTCAAAAACACAGCAGCATCTCTCAATAAATAGCCCAGCTGCACATTGAGCTCTTATACAGAAGTGGGTCTGGATGTAATACAACAATATGTCCTTGCAGAGAGGACTGCAATAGTCTTTCCTAATGCAGAATATGTCTATTTATAGATTATTTCCTTAGGTCTGCAGGCTTTCCATTCTTAGGCTGTTCAAGTGAGATGGGGGTTGACATGAAATGTCACTACCACAAATAGCCTGAATGCAGTAGTAAGGCCATAATAATCCTAAAACATCGGACTTCATCGGATTGCAGCAGCAGACAATACTCCCAAACTGCATGCCGCTACCAGATATCTAAACTCTCAGTCTTTCTCATGATAATAGAAACAATATTAATGAGCAAATGAATGTCGAACACGGAAGACCACACAGACTTTGTTAACACACATAAAACATGGATTTTCACTAGAACATCTATAAAAAGGTGCTTTAAAAAATAATTTCTTACTAATTCAGTGTAACTGTCAATCACTTTCAAGAGAGGAAGTAATAAAGGTTCTTGTAATTGGGTTGAGGCAAGTTAAAAGAATGGAGAAACTAAAATCAATACACGTTTTAGAGCCTGAGAGCACTGGAGGTTGTTCCCCGGAGACTCCCTAAGAGAGTGCCTGACAGGTACCAGTCTGATCATGTGGAGGGAAATGGAGAAGCTAGATATGTCAGACCCCGAGGTCAGTGTGATTTCTGTCTGAAACTGGAGGCACACAAGGACGCAGAGAAGACATTGTGACATGGAATAGAACTGGCAGCTTTTTAAGGAGAAGATGGGGGTAGAGTGATAGAGAGCGAAAGGTGGTGCTAGGGAAAGGGAGAGGGGAGACTGATAACATGAGAGACATAGAAAAAGAGAAAGGGAGAAAGAGAGAGAGCGGAAGGGAGAGGGTGATTACTGCTGTGACCTTCCTGTAACTGCTGAGAAGACTATATACAGTATATATAGTCAGAGATATAGTCTAGAGATAGAGAAATACTTTAAACTGTTAAATAAAGTATAGGCCCTGCCCACAACATCTGTCATAGCTTTCATTGGCTTTCAAGGCTCTATTTATACAAGACTGCACAACCACTAGATATGTACAGTCACATTAGTGATGAATGGTGGTTCCCCATTACACGACAATATTACAGTCAGGTGAGAAGACAAACAATAAAAGTAATTACTGAAATACAAACGTCAAACCTTTGCTACAGGTGTCAAACAATTCAGATATCTGGTTCCTATTTAAAAAAATGGGACGTATTGAAACACATCAACCAAACCCAGGTACGGACAGGTTTAGGGGTTATTGGGGGTGGAACCTACTGATGGATAGCTTGGAGGAACTTCCTCTGGTGCTTTCTGACTCTGGCATGGTCCATCTTCCTTACTAGTTTGGTGTTCTTATAGATGAGCCACGTCTCCCTGAGTACGTTTGCAGCTGTGTTTTTTACCTGCAACAACAGAACAAGAACGGGGTGGCGTTCACAATCACAGGACAGCACTCCATCATATTCAGTATTCCTAAAATGTAAACTGCAAGGTGAATAAAACCTTATATTATGAAAATCTGACCATCAAAAGGATATTGACTTACTCTTTTTGTCAGCTGTGTGTCCATCATAAAATTGTGGACATGTTTTTCAGCTTTGGTTAATTCCAGCTTCTTTGCAACCACAGCTACCACCAAAGCTGTGCAGCCGGCACCCTGGGAAATAACACGGACATGAGTGCATACAAAACTTACGGCGCCATATTTCTGTGAACAGCTCTAACACTGGAATAACCATTGGACTTGAAATCATAAAACAAACAAAGCAAAAGGTGTCTAAGTCATATCCTCTGATGTGAAATCCTCTGGATAGACAAATCTATGAAATTATTGAGGGTCGAAAAGGATCTTATCAGTAGAGTCTTCTCTGAATACATTTATAACATATGGCAAACTCACCTATACATTAATTTATTATTCCTTAAGAGATAATATAATCCATCATAACAAGCATGATGAGCATGAACAACCTGTAAGAAGTGGAACTGTGAATTGTAAGAAGTGGAGTTTGGTGAACTGTTAAAAATTGAGAAATATCAAAGAAACTTCTGGAGGCGTCCAGTTGTGACGCCAGAGCCTTCTGCAGCTGGTGCTGGCTGCCGCGCTCGGCATCCCCAGAAAATAAGGACAATAGGCTGCGTCTCATTTAGGGTTTCAGTACAGTAAAAACACGAACGATAAGTGCCTGTTAGTGTATGGTCCGGTGCGAAGTCTTGATTGTTTCTAGTTCAGTCCGAGTCTTGTTTAATCTGTGTATTGTTCCAGTCTTGGCTAGTTTACATATCCTCTGTTTTGGATTACCTGTATTGACCTGTCTGCCCGTGTACTTATCATTGCCTGTCCGACCCTTCTAATTAAATCTGCGCTTGGACCCAACCCTGTCTGGTACTTCTTACACTAGTATTAAGGGACATGGCCCTTAATATGACTTTACCTTCTGACCTAATCCAATGGGACATTGTAGCACTACAAAGCATTATGTGCTCTATGGCCACAAGAGCCTGAGTGATAACAGTCTCATTCATTCTGTACAATGCATATGGCTTCATGAATGAATGTTTAAAGCATGTTCCCCATAAACACACCCAGAGGGCTAGACTGAAATACATGACTTAATGCGAGCAGCACTGGAAGAGAAAGATTTTAGAGTCTGAACTCACCATAATGCCAGTCAGGAGACACACTCCTTTTCCACAGTATGTATTGGGGACCATGTCCCCGTATCCAATTGTTAGAAAAGTGATGGAGATCAACCACATGGCTCCCAAAAAGTTGCTGGTAATGTCCATGTTGTCGTGGTATCTACAGTAAAACATAACGCACACATTTTGGCTGGAAAGAGGAGAGAAAGGCATATACTTGGATATGCATGTGCAAGGCACAATATTACGTCCATTCATGGGTTTTATTCATGTATGGGCAATTTAGCAGCTGCTATCCAATACCATTTTTTATTTTTTTATTTAATAATGATTACATTTATTAATAATAGTAAATTATTTGACAGGAGATAAACTATGATGACCCTGACTGTTTTTGACACTGTAACACACACACACACGCGTACCACATAGAGCAGCCTTTCTCAACCCGGGTCCTCAGGAACCCCCTGCCCTGCATGTTTTAGATCAGGGGGGTTCAATCCTGGTCCTCCGGGTCCACTGCCCAGGTCCACTGCCCTGATTCAAATGAATGGTCGATATCAGGGTTCTGCTGAGCTAAATAGCAACCAATTCATTTGAATCAGGTGTGTTGGAGCAGGGAAACATTTAAATCATGCAATGAAGGGGACCCTGAGGACCAGGGCTAAGAAACACTGACAAAGAAGATCTAGGGGATCAGGCTATATCTACCCACTGGCCTCATAGAAAGGATTGTTTACCCACAGCAAACCATTTGGCCTTATCTATGTTTCATGTAGTGCATGGAGCATGAAGGGCAGGTGGGAGTGCACCTTTCGCAGGCTCTGACAGTCCAGGCTGCGATGATCCACAGCGAGATGGTGAAAACCAGCAACACAGTGCCAGGGCAGATGGTCATGAGTGTCTTCATGACGAAACGCGTGTTGAAGTTGATCTTGTTGAGGGCCCCGATGCTGCGGGAAGAGGCATCGGTGAAGAGCTTGCTGTGGAGCAGCATGACGCGGGCGATGAGGTAAAGACGCAGGAACATGGGGATGGATAGGATGATGTCCACATCTGCATCCGTCTTGGATGGCGTGTAGGAGAAGGCCAGGCGTGCAGTCCAGGTGAAGGTGTAGTTCCCCGGGATGGGGTGGATGGCGCACACCAGAATCTCCAAGCAGATGAAGAAGATGCGTTCGTACGTCATGGCTATTCTCCAGTCGTCCGCTGCATTGTCCACCATAAATAACTGCCCAAGGTAGGCACATGGAGACAGAAGCAGATGGAGGTTAAAGGGAGATTGTATTTGTATTTATCTGGCACAAGAACATAGCTCTTTAACTCTCTTAGCCCTGACGTCTATTTCCAATCTTATTGAACTTTTGTGTTCAGAGGTTTAGGTTGGATATCATTAACTGTAAACCATTTTGTATTATTAAAGGGAAATGCACAAAGTTATATTTGATTGGATAATTAGCATACTCAATCTAAGGCTTTAAATGTTCCTTCAGGATTTTAACTCACTTTAACCTTTTACTAGATTTTTTACCCCCCCAAATCATTACCTCCACAAAGTTCAGAATAGTTACAGTGGTTTATATATATATCTTTATTAGTGGTGGGCCGTTATCGGTCTAACCTTTTACTAGATTTTTTACCCCCCCCAAATCATTACCTCCACAAAGTTCAGAATAGTTACAGTGGTTTATATATATATCTATATTAGTGGTGGGCCGTTATCGGCGTTAACGTGCTGCGTTAACGTGAGACCCTTATCGGACGATAACAAAAATATCGCCGTTAATCTATTCTCAAAGTTGGGTTGGGAGCTGGGTCTATACTACGCAAGCTATGATGACTTTCACCTTGATATTTTTGCGCGGATGTATACCTAGACGAATTGCACGCCACAGTTTACCAAGCCTGCAGTAATGGATGCCTGGGGGGTATTCCAGGTAGCGGGTTTAACAAACTCTGAGATTAACCCTGAACTCTGAGTTGAGTTACTCTAACATTGGTAACTCTGAGAATTCGGTTCCAGAAAAGCTGATATGAATTAGTTAACTCAACTCGGAGTACGTCAACTCAGAGTTAAGCGCGGGCATGAGAACTATTGAAAGCCAACATCAATGGAGCTCCGATACTAGGATCCACCATGCCACCCGGCGACAAAAAACGTTGTCCCACGTCACCAAACTTCAGATTCAAGTTTCATTACGTGTTTATGGTCGAGTACATTTTCCGGAAAAAAGCAACACGGCTGTAGCAGCGTATGCAAGTGGCGTGGAAGACAATTGCTGCCGAGCATACATTTGAATATAATAGCCAGTCCATACATTGAACATTTAACCCAACTGTCCGTTAATGTTACAGGAGAAAAAGTGGTGGCCTTAATAAAATAGCAGGTTCAATGTTTTATTAAAATATAAAAACATACTACGCAGGTAATGCATAGTTTGCTTAGGCTATACGCTTGTGATTGTAGCCTCGACGTCACCTTGGTTTTAATCATATTCGACATGATACTAATTCAATATCAATTGGTGCCTATTTCAAGCAGTTTCCCCCGACAGAATGCTTTTCATCAAAAGATGATGATGACGAAAAGACATTGACTGCTGCCGTAGAAATGGATGCAGAGAATTATGTGGTAGCTGGTAGTTCTCTCCCCATGTAGCTTACTATTATTTACATCGTATAAAAACGATTTGCACATTCTAATCCTGTTGAACAGAGCATGGATGCTACAGTGAGATGTTCATTTAATGGCAGGTGTATTTTGCATGTGGAACTGTGAAATGTAGCTAATGTAATCTCATGTATTCCTATATAGTTACAAATAAATGAGTTGTACAAACTGTACCTCATGAAGAAAGTGCCAAAAACTGACCAAGAGATGGTGTAGGCCTACTTAGGGTAGACGAATAAAGACTAATCTCGAAAACGATTTACTGGAACTCCAGTTACGGGAGAATGCATGGTCAAAAGTGATGTTAATTGTAGGAACAATAACCTATAGGCTATGAATATTAATTATTGAATTTGCTGAATTTCTATTTTGACCAAGAGATGGTGTAGGACTTAGGGCAGAAGAATAGAGGCTGACCTTGTAAGGCTATCAACCTGCCTCCTCTCATATGGTAAACTATGGAGTTACTGGATGGAGTCTCAACTTGATGGCTCTCACATCTCATTGTGTAACTTACTGTAGCATAGTCATGTTGATAAGAAAGGGTCAAGATTGTGGTGTGATTGTAGTTGATCTTGGGTATTAAAAGGAATTGTGAAGCATTTTTCTGTGGATGATTGATCTCCTGAGACCTTCTCCTCAGCTCTGGCTTTGTATCTCTGGTTTACAATAGGCCTAGTCATGGTAGAGTAGGCCTAGTTAACTTTCATTGATTTCATTCATTTGCAATATGATTACATGGTTATATTATTTCACTTTAATTTGACCATTCTTGCTTTGATTTAACCCAAAGAGTCAAATAACTGCAATTGGTAGGCTATTGGCATTATTTGGTTAATGTTAATAGGCCTACTGTTCAGTTTCCCATCTTCCTTCAAACCAAGGCTACTCATTGTTAGATTTCTATTTGTAGGCAATGAAGAAGACCAAATCCTACAATTTCAATGATTTTTCTTTATTTCAGTGCCAAAAAGCTTTTGGTCAATTCTGTGTGCACGTCCACGGCGTATAACACTAGCGATGAAGACCCAAGGGCTGAGAATGTTGCTCAAATAAATTACAGATCGTGACGGGAAACGGTAACGTTAACTTAGGCATTCATCAGGGAATTAAAGCACATCAAATCGCAGTCTTAAAATCGTCTCCTGCGTATAACTAAGCGAATTTAATTTTGTTCGAGATCGCTCGGCTGAACCAGGAAACGATATCCCATGTCTTCCAACGCTATCAAACTCAGAAAGTGGGAGGGGATAGGTAAAACTCAGAGTTTGGCATGGAACTAACCTGCTCGCGACTAGGTTAGTTTCACAGCGTAAGTTACCATGGCTACTTACCAAAAGGTTTCGTTACCTCTCTTTCTGGAACGGAAACCTAGGAGTTTGCCTGTTTTCAGGGTTAAACAACTCAGAGTTTTCACAAAACCGGCTACCTGGAATACCCCCCTGATCAAATTATACTTTTCAAAATAAGTTTGCGGTTCAACAGGACACAGCCAAGACGCTGCGCTCTTCTAAACTGATCCACACCTTGACGATCGATTAATTTGAGGATCTGTCAGATTGTGTCCTGTTGAACCACAAATGAAATTTGAATTGCCCGTAGATGTAACCAGCGATATCCTTGCATATGTCCATTGCATTGTCCTGATGCACAAGAGCTATATCACCTCATCCAAATAAGTATGTTTCCTTCTGAATAGGCCCAAATCACGGCAATGTCTTTACAAAGTCCGAATGCTTATTACAATCTAGTGATTTTGGGCTAAAATTAGGAGTCGGCCTAGGCAGCCTATTTCCCTATTGCTGAATCCTATTGAAAAGTATAATTCTGATTTTTTTCTTGCAAATGTACGACTTTAATCTCAGAATATTACCCCTCCGGCTCAGATTTAAACCTATCTACCTGGCCCTAATACGCCGTCGTAGAAGTTTAACTCAGTTAAATATGTAAAAAATATATAGTTTTTTTCACTCGCCATTACAAACTTTCTCTCGCGCACCCCCGGTGATCAGTCTGCGCACCACTAGGGGTGCATGCACCGCAGTTTGGGAACCACTGATTAGATTCATCTAGAATAATATCTGCGTTAACGGCGTTAATCTAGATTAATTCCAAGATTACAGTGAGATTAATCTCTAATATATATATATATATATATGTTTTTAAAGATATCAATAGGTGAAGTGATTTAGCTGAGCTATAGGCTGGATAATCTTCTATGGAACGCCGATTTAGTCCCCAAAAAAATTATAAAATGTATTACCTGCCTGAATGCCTGAATTTGTGACTAAAAGCTTCTTACATCCATGACTCTACAGCAGCAAATATGAGATGCGACTTGAAAATCGTCAATAATGTTGAATGTTGTGTGAAACCATGACGATTCTGGTGATAGAGGTAGATAGGTGTCCCTATCTGCCTTCGTTATTTTGCAGCATGCGTTGGTCTGAAGATAACCACGCCCCTCTCGTTTGCATGTGAGATCGGAAATAAATGTGGAGGGGTAATAAATGTGGAGTGGTAATAAATATGGAGGGGTAATAAATGTGGAGTGGTAATAAATGTGGAATGGTAATATATGTGGAAATAAATGTGGAGTGTAAAAGTCTCAAAAAATAAATAAATGTGGCATTAGGAAATAAAAGTCCCATTAAATAAATAAATGTTGTCTTTACAAAAACGTCATTTTGAAATAAATACATTTATTATTTATATATTTATTGCCATCTTTTTAAATGTTAGGCTTTATTTCATAGCCATATTTATATATTTATGTATTTATATATGTATTTACAGATCTATTTATTTATTTAATTTTGACTAAATCGGCGTTCCATAATTTTCAACTACAAAGCACTATCCCGATGAGAACATCTGTCACTGCCTACTTTAGCATTCTTAATACCTGGATATACTGACCAGAAGGTTGGATGGTCCTCTGGTGGTGGGATAGGGGGTTCTCTACGCCTAATTACTCTCCTCTACTGCATCCCCTTCTCTCTCCTTCACTCTGTCTCTCTCCCTCTCTTTTTTTCTCTATCATCTGTCCTCCCCGGCCCCTTCCATATTTTATCCCTCAACCTTCCATCCATCTCTCTCCCTTTAATCTAAGCTGTCTGCAAGCTCCTGGGTTCATGGCTCATGCTCACACCCTGGGCCAATGCCCTAACCCACCACCATCACCACTATCTAGTCAAGTCACTTGATTGACTGGGCTTATGATCTGTAACATAAACGACTTCCTTCTCCAGAGATGGCCTCCCTTTTCTTGCCTCTCCAACCCCATCCTCGATATGCCTTCTGCGGACGAATCACTATTAAATGCAATCGAGCCCACTAGCTTTCTACACAGTCGTCAAATCATTCTCCTCTCTGACACACAGTGCTGGTAGTCCTCCCCAACGGTTCACTCTCCGCACTCAATCACCTCAAGGTCTTACGGTTGTATACGGGGCCGTCACAACTGGGTGTAGATATTTAACTAAATGTTGCCGTCAGCAAATTCCCGGAAATCTTTCTTGGTTGGCTAGATCAACTGTGACTGCAGAATCCATTCAATATAAAGGGTGGGGGGAAATGCAAATTACGAACTAAATTTTGACTTAAACCCACCCCATGAAGCTTTGTGATTACATTTATATTTTATTATTTCTATTTATTTATAGAGACATGTCTAGTGACATCTGCCCGTCGAGAGTGAGGGATAAGATTATATAAATGTTGATTTGGGCCTATTTTGCAACATAAATGAATTATTTCAGCCTGGTTCAGGTTTTGTGTCCATAAGTGGCATTCTAAACTGCAATTTGTGCTTTAAATAGGTCCTGTCTATCCCACACATTGTTGGACTTGACAACATAACATGATTGAAAGACAATCAAATATTCAGGATCAATTAATCTAGAAAACATGTTTCAAATACATCACACACATCAGCCAAATGTTCTGGCACATCAGTTAAAAACACGTACATTTAAATAATTCAGAATACTCAATGGGTACAAAGAACTTGATGGAAACTAAGTGAAGCTACACATCAGGGCTTGTTATCCTGCCAACTAACCCTATTTAGGCTAACTCTAAATGCCTAATTACAGTACAGAAATTATGAACAACTCCAGGAAGCAAAATGGGATCGATGACCTGGATTGTTATGGATATTTAGCGATAATACATTACTAAATCTTGAATCATTGAAAATATATTTTCCAGGGCCAAAAGTCAACTTTTATCTTCAGCTCAAGGACACACTTAAAATAACAAATTTACCACCTACAGGAAATTGTGCTCAAGCCACCCACGCACCAGACACTCACACACCCCCCTTGAATTTGAATTCCACAGGCCCCCTGACACTACAGACACCCACACTACACTGTCATACAAATAACATTCCACACAGAACATCCTGGATCATGACATGCTAATTACATGGTGATGCTATATGAACACCAAGATTACACTACAACCATTGACAGCATCCCAGTATACGGCATATACAGCAGCCACCACCATCGAACGCATAAAAGATGGAAAGCAGTTTGGGCTAGTTCACTGTACAGCACTTTAGATGAATGACCCACATCCAAGTGAAGCATGATAGGAGCCATCCCACACATTAGATGCAGTCCCTTCATTCATCAGAACCCTAGGTTGTATTTTCCCCTGCAGTGGAAGATAATTTAAAAACCCCAGCAAGCTTGTTGTCCATGTCAAATGAGCAACGTCAAGCTCACTGAAGGCACTGACATCTGTCAAGAGATGGTGTAACCCTAACCAGAGACCTGCCTGTTAAGCCGTCCAAGGGAGTGTAACTTAGACACGGAAACACAAGCTGTTACTCCTCTATGTGACAGACGGCCTCTTACTCACAGAGTTAGGCCATCAAAACAGAACAAGACACAATATCTTTTGTCAGAACCGAAGACAAACGTTTTTGCTCCGTATTAGAGACAATTCTCTTGGACAAAAGAAAACGTTTACAAACTTTGCTGCTTCAAAACAATGTAATTAAACATTTAAAAATAGATTACGTAAGGGAAGCCTACTTGGTGGGTAGAACCAATTATGGTAATGGTTGACCTGAAATACAATACCAAAGAGCTCTCTATCTATGAGCATCTAATATTCCATGGCTTACACACAACTTCTAGTTATGAGGGAGAGGGAGGAAACAGGATCTTCTCTCTAGAGAGAAAACGTTGAAAATGATGTTGGCTGCATGGCGAACCACTCCGGTTTCTTCCACTGTACATTATTGTCACATAAATGATGATCCAGGTAAAGTCATGCTAAAAACTAAATGGAAAAAGGGGATGGTTGTGGGTGGGGTAAATACATAATTTTAAAGTCTTCATTGCCCTGAAAGTGGCCATTTGGGTGATCAATTACCTTAAATAGAGGAGACACTGAGGACTGGCTGTCCTAGAAATCCAGCTCTCGTCCAGCCAAGAATCTTTGCATTCAGTTAGTTCAAATCTTAAGAGGGCTTCACTGAGTGTCATTTAGACCATATGGACCACACACACATATACATTTGTACATACATGCATATACTCATACTAAAACGTCTTATATCAAAAGAGGCACAATGGATCTCTGAAAAGTCTTTAATGGCAAATTCTAACAGAGGAAAATCACTCATTAAATATAGCCACCTGGAAAGGTCCAGTGCCTGCACTCAAATGGCAAATGGTTGGCTTGTCGTCTAATGGATACAAATACTGTTTAATCATTAAGGGAGTATTTCCCCAGCTCATCACAGTACATTTGCATTCCTGGGTATAATAAACAATGTCACTGCGCCAGCCAAATTTCTTTTTTGTCTGCATGACTCACTTACACATGTCCCTCAGGTCAGCTATTTCCTCAGCATCTTGTCCTCCACACCTGTCTCCTATGCTGTAGGTATGGCTGGGCAGATGCTCATCCACTGTGCTTCTTGGGTGGGTTACTGGTTTCCCTACGCTGTTCAATATAACTAATGGAATCCAGCTCAATATTTAATCTGTGTAATGTGGAGATGGGAACATATATCTAGTCGCTGAGAATGAAATCGCTCAATCTCATTAGTGAATTAGGTTGAGAGGTTCATCCCAATTAGAAATTAATGCAATGGTTTATTTATTATATCAAAGTGAGCCTCTAAAAGGCCACCTTGCTCAGTAAATCTTTAGTTATTGGGTGCATTTTCTTCGTATTGAAAATAGGAGGTCTTCCACAGTCACAATCTTTTGTTCACAAAAGAAAAGATGGAAGCCACCAAAAATGCTCCAAACACATCTAATATCCTTCAGAGAGCTCTGACTGTAAACACACTGGCATATAAATGATCTATGCATCAATTTCTTAGATCATACATAGTGCATTCTCTACCAAACGTGAGCAATTAATTATCCTTCCTTTCCTCAGCCCTTTGGGAGTATCTCTGCCCTTCAAAGACAGTTTTTTCAGTAAAAACTTTGAGGTCAGCAGCCAGCATTGTTATCTGACTCTCGTCGGGCATCTCAGGTAGAGGACAGATTTCACTGTGAGAATTGTAGAGCATCTCCTGCAGTTACACGGTGTCTCTTGACACACGCACCACCCCAGGAGGACACCACCAGACTGGGGCGTCGCTATCATTCAGACAGCTGGGACACATGTGGATTAAATCCTCAAGTTGTCACATCTCATCTTCTCTCCCTTGGTATAATAACAAAGGGGAGGTAAAGGGGCAGACGCATGCATGAAAATACGAATCAAAGACCGGTTTGAGAGCGGTAATGCGCATCTCCATGCACCACACATTAGTTCCTAGCAGTATTCTGATTATACCAGATGGCACCCAAATACAGCAGTGCCCTCAACTTGATTGGCTCCTGGCAAGGTTATTTTTATGCAAGAAGAACCAAAACAACAACAATTACTTAAGTGTCACTCAAGGAATGCTGGAAACTCAGCAAGCTCATCTGTGGAGATAGCAAAACCATGCTTTAGGTGGTTTCTCTGTTTCTCATAACGACCGTTGACAATGACAAATCAAAGTCCTTGTGTAGAGGCATAGTCTCCAAGCTCTCAAGTTCGTTCACGGAGTCCTCTAAAAGAGCCTCCTGTCAACACAGCAAACAAAACACACTGATGGATTGTCAGCTGTCGACAAAAGAAATCATGAGGTCTGCTGTCTCACATAGGGAGCAGTAGCACCTGAGGAAATAATCATTCAGCCGAAAATGCTGTTGAGTTTCTGAATGGCAACACTATGTGGATAGGGAGTGGGAGAAACAACAACCTCTAATTGGACAGAGAAAGAGAGAGAGAGAAAGAATCTCTTTCTTTCTCTCTCTCTCTTTCTCTGTCCAATTAGAGAATGTGGGGTGGCAGAGAGACAGAGAGAAGGGTGAGTGAAAGCGAGAGAAAGAGAGAAAAATAAAAGAGTGTGTGGTGGGGTTGGGTGAATAATAAAATGGTTGGGTGGCAAAGGAGTGAGAGAGAGATAGAGAAAGTGGAGAGAGAGAGGTATAATAGAATTTGAAGAGATAATGCCTTAGATCCTGGACCTGACGTCTATCTATAAAGACACAGAGAGAAATCTGATGTGCTTGAAGCTCCATGTCACCAATCACTACCATCTTGCCATCTTAATGTAGAGGATATGTCCCAGTTGTGTACCTTGCCTGACAGCTAATGTCCAAGTCCCATGCTCAGACTGATCTCGTCATTTCAGTCTCCATGAGAGAGATGACTAAAAACTCAAAAGAACGACGTGCACAATACACAAATTGAGCACCCCAGAGAACAGGGGAACACAGTTTGTCCCTGTCTGTACAGTCTTCACAGGTAAATTACTTTCAAAGGGTTAAAGGGGTGTGTGAGTCTTTTGTTTCAAGAATGTACAAGACAATGAACTAGTGGTCTATTAAGACATATTTGTGTTAATTAATCTGACAACAAAATCATTCTGCTATTCACTATTTATTCACTATTTATATTCCTATGCTATAAGTTAAGAGAGGAATAGAAAATAGTTAAAGAGTTAAAACAAGTAACAAGTAATATAAATCACTGTGTAGAGCAAGTACGAATCATTTTAGAGTTGCAATTTCCAGAGATTTTTTTAATAATGATTTGATAAACGCATTTAACGTTTATCAAAACAAAAGAAAATCTTTTGTGGTGACTATATTTGGCGGCCCAATCTTTTGCAAATGTGATTCTTCTTCTGTCTATTTCACTCACATCAAGCTGCTTAATAGGTTCTTGACAATATAGTAATTTACTGTATGTCCGGGAGAAACACCATGCGGGGCCGCCATTCTTCATTTTAATTAAGTAGTCCTACAACCCAGACATAAGTGCTGAATTGCAGGAAGACACAACATAAGTAATGCAACAATGCTCTGACGCAAGGTCATAAAATTGAGTTTTGTCCAAGAGCAGTTTTGTCCAAGAGCACGTCAAGGGAAGCTGAAATCCAAACCATCAACCCGTTGAGGTTGCCAAATGTAAAACATTACTTGGAAAATAGATTTTCCCTTCAATCGTTTAGCTGCTCATGTATCCCCAAGAAATTGTACTTCCACTGCATTAACCAAACCTTTATTTTAATATTGCTGACATTGTTAACATTTTTACCCTATATGTTGTAGAATGCTGAGATTATGGAACCTATATTAACTTGTGTATTTCCCACATTTTAATACAGTATGGTCTGGAGTTTCATTTTATGGGTCAACATTGAGTAATAGGATTTCATGCCTTAATTAGCTTATGTCGCCAGAGAAAGTGACCTTAATTTGAAAATAATAATTTCAGAGTAATTTGACTCAGTAAAGTCAGTAAAGTCAATTGAGCATTAGTCAACAATATATTTGTTAAGATTGTTGTTTGCAGCTATTGCACACTGAGTTCCAATATCAGCTATATAGCTTGTCCTATAGCCTGCATACATAGTTAGACAAATGTGTTTGAACATAATGATGCTATTTAACCATATGATGAAAATACCTTGTGTGTCTATGATATTAATGGCCTTAGAAAAAGAAAAAAACACATACCTGAATCTCCCTTGCGTGGTAGATGATGATCAAACCCAAGAGAATTATTGTAGAAAGGGTAATCAGGCATTTTAGAGCTAATGAATACAAAGACTCCTGGGAAGAGAGGAACAACACTATAGCAATTCAACAATACACATTGTGAAATATCTCAAGAATAACGAAATTATAGGCTTCATTACAGTAAACTAGGTAAAAGTATTTGCCAATTTACATTAATTCATTTTACTCATTCATTAAAAAAATTGTGACACCATGTGTCACTCCTTTAGGCCTAATTTGTGTTGCTGGAGATAACAAGCACCTGGACAACGTGATCCCTATCCAGCCATGCAGCTATCGTTGGACGCGTGTCCCGTAAAGATATAGCGTACATAAGTCTCAGGAAACAGAATAGACCACATATGCTACGGAAACAATGTAAATATGTAGGAATGTCAGGAGGTACTTTGGAACGAACTCCACTTAACATGCTATAAAATCAATTTGCATTTGGCTCTGCACGTTATGGGATTGAGTTACGCACCTTTCCATAAGCTCCCCATGAGAGTTCGGTCTCTATGACCATAACAACGATCCCAAACATCCCAAAGATTAAAGCATAGTCGCTGAGACGTTTCCTTTTCTCAAACAAGGCCCTTCTGTGTCCAAGCTTTTCCCCAATGTTCTGGTTCTTCTTTTTACCCGATTTATTGCCACTGTGGCCACCCCCTCCGTCTCCCGATGCGTAAGGCATCAGGGTGGTTGAATTGTTCTCCGGTTTAGATATTAAGGTGTCCGACGGGTCTGCGGCAGAGATCGGTTGGAGAGGCTGAGACTCTGAATCAAACTCGTGTATGTTTCTGCGGGACGAGCTCAAGTTGCTCAGCGGCCGCATTACGCCGCCGTTGTATCTGCAGCTGCTCATGGCTATTTCATTGTATGAGTTACTCTCTTTGTGGCTGCTGCTTGGGCTGCCCAGTTGCCGATCGTGGCATTGCTGACGGTGAGGGCGATGCTGTCTGGTTGAACTACCATGACTAGAGGGTGTGAACTCACAAACGCTAAACTGACCGCCTTGCTTTGACGAGGTTACAGATGGTGTCCTTAAAGTTCCAACAGTGGTCGGCGACGACCCGCGAAAAACAAGGCTTTTTCTTGGATCGCAGGTACAGTTACTGCAGGTGCACGGCTCGCGCTGTTTGGTGAGCCGTTCCTCTCGTCCGCAGTATTGCTGGTACTTACAGTGCTGGAACTGCTGTTCTTGAAAGAAATCGTTCTGCAACTGCAATGGTGTTTCCATGTCAGTGCGGCCGTTTAAAGCAGCAGTCGGGTACCACGGAGCACCCGATAAGGGGTACGGGATGATAGGTACGGTGCATGAATGGACCCATTTCGGCTCCGGTAGAATGTAACTGATGCATCTGATTGGATAGAGGACACCAAAACAACTAGCTTGACGTCACTGAATCGGTTGAAACATCTGTTTGAAAATTCAGTTTGAGCAGCATGTCAAAGTAGATTTTTTTTTAAATTACAGGTGAAATACTATGCAGGGACGTAGGCTATTTTCTTTCAGTGAGATTGACTCGGAAAAACAAGAGTTCCTTCAGACGTAGGCCTAGGCCTGAAACAAGTAGGCCTACTTTTTATTAAATGCCCTTAAAATATTATTTAACATTCATTTGTTCATTGATTACCTATTGATTCATAATATTATTTGTTCAATCATTTAGTGACTTCTACTAAAATAGACCACTTATTGGTGATAAGATACTGTATATGAGACAGTTTAGCCAATAAGATTACCACCGTTGTGCCAATTTAAATAACCATGGACTGTTCAGGTATTACACATTAAGATAGTTACAGAGTTGAAAAAGCACTATTCGGAATGTTAGTGTGTAATAGGCCTACTGAAATATTTTCTGTAGAATATATCTTACAGTGTCTTGTTATTCTGTCAATATATATTGATTTGTACACTGCTGACTTATACAAAGCCTTTAGAATTTAGACTAATGATTGATTCACAAGAGAATTTCTTTCAAAATTCAGAGCTGTGTGGCAACATTAATCAGGGCCAGGGCTACATTCATTGGTCAAAAGTCACATGACTTACACCTTGACTCAGAGACCCATATTGGGCCCCTGTCGCAGCCTTCTGATGGATGTGATGGCTGGTGGCTGAGATAATAAGGGAATGGAGGAGTTATATCACACTGAGGAAATATGGGCTTCTTCTTCTATAGGCCTACTTCCTGAAAATGAGCATTTGGGGTACCATAAAGCACAGCGTGAAGCCAGGGTTTTTCCTCAAACCATGTTTATCATTGACCTATGACGGGTATTTTCCGGTATTTTCCATTTATTGTAAATGATATAGCCTAGCACACAACGAGACGATATGTCCTCATTTTGCTGTGATCAAACATTCAGATCACTTGCTCCTTCATGGTGAATGCGTCTAGTCTCCAACTGATAAACGTCGATAGAACTGTCCAAGGTCCTCAAGAAAGTTAGTTCAGGTCTCCGTTACCTCCCCTTTAAATAATGTCTTCAACACAAGATCGCAATGCGCACTTGTTTCTGATTGGACATAGGTTTCTCCACGTGACACATTGTACCCCTTTGCAGGAAGCAAAGTTAATCAAAGATACGTGATCGCAGTCAATTCAAGGCAGTAAGATAGATGTTAGCTGTGTTCTTTATGTAGAACATCCTTCTTGAACATGCCTGCAGTGTGTATGCGTGTCAGGACCTTCCTTTGCTGTGTAGTTTTGCAAGCTTTTAGATAACATAGATAACGCGTGGTCATCTGCTCTAGTAGAAAGCATCAGAAATACACGCGATGTTTCCTATACTTTCGCGTTGAGACTGAACACGTTTTTGTAGTTTAATTTAACTTTATTCTCCGACTATTAGGTAAAGGGCAGTCTCCAAACAAAACATGGAGTCAGTCAAACACGGGTAATTCAACCCATGAAAAGTACGTGTTCACCCAATGTCAAACCCAGCGCAATATGAACACAATTTAGTCGCTACATTTTGAAGTGAATGCAGCTTTCAAGTCTCACGCATTGTCAGTGAGACTCAAGCATTGCAGCCATTTCTCACGCTCTCACGCAGCACCTTGTATTTCTCACGCTGATAGGTAAAGGATAATTTGTCCCGCAATATACAATTTATGGACGAAGCGCAGGGGAAGACGTCTGCCGAGAATTGTCTCGAGTTAAATGCCAATCAGAAAACAAACAGCAGACACACACACACGACGCCTGGTATGGTCGCCAAACCTTTAATAAAATTTGAGAGCCCTGATAATCGATAGAAGAAAATCTTTTTTCAAACCACTTTTGAGAAAATCTAAATAAACTCTGCATTTGTGTTTTGCAAACTCAGATACCGTGGTCCAAGAGACAACAAGTCTCAGAAAGGAAGGGAGATGGACATTATCTTGCTAGACTCCGATTCAGACTCAGACTTCAAAATAATAGGAACTTCCGTGATGTTGCCAAAGTATTTAAAGTCAACGAAATATATCCCTGGTCGGTGTCGTAAGCTACGCTTGCTCAAAAATATTACCTACAGTTAAAGCAGCTTAACTTTTAACTGGGACCACAACGGGTAATTATTATAATGGACACATTAGCCAATTGCGTTTCACAACAAACAAATAAATAAATAAAATGGCACTCAATTTGAAAGGCGCAGTGTAAAAGGCCATGGTGAATAATTAGTATGTCACTCACGTCTGCTAATGGAACAGACACCTGTTGTTGGGAAGGAGAGCCCCAACTGTTGTTTTAATGCTGAGTTCCAGTCCTTTGTTTGCTGGAGGAGGTGGACAGAGGAACTAATACTCAAGGGCGTGGGTTTGGTATGTAAATTGGTGGTACACATTTGTAATCCTCTCATATGCAAGGCCTACCCCGGCTCAGTGCTAAATCTTGGTGGGAAAGTTACATAAGTCTCTTGACATTGGTATGGTATAGCCTGTATTCACTCATTATGTTCAACCGTTTCTTTTTGCAAGACTGGCTGATAGGGGTGTAACTATATACACTCACCTAAAAATGTGATATGTATCGCGACTGGGTTCCCGATACGATACGTATCACGATATTTTGAGAAAGAAAAAAACCCTGAAATTCAAATAACAGATTTATATCCAAAACCACAAATTTCAATGTTCATGTTTTACATGCAACGTAGTTACGTAGTTAACTTGGTTAAAGCAATTTTAAATGCACGCGTGATGCAGGTGCAAAGTAGGCGTGTTGGTAGCTCAACCAACAGGAAAAAACGGACGTCATATCATTAAAATATTGCCATAACTCTACGATACATATTGTAAAATGTTTGCATTGCGATATATTGTACCACAATATATTGTTACACCCCTACTGGCTGATGCTCCATAACTCAGTAATCACCATCAGTCTCGGTGGTATAGTCTTTTTGTGCTTTGTTAATCAAGGGCCCTAGCCTGACGTTGTCATACTCATAATTCTGGTCAGAATATGAGTCTGATAACTCTCCGTTGGGCTGTGAGTATGGGGCGTGTTTTAAACAAACCCGGAAAACAAATGCCTCTTCGCTCAATTGGATAGACCTGATCAATTAAACGTTTACCAAACCCCGTAGGAAGGACGGCAAAAACATATTTTCCATCGACAAATGCCTTGATTGCGTTTCTCCCTTCCTCTTTCAAAATGAATGCGCTGTCGATGTCTTCTAAAACAGACTCGATGGCAGAATCATAACATCTCAGCTCTCCAGCGGTAGCCATGTTTTTTGAAAACAAATTCAACTCAAGCGCTCTTTTGTGGTTGATTACGTTACTGTTGATCATCTGTCCATCATCATATAAAGCCCACCCTGACAATTTGATTGGTCCGAACAGCTCCTGTTCGGATATAGTTTTTCCCTCGACCGAGCTACCCCAGACCCAACTTCCCGACCCAATTATTTTGCGGGCGGGGATAAGTTTGGCTGGCACCCAGGCTACGAGGGCCCTAAAGGCTACCCTACTTTCCTAGAATTGTTTTTAATATCAAAGTTGAGTAGATAATCTTGTGTGTTAATCCAGATCTCGTGTTGGTTTATTTAAGCGTTGTTTCTGCTCAGTCTTCAGTTAAATTCTAAATGTGGGCATTAGGATTTGGGTTCCTCGGGGTGAACATCAGCAATGACCTCACCTGGTCTGCTCACAGGGACAAGGTGGTCAAAGCGGCCAGGAAACGCCTCTTCTTCCTGAGGAGACTGAAGAAGTTCGGTATGGACTCAGTCATCCTCACTAACTTTTACAGATGCACTATAGAGAGCATTCTGACTGGGAGATGCACAGACAGGGACCGCAAGGCCCTACGTAGTGTGGTCCGTTCTGCTGAGTTCATCATCGGCAGGAAGCTCACAGCCCTACAGGACGTTGCCTCAGGAAAGCTTGCAGGATTCTAACTACCACCCATCCTTCAGTCTCTTTACCCGTTGCCTTCTGGCAGGCGTTACCGCAGCATTCGGTAGGCACACGCAGACTGAACAACAGTTTCTATCCAAGGGCCATCAGGCTTCTGAATGGACATTGATATGGACATTGATTCACTTCATACTAGTCACTTTACACACTGTCACTTTCAGCTACTGGTTGCATTATCAGTACTTCACTGTACTTCACTTAGTTTAGAATAGGTTTATAGGGTTAGAAATAGGTTATTATGTGTATTCAGGGTTTAGTATATTGTATTATTTATAGTTATCTGTATATTTAGGTTTACTTATTTAAGCTTAGCATAGATGTAATTTATGTTCTGTGTACCTATATGTTATGATATGCCAGGTGCTTGCGTTGTCTTGTTTTTGTGATTTTCGTTGTTTGTATTCTTCCCCTGCTAGCTACAGTAAATTGCACGTCTGTTGATTGGATAGCGAGTGCTGCCTTTTGCTCACGTTTGTATTTTAGGTGCAAAAGCAGAATACCCATATCTCTTGAAAGCTTCCCTGCTCGACTGTTTTGGTGTAGATTTGACTGTTAAACTGTTAAATGGTTAACTTTGTGACATGACGTGAAGACATGGCTGCCGCCTATGCGGTCTACCGGAAGACAGTAGGTGCGTTCGACATGACCTCGCTTCATGCAGCGCTGCAGCTGGCTGCAGGCGGCTGACTTGAAACAGTGAATTCTGGTTAGACTTTTTGTCCGACTTGAGACGGCGCCGAGGCTAGGTCACTGTGACGTAGCCATCAAAGTACCGTGAGATCGATTCGAGAACTGCCGGCTGTAGCCGAGTGCAATTTCTCAAGAACAACTGCACGGCTTCAAATGACGACACAGCTATTTCATGATTGGCCAGACTCACACACGACAACTTTGACGCTTGTTTTGTAATTATTCTGACACCTTCAGTTTCGCCAATGCTCAAATCCGGACCAAACAATTTGATTGAATAAAACATTTGTTGAAGAAAGGGTTTTGGGCCACCTCTTCTACTAAGGGAAAGACTAAGTTTAATTATAAATAGAGTAACGTAAGCAAACAGCGCTTGATCGGCCATGACTGACATCAACGCAGCAAACCACGAGAAGCTGCAATGTCCAACTTCACAGAGCCGTTTTCAACTCCTCCCCGACTGCAAGCGACTACTCTCGCCGGTCGTTTCATGCAGCCGTAGTCCATGTCGAACGCACCTTTCGACGTTCCTAACGTCACGAAAACACGCGTGACTGCCAGGCTGTAGAAGAACATTCGTTTAGCAGCTCGTTAACTTCTGGGAGATAGCTGGCTAGGCTAACTTGAAATGCCAGAAGCAAAGAAGCCAGGGTGATAATTACTCATTTAACATTGTCATACAAAGCAACATTCTGAAATGTTATGTACAATATCATATAGGCTATGCTGATATTATTAAGTACATATATTTTCGGAAACAGTAGTCTGTAGTTAGCATCATGACATTACCCTCTGTTGCCCAGGCGACATGCGACACATACAGCGGTCTGTGATACATCTGTTTTCAATTGTTAAAATAACCATTCCTCACAAATAAATGTTTGTTTTGGTATTTATTAGACATTATTAGTTTTGGTATTTATTAGACATGACATTACATCCAAGATGGCGCCGACGATGGCTGCCTCGGTGGTTCGGTGCGCTGTGTTTTGTCTTGTTTTGTCTGTTAATTCAGTGTTCTGCCAAAATATCTGGGGTTCTCTAACAAGAGAAACACTGCTAAACTTTAGGACTACAACTCCTGCGGGTTTATTTCCCACTTTTCTGCTTCCAGTGGCAGAATTAGTGGGAATTATAGTCAAGGCCACCCTCGGCTTTGTGCTAGCAGCGAAGCATCGTAGGAGAGGTAAGCGTGCCGGAGCCCTGGTGCGACTCCGCAGGCGCGGAACACGCACAGCGTTACCGGGGATATTTCTCTCCAACGTGCGTTCGCTGAGCAACAAACTGGACGAACTTCAGCTACTGGGGTGGAAAAACAGAGACTTTCATTCATCTTCCGTTTTGTGCTTCACGGAGACATGGCGAACTGATGAAGTGAACTGATCCCGGACTCTGCGCTACAGCTAGCAGGTTTCAAACTGCTGAGAGCGGATCGTGACTCCCTGCTCTCTGGCAAAACGAAAGGCGGTGGTATCTGTTTTTTTATTAACAGTGGCTGGTGTGAAGATGTGACAGTGATCCTGCAGCACTGTTCTCCTGATCTGGAATCATTTTTTATAAACTGTAAACCTTTTTACTCGCCACGTGAGTTTGCTTCATTCATACTGGTCGGCGTTTACATGCCGCCCCAGGCTAGCACCAATGAGGCTCAACGTGTGCTCGCTAGCCAGATATTGTGTGTGGAGCATGAAAATCCGGATTCCTTGGTTATTGTGCTAGGCGACTTTAACAAAGGCAATCTCACTCAAGAACTCCCCAAGTACAGACAATTCATCAAATGTCCTACCAGAGAAGGGAACACTTTGGATCACTGCTACTCTACAATCAGTAAAGCATACCATGCGGTCCCCCGTGCAGCACTGGGTCACTCAGACCACGTCATGGTCCACCTGATTCCTGCATACAGGCAGAAGCTAAAGCGCTGTAAGCCTGTTGTGAGGACATCGAAACAGTGGACCAGTGAGGCTATGGAGGATCTGCGGGCGTGCTTGGACTGCACTGACTGGGATATGTTCATGACTGCCTCCAATAGTTTGGAGGCAGTCATGAATGCTAACGACTCTGCTTCTGTCTGGAGAGGGCTCAGGCAGATCACCAACTACAAGCCCAGAGCCCCCCACTCCACTAACGACTCACGCCTGGCCAACGACCTGAACGAGTTCTACTGTCGCTTTGAAAGACAATTGGAATCCCCTGAACTATCCCTTCCCTCCCCCCCCCTTCCCACCAACTCTGTGACGTCACTCTCCATTCAGGAAGGTGAAGTAAACAGACTTTTCAAGAGGCAGAACCCACGCAAAGCAGCTGGGCCGGACGCTGTCTCCCCTGCCACCCTTAAGAACTGTGCTGACCAGCTGTCTCCGGTGTTCACCTACATCTTTAACACCTCCCTGGAGACATGCCATGTGCCAGCCTGTCTCAAGGCCTCCACCATCATCCCTGTGCCCAAAAAGCCCAGGCCAACTGGACATAATGACTACAGACCTGTCGCCCTGACCTCTGTGGTAATGAAGTTTTTTGAGCGCCTAGTGCTGGCACACCTCAAATCAATCACAGACCCCCTTCTGGACCCCATGCAGTTTGCCTACAGAGCCAACAGGTCTGTGGACGATGCAGTCAACATGGCCCTCCACTTCACCCTACAGCACCTGGACTCCCCAGCATCCTACGCCAGGATCCTGTTTGTGGACTTCAGCTCTGCCTTCAACACCATCATCCCCGCCCTGCTTCAGGACAAGCTCTCCCAGCTGAACGTGCCTGATTCCACCTGCTGGTGGATCACAGACTTCCTGTCTGACAGGAAGCAGTGCGTTAAGCTGGGAACACAAGTCTCTGACTCCCGGTCCATCAGCACCGGATCTCCTCAGGGCTGCGTCCTTTCTCCTCTGCTCTTCTCCCTGTACACGAACAGTTGCACCTCCAGTCATCCATCCGTCAAACTCCTGAAGTTTGCGGACGACACCACCCTTATTGGGCTCATCTCTGGTGGAGACGAGTCTGATTATAGGTGGGAAGCGGCCAACCTGGTGACCTGGTGCAGCCAGAACAACCTAGAGCTCAATGCTCTTAAGACAGTGGAGATGGTTGTGGACTTCAGGAAGAATACAGCCCCACTCACCCCCATCACCCTGGGTGACTCCCCAGTCAACACTGTGGAGTCCTTCCGCTTCCTGGGCACTATCCTCTCCCAGGACCTCAAGTGGGAACTGAACATCAGCTTCCTCACAAAGAAAGCACAACAGAGGATGTACTTCCTGCGGCAGCTGAAGAAATTCAACCTGCCAAAGACAATGATGGTGCACTTCTACACAGCCATCATTGAGTCCATCCTCACCTCCTCCATCACCATCTGGTACGCTGCTGCCACTGCCAAGGACAAGAGCAGACTGCAGCGTATCATCCGCACTGCGGAGAAGGTGATTGGCTGCAATCTGCCTACCCTCGAGGACCTAAACACCTCGAGGACCCTCAGGCGAGCGAGGAAGATTGTGGCCGACTCCTCCCACCCTGGACACTCCCTGTTTCAGTCACTCCCCTCCGGCAGAAGGCTGCGGTCCATCAGGACCAACACCTCTCGCCACAAAAACAGTTTCTTCCCTTCTGCTGTTGGCCTCTTCAACAAGGCCAAGGGTTCACACTGACTTAATGACTTTACTTTAATGACTCTAATATTCTGCACTACATTACTGCATCTTGTACATTTGTATTTTTTGTCATATTTGTATTTTTTGTATTTTTATATTGTAAATTAGGCAACTTATATTTTATTGTATATTTTATTCTAAATATAATTCCACTTTAGTATAGATAGTATAGTTTATATAGTATAGATATTTAGTATAGACAGTCCACATATTTAAATTTAAGGATACTATATGTTTATTGTATGCATCTTCCTGCCAAAGCAAATTCCTTGACTGTGCAAACTTTCATGGCCAATAAATCCCTTTCTGATTCTGATTCTGATTCTGAAGTCAACGATTTGTAATACCACAAGCAAAGAGGCTATGGTGATAGCTAACTATTTACTCATTTAACATTGTGCTATGAAACACAATTTTGAAATGTAGGCAGCTAAAATGTGATAGCTCTATAACTGTACGCTGATATTAGAGCTAAGCTAGTATAGATCTACTTTCGGAAACAGTAGTCTGCTATTTCAGAGAGGAGTTAGCTCTAGCTGCTACACCGGCACATCTCTACTACTGTATCTGTTACCAAAAGTGTTAAACCTAGCTAGCTACAGCTAATTTGCTACCTTGTAGTCTTCCGTTCCAGACCGCTTCTGGGAGGTACTGTACAAATCGTCCAGCCACCAGCTCGTCCAGCCACCAACGCAATCGCTAGCTACCAAGACGAACACTGTAGTATACAATTTACCGGGGCAGCTTCTCCACAAAGGGCTATATCGCATTTTGCGTCGTTACTGACAATGATCGCTATTGAGCCTTTTATGCATGAGCGATTTTCTACTAAATAAATGTCAAACTTATTTAGTTTTTTTGGGGGCATATTTTCAGTTAGCAGACATACTGTTTGAATCGCGATTCCATCTGAAATATTGCCAGTGATAACGTTGTTACAGTAGCTTCTTTCCAAGGGTGTTCTTAATGAATTATGCAATAGCCTATGAGTAGGCTAAATGCTTGAAAATATCACTAGAAGGGAAAAACTTAAAGGGACGGACCCACCTGCAACCGACGCAAACAGGCACACCCTCACAATTTCCCCAGAAATGGCATGCTCTCTCGTTATTGTTATTATGCACAATATATTTCAGCATTGACCGAATGTCAAACAGGAAAATATATCTTTGTGAAAATATTGAGTTTGAACTTCATTCATAAAGTTTTTTTCCTGGAAAATGATCCTACAAAGTAATGGAAAATTGAACCATGAATTGAGTGGGATCCCTGTGCGAGTCCTTCCTGTTGAGCCGGAGATTTACTGAAGCAATGAAGCTTAAGTGCTTCGCTCAAGGACATGAAAGGCTCTTTCCCCACCTGGGATTCTGACCTCTGGGTTACCAGTTTAATTCCCTGACCAGAATGATAAACTGCCATCCTGTTTCTTCATTTGTTTTCTGTCATTTCTCATACAAAGAAGGGCAGGTTAGCGTGCGGAGGAGTTGGCGGCGCTCTAATTGGCCTGTCTGCCTTTGGGACATCATGTGATTGTGTTTTGCCCTATCAGATGGACGACTCTGAGGAGGAGGGTCTGGAGCCTGGGTGGAAGAGCCATGATGATATAGTGAAGGGGCGCAAGTTTCCCAGTCTGGTCAAAGAGGTGAGGGTTTTACTGGCTGATTCTGGCCTCACAGAGCATAAATACCTTTAAAATGCATACACTATATGGCCAATGGTATGTGGACACCTTTGAATATATAGACACCTGCTTGTTGAACCTCTCATCATGGGATTTTAATATGGAGTTTCTACAACGGCCTTCATTTTGGTTAGGATATCCAGAAGGCCTTAGAACATTAATGCCGGATTAGTTTCCATTCAGCTTCAAGAGCATGAGGGAGTTTGAGCACAGATGTTGAGTGATTTGCATATGGCACTAGAATTAATTAATTAATCAAGTCTTTCCACATCAAACTTGACAAAAATATTCTTTTTTTGTGCAAGGGGGCATTATCAAGCCAAAACAAATTGTGGCCACAAATGTTCAAGCACAGAATTGTCTAAAATAATTGTTTGATCTTAAGCTTTAATATGTCCACCAGTCAAACTAAGGACTTTTACATTTACATTACATTTAGTCATTTAGCAGACGCTCTTATCCAGAGCGACTTACAGTAAGTACAGGAACATTTCCCCGAGGCAAGTAGGGTGAAGTGCCTTGCCCAAGGACACAACGTCATTTGCACGGCCGGGAATCGAACTGGCAACCTTCAGATTACTAGCCCGATTCCCTAACCGCTCAGCCACCTGACTTTTGCCCAAAATCATGAATATCAGCCCTATTGTTAATTGGCTTGATAATACCTCCATGCACAAAGTGAGGCCCATACATAATTTCTTTGTCAATTTTAGTATGGAAGAACCAGAACCAAACTTCATAAAACATATTTGGGATGAATTCTAACGACATTTGCAAGCCAGGCCTAATCACCCAACATCAGTTCCCAACTTCCCAAATGCTCTTATGACAAATTCCCACAGACACACTCGAAACCTTGTGGAGAGCCTTCCATCTTCTGATCTTGCCATGTAAAATGTATCTTGCCTTGCTTTGGGATGCTGGTTCCAAAAAATGTAAACCTCACACTCTTGACTTCCTGCTAGACATGTTGGTAGAGACAAGCCCACATGTTTGTTCTCTTAGGAAGATCTAGCAAGTAAAAACACAGTAATGCCCTTCTGAAAGTTGAATTCAAGTTTGTGCAAGTGACTCTTTACCTATTTTATAGACCAACACTGTTGGGGCTGAAGTGTTATTTTGAATAATTGCTTTAAGTCTGTGTTACTTTTGGAATGACAAATGTCTGATTAAATGACTTTACAAACCTGGTTTGTTTTCCTAAGTTAGCTTGTTAGTTTTTTCTTGTGCTCAGGAGCTTAGAGAAGTACTTATGCAGCATGACTGGCACTTTGAGGACACCTCAGAAACACTGCTCCGGTTTTCAGATGAGGTTATGAGTCTTCTGTTTCAAGGTGCTGCTTGCACGTTTCTGTGATTACATGTTGGCATATGCAAATTATGTCTGCCAAACAGAGTCAAACAATGGTAGATTATGCAAAGTAGCTTGCAACATCTTTTCAATCCATCATCATCCCCTCCTGCAAAGACTCATGGTGTTTCTGTCCATCAGGGAAATATTCAAGTCAACAGTTGCCTTCTGACATAGTCTTGTTGTTTGCACCTGCTTATCCAGCTTCTCGGTCCCCTGTCAGCCTCCTTGCCAGATCCCGACATCAACCACCTTGGTAAAGGAACCAGCAATAGGAGCATTAATCGGACAACCACAGAAGCAGACAGGCAGAGGAGGCAGAGGACACAGATGGCCCCAGAGGCAGGCCCTTGCTTTGAGGACGAGACCAGTGGCTCTAAGGACCCAGAGGGACCGCATGAGCTGAACTCCAGTGACTCTGGAGACTCAAAGGAAAGGAAGGTGTCAGATACTACAGAGCAGGGCGCTTCTTTCAGGAGATGTCGGTGGACAAGCTGTCACTCATTAATGGCTGCTCCCTGAAGAAAGATTGATGAAAGATGATTATCGAGCTTCGGCCATTTAATAGATGGCAGGATCTGATCAGTCACAAAGCACACACCCACACACATGCACAAACTGTTTGTGTTTTACATTGTGGGTAACTTTTACTAGTGCTAATATGTACATACGCTCTCCAGACGCAGGCATTCTTCTATGGTTACAGAATCTCCTAAGAGCTGCTGGAAGGCTGTTGTACAGTCCTGAGAGAACAGCAAATGGTCCGCTGTCTTATGAACAAGTGCAAACAGATCTCCAAGAAGATGGTAAGGGAGGTGACCCAGTTGGCAGAGAAGACCTCCTCGAATCAGCTCCACATCCTTAACAGCAAATAGATTCCCCCATGTTATGCTGTATGTAGTAGCTACATAGATCTACATACTAATATGTCTGTCATTCATTAATTTGTTGTGTAGCTATAACTGGATAGGGTTCCAGTTGAAGTCTTATCTGCTCATTGGTGTGAATTGGCTAATGCTGATGCATCAAAACAAGCTGGAATCCTTGGTGATGAAATGGTGAGATCGTAGATCAGGACTCCAACCCAGTTCCTGGAGGGCCAGCGGTCCAGTAGGTTTTTTCTCCAACTGAGATTTGGCACAGTTGATTCCAAAAATCTGCTGGTCGGGAAGACTAATACGATCTACTATAACTGGCTCGGTTGGAGGAAAAGCCTACAAGCGTTGCTCTCAAGGATTGGGGTTGGACAGCTCTGTCAAAGAGTAAAACAGTAGTTTGGATTATGGATGTAACATATTCTGTCATCTGAGTTGTTCAAATGTAGGCTGTTTTTGGTGAGGGTTTGGGGAAGACCATCCAGGCAATCGCCTTCCTGGCCAGCCTGTACGAGAAGGGCAACAAAGGGCTTCATCTTCTGATTATGCCTGCCTGCACACTGGGTAAGTCCACTAAGAAGGAGGGTAGCACTAAAGTACATGGAGGCTACAACTTCTAATATTTAGTTAAGTAAAAATGCAGTTTAAATGTTTGTGTGCTACATATTGCTGTTGTGATGAAATATTATTGATAGAAATGCTTTAAATAAATTATGGGCTACATTGCTGTGGAAATGTATTAAGCTTTGGTCTTATCACTGTGCAAATGTACTAAACCCAGCTGCTGAGGGGTAAAAGGTTGTTGTTGGGCAAGATATGTCCTGGTGGGTGGAAACGGATTGAGGAAAACAAAGTTTATGTGATAAAATGAAGGCCACCAAAGGTTGCCCTGAACCATGTTTGCAGAAACACCTCCACCTGCAAGGTTTATTTCAAAATGCATGTTCTCTCTGTTTGTGCTAACATAATCCTCCCCTATAAAATAGAGTGTAATTCACTGAGCTGCGCTTCAGAGATTTAGAGCTTCAGACACAGATTAAGCCTAGCCTAGGACAAAAAAAACAAGCTCAATGGAGTTTTCTATACAAGTATATTTTTTTGTCCTAGACTAAGTTTAATCTGTGTCTTCAAACCCGACCCTTCGTGTAGGATTTAGGGAGTCTCTCTGCTTTTATGTAAAATAGAGACCTATTGTGATAGTAACATATTTTGTCTCCTGGTTCCACCATTGTCTGAATTCAACAGGTGGAGAATTTTACGACACTATATATTGCTGTATATTTACAAAAGAAAAATGTAGTGAATAGGACAGTGGCGGTCCGTCAATACAGGGCGCAAGGGCGCCGCCCCTCCTAACATTTTTATATGAAAAATAAAAAATTAAAGTCTAAAAACATTATATACCAAACAATTAAAATGAGAAATGTACTGTGTTAACGCGTTAAATGTGTGTGTGGGAGACCGTAGGCCCCTGTCAACAACCACGTAAATGTGACAAAATATAATATATTGCCATTCGTTATCACTGAGAAATGGAAGTCAATTAATAGTTTTCAGGTGACGCAACGTCCAATGGACACGCCCCCCCGGAGGGCAAAAAAGAATTTCCGCTGCCCGCCACCCATTATAAAGTCATACATTTACGTTGAATCTGCTGCTTTTGTTTAGGCATAATGCCGGATAGTTGTTGTGCTATCGGATGCACTAATTGCAGAGGAGACAATCCTGGACTGTGTTTCTACAGAATTCCGTCCGGTAAAGAAAATATAGAGAGGAGAAGATTGTGGATTTGTGCCATTAAAGGTAACGCTACCTCTGTCTCCGGGCAGCCGTCATACAATACGTCATACAATGGCAGCCGTCCAAATATACACGTATTTGAAGCAAACACGTCATCAAAAGCTAAGCACAAGTTAAGTCAAACAGAATATTAATTATCGTATTTTTAGCCATAAAACCAGTGCGTCCATAGAGGGCGCTAGGGCGCCGCCCCTCCTAGAATTTTTCGTAAAAATAATAATAAAAAAACGTGCAAAAATATGATATACCAAACTATTTAAATAATAAATGTACTGTGTTAACGCGTTAAATGTGTGTGGGAGACCGTAAGTCCCTGTCAACAACCACTTAAATGTGACCAAATATAATATATTGCCATTCGTTATCACTGAGATAAGCCACTCCCCCCTGGGGGCGCCGGCCAAATGGAAGTCAATGGGAGCTCTCATTCTTTTTTCATACATTTGAGAAAAACGGCTTCTCATTGGCGGAAAAAAGGGGCGATGCCGGGGCGCACACTCGTGCGCCCCTGGCCAATGACATCGTTTCTTACTTATATTGACATCTTATTCGTCGAATCAAAGACCTTTATCATTCCCTCACATCCCATATAATTATCACGTATCTACGAGAGCAACATAGCTAGCAAAGGAGGATGGGCTGTAGGCCTACGGGACGTACACCCGTAGCTTCTCCTCAAACCTGTATGCTAAGTAAGCGGAGCTGGTTAGCTGGTGAGTAATTCAGTGAGTAATTCAGTGTTACACACACAGTCACAACATCACACGTTAGCAACGACGCTATGCGATATCAGCGACTCTTCAGCATTAGTATCGTAGCTAAGTCTAGGAAAGTTGAGGCTACTTTTCGCTAGGTACCTACGACATACCTACGAACACGTCTTAATCTGCTAGACAAGTGGCTTCCCCATCGTTCTTTTGGTGAGCTGTCTCACGAGCCCTACTAGCCGACAAGCAAAATAGTTATTAAGCACTAGCGTTGCTACCTGCATATATGCAAACATTGTTTACAATATTTTCAGGCTTCAACCAGTGCTGCTCAAGCATACATACAGGGTCAAGAGATAGATTCGTTAGGCATTGAAGAAATAGTAGGAGAGGACGACAGCATCCAACATAGCTAATACATATATATTTAATGTTAAAAAAAACTTCTGTGTAACGACCCCCCCCCGCGCCGCCCAACTGCGCCCCCCCCCCAAAAAAATCACCAGCCGCTACTGCATAAAACACATCTTTATGTAATCGGTTTGACATAATTTGTTGTGTATCGAGGCGACCAACTGCAGTGGTCGTAGTGAGATAAAGTTAGCTAGTTAGCTAAATAGTTGGGTTGTTTTGTTAGATGCCGACACTTGCAGTTTGTGTCCATATCTTTCCTTTTCTTTAGCTGAGAGGTGATCCAAAGAAATGTGGGAAGGTACATTTGCCAGCTTTTGCTGCGTCTCAACGGTGTGAGCCGCTATCGCCAGCAACTTTCTGCCCTCCAGGTCACCGAGCATGTCACGTGATTGAAAACTATGAATAGGAGCTCTCATACTTTTCACACACATTTGAGCAAGGACAGCTTCTCATTGGCGGATAAAAGTTGAATCCTGGGGCGCGAAATATTGTGCCCTAACCAATGACATTGTTTCTTATTTAAATGTGACTGGACTATTCGTCGAATCAGAGACCTTTATCATTCCCTCACATCCCATATAAATCTCACGTATCTACGAGAGCAACATAGCTAGCAAAGGAGGAGGGGACGTACAACCATAGCTTCTCCTCAAGCCTGTATGCACTCTACTAATTCTACTCAAACTCTTTTCTTCTCATTGTGGAGTGCTAGTTTAACCGCGCCGCCCAACTGCGCCCCAAAAAAAATCACCAGCCGCTACTGGAATAGGTCATGCGTATCTAATAAGAATAAGATTATTGGGTCTGGGAGCTGAATCTGTGGTACCCCAGCCTTTAAGTCTTGTATCTGTATCTTTATGTTCTTGTATCTGTATTTAATGGATAACTGATTATGAATTGCCGTTGGGTCCTAAATTGGACAAAATGGAGATTCTTTGTGTTAAGGGTCAGTGGAGGACCGGAGGTTGCTACGACACAACATCCTCGAAAAACAGGTGGGTTACAACATCATCATCTCTACGTGAGTGTGGCAGATGTAAGAATGGATTATCAATCGGTGCTTGTGATAAGCCCTTAATGCTTCACTGTTTTGACCCATAGATGTGCTTTGGTAATGACACATTATTGAAGAGTACATAAATTAGCACTTGAGTCGAGTGTTCTGCAGTTTCAGCTCTGGGTCCAGTGCTGCATGCCCGTGAGTGAGTCACTTAGCTCTAAGTGCCTGCTGGAATTATCTATCTGAATTAGTGGATAACTTCTTAAACCGGGTGCCATGTAAGTCACCCCCTGCCGTCTCCAATAATGAGACTATATTCAGCGTTTGACTGAACCTGAAAAGGTTCTTGTAAGCTGAACCTGTGAGACATTCATTATTCATGGTAATGAAGCGGTCGCCAGGTCTGGCAGACGACTAGGTGAGGACCTTTACGTGGTTTGGCGTGGTTCCTTGAGCAGCCTTGTTTCTTCCTCCCGATCCCTCCTCCTGACAGGTACACTTGCATTATCGGCAACAGCAGAGACCGCAGCCGCAAGCTCCAGTTAGATTGTGCTTTGTTTGACGAGGGGCCACATGCTGAAGAACATGAGATTGCTGCATTTCCGCCACCTCATGGCCATGTCAGTGCACTGCAGAAGACCTTGCTCTTTCTTCTTTCTGCATTTGTGTTGGCCACCTTGTTTGATAATGGCCACTATTGATTAAACTAAACAATGATATGGAGATAAGCATCAGCTGTCCTGTATTTTGCCTCTGTGTCTCAGGCCAGCCATCGGCTTCTCCGCGCGGAGCTTATGTCTCTACTCATCTTCATTATGCCAGACGTTCTCCAGCAGCGCCTCCCAAATCGCTTAGAGGTTCTCCATTGAAAAGCTAAAACCAGAAGGCACGAATTCCTCTGATTTCTGTATTTTCCTGTCAGAAATCTTCAGAGGAAGACTCTTTTGAGAAGGAGAGAGGATATCTCACACCAAGCTCATCATCAACCCTTCCATCCTCAGGAGGGTCAAGAACAAGTACTGTAAGATTTGTAGTTAACAACTTCCTATGCCCCTGTTAATGGTCAGGTCTCTAATAATGCTATAATTAAAAAAGATTTCTAGATGTGTTACTATTTGGCTTTTAAATAGAGAGCAACTTCATTGATCTCTGAGGGGAAATCCACAGGTAAGAACTACTGGTGTTTACATGTAACCACACTATACCATCAGTAGATTTGTATTTAGATATATTTTATTGTCTTTTTGTTCAACTCAGGTGCTAAAACAGTTCCCAGCCAAAGAGAAGGTGGAGTTTTGTCCCATCAGTGAGAGGCAGCAGCAGCTGTACAACAACTTGCTTCAGAAGCTCAAATGATCCACCAATGGAGAGAGTATGTTTTGCTACAGGATGTGAGGTTGGGGGTAGATAGGTTTAAAGAAGGAACCGTTGAGACTTATATACACATCGGTAACACATTGATATTTTGTCTCTGTACTGTATTTTTAATTATCAAAAATAATTTTGTTGTTGCAATAGATAATTAATAAATTAATACAATTATTACAATACATGAAGGAAAAAATTATAAATAAAATACTACTTAATTAGAACATTAACAAATCCAGAAATAGTTGGATTAACATCATTATTAATAATCCTTTCTTTTGGGTGTTTTGTTTAGAGTGGGAAATGACCCATGATGCATGTGATGATGCAGTTGAGAAGGATGGCCAATCACCCTCTGATGCACTGGCAACATTACACTACCATCACACTGGCAGCAATGAGTCGACTCATAAGACTCATAAGAATGGCTGAGGACCACGCTTGGTCGTGATTTATTAGAAGAAGGAACAGATGTCCGAAATACTTGTAACAGATGAGGCTTTATAAAAAAAAATGGTTTGACACCTGACCTATACAGGAGCGTCAACCCAGCACTGATCCAGGAAGACATGGAGGTCATGAGCTGCATCAGTCCATAAAGGATTATCAGATGAACACAGACAATCTCCTGGACTCTTGCAAACACAACCAGCTACTGAGCAGCTAGACTCACATAAAAGCAAGGTATGAGTACTGGATGTAGACACAAAATCAACAGCGGATCATTTATTTGACCATTTCTGCCCAAGGCTTCTCCCTATCCTTCTACCTCCCCTCCCCTAGGTCTCTCTTCTCTGCCCCTAAAACCAGTCATGCAGGGGACAACCATCCTTGTCCCCTGCATGTCCCACAGCTCTCTCTCTCTCTCTCTCGATGGCTGCTTATTCCGTTCTCTTGAATGACGACAGTACTTCAGACTTTAAAGTTGAATTACACCCATTTTTTGAAAAATAATTTTTTATAAGTCATTGTTTTTTTGGGGGATGCAATTGACATATATATCAAAAATATTTATTTAAATGCCATACACGTGTCTCCTTATGTTATGTATTTCATATTTAGGTGTGTGTTAGGCCTACTTATCTGTCACTGCACAATGCACATGGGAACTATTGTATTCTGGGTGTTCGCCGACGGATTAGGTTGTGCGTTGCACCGTCATAACAAACAAACCACACGGCTTAAGAGATGAGGTTGGAAACATATTTATATTTCTTTCCGCGTGTTTTAACAATATTCACTTGTTTTTTGTTGTTCCTATCATGACTAGCCATCTTAAATGATATTGCAAATGTTAAACATCGATGCGAGTTGTTTGGTGGCCAGCTAGCAGCTGTAGCCTATTTGTGGTGCGGCTCATCGCCGGACAACTTTCTATTGGCTAAACGTTATCCATATTTGGCTAAATGGCAATTTTCCCTAACAGGTGAGCCTTGTTGCTCTCATCTCTATCTGTGAGGGTGGTGATGAGTGTCAGCCTAGGGACCTTGCCTTGTCTTAAAAGGATATGAAGTATATGGTGAGAGAACAGCTTTTGGCACACTTTGCATTAGCTCTAGGTTACATGAACTACCTTTAGTAACAAGTAACAACACTGTAGAAACGGCTAGTTACACTTAACAAAAGTTTAGTGGTACAAGTTATTGCACAAGTGAGACTTAGTATGGGGGATATTGGGTAAGTGGGTGTTAAAATGTATCCTATTTTGTTTCCATAACCTTTAACTGCCCCATTATAACATCCACTTATCCCTTACTGCGTCCCCCGCATACCTTTTTACACTTAATCGTAAAATAGTATATATAGTTATTAATAACCTGTAACACAAACACTTAATCCCTTTGAATTACAAAGCAGTTCATTGTTTTTACAAAAGGGATTGCAATGTACATGGCAGTTCATTTAACATTAATGTGAAATGTTTCCCTGATTTCTTTTTTATTTGTTGCTATTATTTCCTGCCTAAAGTACATTTTCATCAAGGTAACTAGTTCTCTGATCCCTCTCACAGAGGATCCGTTGGCTTTGTCTCGTCGTCGTCAGCCTTTCTGTGTTGTTTTGGTATGGCCTATTGATCCACACAGAAGGCTCCACTATAATGCCCAACACGGGACTCCAGGGGTACACTAAGATCAGTCCTGGCTTGATGCACCAGGTGGGCACATGGCGAGGGGCTGATTAGGAAGCAACAACATTCATTGTTCAATATCACAAGTGTGTCACAGGCACAGGGTGAAGGGTAATTCCATTTCAGAAAGTTGCCAGATTATGACATACAATATTATTATGACTGTTTTAAAATGTAATTTTGTATTGTTATTATGTAAATCTGTGTAATATCTATTCTATCTGTGACTCTTCTTCTTTAGTTCCTTAACATGCACTGTAGCCAATGTGCCTTGGTGTCAAGCTCAGGGCAGATGCTGGGTGCTGGCATTGGCGAGGAGATCGACAAGACAGAATGTGTCATCCGCATGAACAACGCGCCCACATCCGGTTACGAAAGGGATGTTGGCAGCCGGACCAGCCTGCGTGTAGTGTCCCATACCAGTGTGCCCCTGCTACTTAAAAACGAGTCCTACTATTTCAAGCATTTGGCTGACACCACTTATGTATTCTGGGGTCCTGAGAGGAACATGAAGCAGGATGGAAAGGGACGCATCTTCAACATCCTACAGAAGGTTGCCAGGAAGTATCCAAAGGCGAAGCTGTACGTAGTGACCAGGGAGAAGATCCAGTACTGTGACAGTATATTTCAGAATGAGACTGGTAAAAACAGGTAGAGTGAGACCATGCACTTTACAATTTACAACTCTCACTCACTAACTCTCTCACTTTCTATGACTATTGCTCTCAGGTGTTTGTTCCAAACTCTGACAATTGCTGTCATGTTGGTTCTCTTTCAGGATGAAGTCGGGGGCTTTTCTCAGTACAGGTTTCTTCACCATAATCCTGGCCATGGATGTGTGTGACAGTATCCATGTTTACGGCATGATAGACGACAATTACTGCAGGTGACACATTTGCTTATCAATCAAATTCAAACTAATGCACAAATACTGTAGGCCTATATTTATTTAGCTACAGGAAATATTAAAGACAGAAAAAAAGTTTTCACCACAACTCCTCCCTTTCCCCCTTGTCTCTGTGTAGCCGTGCCAATCATAGTGTTGTGCCATACCACTACTACGAGCGGAGTCGGGTAGACGAGTGCCGAATGTACCGGGTGCACGAACGTGCACGCCACGGTGGCCATCGCTTCATCACAGAGAAAACCATCTATGCCAGGTGGGCATTGCACCACAAGATGGCATTCAAACATCCATCTTGGAGACCACAGGACGAGGAGCACAGAGGATGGGGTGGCTAAATGTGTCAGTTGATCCTCACCTTTGACATATACATGGAGAGTACAGCATAATGGTGAACTGATAATATTTTAGTTAGAATGGCCCTTTGTTTTGTTTGATGACATAACTGTATTGGTGTCCATGATTATCGTGCTACCCTGCTTGGAAGCTTAATGATGTTGTTCCAAAGAACTTGCATCTATGGCTTTAAGCATAATAGAAGATTTCACTGCCAAGATTTCAAGAGGTCAGTATTTTGGTGATTGACTTGTGTCCTTTTTAAAGCCTCATAATGGCATCTTAAATACTATTTCAACCCCATTATTGGAAATTACAATAATGGTGAACTACATTTTAATATTTTCAAAAAATCGATGGTGCCTTTATCGTCTTTTTCTATAGTTTTCTTTGTAGTGCTTCATTGCTCTATGACTCATTGACAGTGGCCATCCATTGACAACTGTATTTCACACTGTACTCTGCTAACTTATTTTCTTTGGACTGAAGCGTATATTTGGTTGCACCAGACATTTTTATGTATATTGTCTTATATGAATGCAAAATGTCTCTAAACATTGTCTAAAATGAACTGAATGTCATACTCTTGTTTGTGTGATTTACAAAAAACTGCAGTCCTGTTAAATGCTTAACTGCAAGACACAATGGTCCAGCGCTGCATAGGGTAATTACGAATTGAACATATTTAATTGTTTGTTGATTAGATTTTTAAACCACACGTGGTGGTATTTGTGCCTTTTTGTTTATTTTATTTTATATCATAATAACTGGGCTGAATGTCTTGTCTTTATAAATTACTATACTCGTAATTGTTACAAAGATTTATTCAATACACAGAAATGAAACATCTCATGTTTGGTCATGGTGTTATGCCTAATCTATCTTGTCTCTGATGTGATCAGTGTTTTAAGATGCCACAGTCCATTTCAAAGAATACTAATATACACAACTTTCAAAGTTGTGGATAAATATAAAAAAATGTGTTGCTGCAGAAATTACTCTTGTAGAAAATTCCAATGTGCTCTAAACATTTCGTTTGAAATTGATTCCAAAGATTAGTCTTGTAAGATGTTTACATTAAGTGACTCCAAATACTGGAAATAAAAGTACTTGTGTCTTTATAAAGTAAAATGTGGTCCGTTTTAAATATAGCGTTACGTTTATAGACAGCCAAGTTAATTTTGAGCTTGATTAGTCAAAAAAGCAACATAATAACATCAGGCCGCTAAGGTTTTTTCACTGCAGTGAGGCTATTTTGATGACGTAAGCGAGTTCCCTTCTACATGGACAAGATGGGAGAGCAGCCGATAGATCAGATTTCAAGAATGTATGGAATACGTACAAATGCATCGCTGAATAGGTGAGCGATGCCATTGGTTATGAAGTAACTCGATTTTAAACGTTTTTTTCTTTATCCATAGAATAAAGAATACATTGAAAATAAAGCTATTAATTGTGAATTGGGCTACACGACCAGCGAGACCAATAGAGAATCTGCGTCAGTGTTCTACTTAAGCAATACAACTACAATCTTTAGCGTTTTGGACCGTTCAAAAATGCTAGGTTTCGGGGTGTTTGGATTTTGTACGCAATACTTAAGAATATGCACGTTTATATTGTGTTTCCAATGTGTTAGTCAGCAACGCCAATTTTCTATAGGCTATGGCTGTTCATGGCCTGTTATTGATGTAAACATGCAGAAAAAGGTTCTGTAATAGTATGACATGCCGGTGTGCATTGCTTGCTTAGCACAGTTTCTCAAACATAAATTGTTTTGATGTTACCCAATGTCTAAACAGGTTTATGTTAATAAAACCATATTTCTTTTCAGGTGTGATGACACACTCACATACATTGGGATGTAGCTACATGTGATGTAAGCTTCATTTTCAAATATGGGGCAGAGGCTGGTTGATAAGGTAAGATGGACTTCTGGGAGTGGCTAATAGATCTATGTGTCTCTTTGACAGACAAGTTAAGTACTGTACATTACTGTAGCCTACTATGAATATGATCAGTTGTGCCTCTGGGGTTTCCAGAGGCTCAAGTTTCTCCTGACAGTAATCGTGTTTGCAATCGGTTATCTGCTCAGCAGGGGCAGCAGAGCCAGAGGATGGTGATCTTTGGGGCCATCTTCCTCCTGATGACCCTCCTTATCCTCTACAGCTCCAACAGCGGGAGTGAGATAATCTATGGACCCTTCCACGTGGCCACCAACCACCACTCCATCAAGACCACTGACTTGAGGAAATGGGCTGGAAAAGACGGCTATGTGGCTGTGTATGGGAATAAGGTAGGACAGAAAGCACTTGTTTTCTTTTGTCTCTCTCTGCTATTATATACTAAAGTGGGCTGCTAAATAAGTAATTGAAGCATTGAAAGATAATGCAACACAGTTGGTTGGGGTTTTTTGAACATCCAAAAGTCCAACCCCCATGTTCATGAGATAACCCTAACCTGCAGTAAGATTGGATACATATGCCAGCATTTATATCTGATAGGCATGAGTTCTAAAAAAGTATGTTGGCACAGTTAGTTAGCTGAATATGTTATGCAAGGTTATAAAACGGTATTGTTTTCTGAGGCAAGAGTACCTTACTGTACCAGGTATGTCCTTATGTTTCCCTTCCAACCCTAATCCAACACACTTGATTCGAATAATTAGCTCTTCGAAAAGCCTAATTGCTTGATACAACTGGGGTTAGAGCAAAAATCTAAAGGATGAGGGTATATCTTTGTTGGACCGCCCTGTTTTAGAGTTGTCCTCCATACCCTCTTTCTGTAGAACATGACCCTACACTGTCACCACTGTGCCTTGGTGACCAGCTCCAGCCACGTCCTCGGCACCCGTTCTGGACCGGAAATTGACCGCACAGAGTGTGTGATCCGCATGAACGACGCCCCTACCTTTGGGTATGAGGCCGACGTAGGGAATCGGACCTCTCTCAGGGTGGTGGCCCACTCTAGCGTGTTCCGGGTGGCCCGGCGGCCAGGAGAGTTCCTGAACCGGATGGGAAACACGGTAGTCATATTCTGGGGTCCTCCTACCAAGATAGGAAAGGAGGCCAAAGGCACCTTGTATCGTCTGATCCAGAGGGTCAGCATGACTTACAGTAACCTATCCAGCTTTGCCATTGCACCCAATAAAATGCGAAAGTTTGACAACTTATTTCAGAAGGAGACGGGACGAGACAGGTGAGGAAAAACAACAAAATAGGGACAGTATGAAGATGATAAATCTGTATAAATTTATTTTTCATCATACACAAATATACTGTATAGATACATTATAAATGCAGAGATAACACTTTTTCTTGTTATGTACTTGAAATCATGCTTTTCATCAAATACAATCTTTCAGTGTTAAAACAAATGTATTCTTCAAAGGAATACATTTAAAACATGAGTCACAGACAGGACTTTCTCTGCATTTTAACAGACAGAAGTCTCAGTCATGGCTAAGCACCGGGTGGTTCACCATGGTGATTGCCATAGAGATCTGTGACAACATTAAAGTCTATGGCATGGTCCCTTCTAGCCACTGTGGGTAAGTACATAGACAAAGGAACTCTTCTACAGTAGTATGCTAATGTGGGATGTTGTATGAATGAGAAGCAATTACAGAGCCATTAGTTTTTTGTGTGTGTAATCATGAGTTTGCTGCCATCTCTGAGCAATTGGTTAATCAGCCATGCTGATCGTTATGAAATAATCCCGTCATGACAAGCAGCACTTTCATTTTACACTCAGCATAATCAGTCCCAGATTAGTGCTCCAGGATAGTACATGTATCAATTGAGTGAGTCTGGGGTGAGGGTTCTTTGAAAGAAGTACATGACAGATCTCTGCCACCTCTAGAGGTTGGTGTCTTGAGAAATGCCATACTTGCCTATCTACAGAGTATTACCAATGTGTCAATTTTTAATATTTCCCCATCCAGACGGAAACCTCAGCCTAAGAAGATGCCCTACCACTATTACAAACCCAGAGGGCCAGACGAATGCGTAATGTACCTCCAGAATGAAAGGAGTCGGAGGGGCCCCCACCATCGTTTCATCACAGAGAAACACGTGTTCGCTCGCTGGGCCAAGCAGTACAACATCACCTTCACTCACCCCACCTGGTGAGAGGAGCCGGAACAAAGGGATAGGCAGTTATAATCCCCATTATGTAAAATAGCAGAGATGATCACACAAAAGCCTGGACATGCAGCTGTGGACTACTTGTGTTGAATTGAATCAGCTGTACTGCTTCTACCCCACAACATGGGGGTAAGTGGCCATCTTTGTTGGGAACTACCTGTTGTGTGAGACAATTAAGGCGTTCTTCCTTTTCAAACTTGTAACGTAAAAGCTCTAACTGTGTAAACAGATACTTTTAATGTTTTCTTTCTCATGAAAGCTATAAAAACAAAGAGTACCAAGTTCAACTATTATTCACTGTATTCAACAAGGTAATGGGGATCTGACAAATGAAGTGTTTTTGTCAATAGAATGAACATGAATTCATACTGTATGATTTCAAAATGAATTTATACGTTTCTAATATGTTTTTCTTGCCACAAAGCATTCAAGAATATTTAAGAAATGATTCCCACTTATCTCTGTGGATTGTATAAGCCAAGACGTCAAATTGTGAAATAGTTAATGCCAGAGCCCGTCTGGTGTACTAACAGTATAACGTAACTGATATGCCAATCATGTGGAAACACAATGCCTGTTGAATGTCAATTAACAATTTGGTGCTATATTAAGGCAATGTTTAGCTGCAATATATTTTGTCTCGCTCAAAGGCCCCGTATCATCTTCTCCACTCACATACTGGTCCAAATCTTTTGAATATGGAACACAGATGATGAACTAAGACAAAGATAATTGTTTGGGCACTGTGTTTTATTTGTTCTGTGTCTCTAGATAGCGTTTCAACTAGTTTTAATTAAAGTTTGGAATGGGGCCTCAGGCATTTACACCACTGTGCTGAATTTAAATGTTTTATTAGGTATTTGCGGTTTTAAATCACAAAATGGAAGCACAAACATGTTGCCTCATCAGCTTGACTTGTGACTTGCTGTGTAGCATCCCGGGGCATGCAAATATTGAATGGTACAACTGAATGTTACATTATTTATTGGTGTATATGTGTTGTTATATTTTGTTATTATTTATAAATGTTGTGTACCAATGCATTTAACTTTTATTTACATATTATCCTTAAAAAGTCTAAAGCATAGTACTATTGACAGCTCGTCTTTCTGTGATACAGAAAATTCCATCCCCATCCCATGAACAAGAGATACAATGCAACATGTTTTGGTCTTAAAGAAATACCACACTTCATGGATGAGATTGTTTTGACATGATAGGTATTCTGGTAATGATCGTCAATTCCAGAACACGATATTAGCCAGTGCCCCTAGGGTCAGTTGCCGGTCATGACTCCCTTAGAGGAACTGTGACGAGGTTCATCTTGTTGAGGAATTCAGGTGTCACCTTTCTGTTATGAACTGATTGCGAATGCAATGCTGATTTTCTGTCTCAGTCCGGCCATAGAGATTAAGATGGCTTCCTGTGGATACAGACATTGTGGATCAGAACAGCGGGACAGACACGTTTAGATCACAAGACACAAGATGACAGACATACATTGATCTATGAACTGTACTAAAAGGTTTCCATAGTCACACAAAACATGAGAAAGTCAGGGAATTGACAGTGATTTCCAGGCCTGGAAAAGTAATGTAAATGTTAAATGTGGGAATGTCCATGTAAATTAATGAAATAATAACAGCACAGATAATAAGTAATGTATAATTTTCAACTAATGTAAATCCTTTTCCTCCTCCAAAATCTGACAACTGACTAGGAGTCAATAAAAAGCTAATTTTTGCAATGTATTCCAGATAGACTAGTCGTTAAAGATGGTTAAAATGACCCAGAAAAAACCTTTCCGAAGCAACAAGCCATTTGAAACAATTGTGTCAAAGTCTCGCTTTTTCAAAGCCTTTGATACATCCTCTCCATAGGGACATCTGCTTGTCAGTTCATGGTAGGGTGACTATTGAGAGTTTGAAGGAATCAAGTGATGTCAAGTCCTCGAGACATTGGTCTCACAATCGTCATTGACAATTGGATAAAAAGTTGTGAGACATGTTTTGATGCGTACGTACATATAATACATGTTTTCATAAATCTTTTATTTTAAACTACGTAACATCATTGCCGTTTTACATTCATAACATTTATTTTTGGGTTCTTTTAGTATTATTCACATATTATTATTCACTGACTCTGTCGGGTATTGTTTAGTGGCAAGAATGCTAACTTACAGAGCAAGAGGCTGTGGGATCAGTACTACCTCCTTAACACACCTTAGAGCAAGCATTTGCTAAATGAATACATTATTATTGATATTGTAGTCCAGGGCTGAAGTGTTGGGACGCTCGTGCAACTGGGAAAAGGATGTCCACATAACTTATTTTAACTTATTTTCCCCTGGAACAGATTTCATGTTCCAACCGAGGGGGGCTGGCGGTGTCTAGGGCTGCATCAAATACCCTTTTTTTACTCTGCTAAATTGCTGCACTAGTCCACACTTGACCGGTGGGGATCTCATTCTAATATGACTGTAACTGTTACCTGCTCCTGGCATTCTCTAATCCCTGCTCTCCTCTCTCTGTTCCCCCTTCCACACATCCCTTGTGGTATGGGGGGTTTGAGCTGTCAGCACCTGCCTGGTCGTCGGTCTGCCAACGCTGACCTGGTCGCCAAGCGGAAACCAGTCTCCGTGACGGGCAACAGCGAGTTTCCCGGTCCCTTCCTACATCTACCAAGTTGAACAATGGATTTTGGTGTTTCAAAACCAATGGACACTTCCCTGTTGTATAACTATATTTAGCCTGTGTTCTGCTCCTCTCTTTCACCAACTGTCTCTGGAGGAGGGGATCCCTCACTGAATTGCTCCTCCCAAGGTTCTTTCTTTTTGTCTTCCTTGAGGGTTTAGGTTGGTTGAGGGGCAGTTATATGGGCATATGTGAAGCCCTCTGTGACATGCTTGCGTGTAAAAAGGGCTATACAAATACAATTTGATATGAAGGCTGGCAAAAAAAAATACCAGAGAGAGATGTGCTTGCATGAACAATGAAAAGGTGTAGGTCACCTATTGAGAACTTGTGGAGCCTTAAACAGAAGATTTACAATGAAGGAAAACAGTACCTCTCTCTGAACAGTGTCTAGGAGGCTGTGGTTGCTGCTGCTCAAAACGTTAATCGTCAACAGAAACTGACAGACTACATGAATGAAAGGCGTATTACTGATATTGAAAAGAAGGGTGTCTATATTGGTCACTGATTTTTGGGGGAAATGTCAGAAATGTTTATTTGTAAATTTGAGTTGTTTGTTTATTATTCTCACTTTAACAGGTGGAAATAAACTCGTTTTTCTTTTAGTTGCCCAATAATTGTGCATACATATTCTCCTAAGAAAGCCAAAACCTCACTTTTACTTTCTTAAATATTCAGGTTTGAGGTTTATTGACATTTTGGATTGACCGAGAGCACTTTGGTTGTTCAATAATAAAATGAATCCTCAAAAATCCAACTTGCCTAATAATTGTGCACACATTGTATGTCTCCACTTACACTTGCCAATTTGATGCCACGCTCGACACGTTTGTATCAATACCCATTGTATCAAAAGGTCTATATCGTTTGTGAGCCCGGCTTTGAGCGCAACACCACTACTAGTCGTCATCTCACACACACACACCTCTGTGCGTATGGTCCTACTGCCCTGTGAAGGACAGGTGTTCAGGTAGAGGTCAAACAACAGGCTGGGGTCTGTCACGTCCAGCTTCTGGTCTGCGTCCACACTGGCCTCCAGGCCCTGCAGCCCTCCAAATACCACCAGTAAGTGCCTGAGAGGCAGACGGAATTGTAGACAGTCATCAAAACAGACAAGCATTTCAGAACCACCCTAAACCCAAACCATAACATGTTCTTTGGACAAGGCTTCTGGGGTTAAATGGACAGAGGCGAGTATGCATAAAAATGGGTAAAGAAACGTGTTGAGGTGTTTCTACACAGTTTGAGATTTATGAAAAAAATACAAGACGTGGGAATCATGCTTACCTTTGTGCACTTTAGAACCCATGAGTATGCTATGTTTTGAGATGTGATACGGCGACAAAGTAACCGAAAAGGTGTAATGAAAGTGCCGCATTACAAATGACAGTTTTACTTGATCTACAATAGGAGTCATTTTTATAGACCATCTATAAATTATGCCAATGACCTTGCTTTAGCCTATTTAGCCAGAAAGAAAACAACAGCTATGCCAAATGTGATATTTGACATAATTGCTGCTTTAACACTTTTGGGGGACGTCGCATCAATGGGTGATTAAGGCGAGCATGAGTTCAGGGATCGTGCAGATTTATTGGCCCACAATAATGACTGGTTGATAAATCGTAATAGATATCCGCAACAACAGGCATGTTAGTATTATTCTAATATAGTTTTAACCTATTGCTGGTGAGCTATTAACAGCTGGCTGCGGTAACGTTAGCTAGATACATTAAGTTCAGTCAAGTGCAGGGGCAGAGTGCGTGCAAGTGGGTAGGTGCGTGCAGGCCTGCGGCAGCCACAGATGTCGGATTGATGTAATATTACCGTCAAACCTTTTGATGCATTGGTCGCTATCAAGATGTGAAGTTTATTTCGTCAAAAAAAAAGTTCTCCTCAACAACATTGCCCACACCATCTTATACCTTGTCCGATACTGTGACAAATATTAAATTGGTCGTCTTCTGATAACCGTCTGGTGGTCCCACCTCTCAAGAGCGCCCGCTCCCAACCCAAGCTCTTCTCCTGTCTGGCCCCCCAAGGTGGAATCATCTCCCCACCTTCATCAGAGACACTGACTGTCTCCCCACCTTCAAGAAAAGGCTAAAGACGCACTTGTTCCAGGAGTACAACTGTACTTAAGAAAGATTTGTTGGATCAGATGTTAGTTTATTTCCTCCAGGAACACAATGACACCTATTGAGGGACTTGTTGCACTTGTTGGCTAGTTACAACTGATTCAACTACTCGCTGTGAATTATATTATTGTTGCTAGTATCGGGGCCGATACCAGGCTCATGTACTCCTACTCGTAAAAATACCCCGATACCAAAGACTGATACCTCACGTAAAAATAAAATAAGTTTTATATATTATGACAAAGGTAATGTAGGTGAAAAATTAAATAACTATATCTGGTTGGTGCGTTGTGTTCGCTCCCGGGGTGTCTGTTACTGTGTAGAACACAACTCTTGGACATGGCTTTCTTTTGTAGATTTATTGCTAGGAAATTAGCATTAGTATAAAAGAAAACTTAGTACGGTATTACTGCAGAAGACCAACCGTCACCTAATATGGTGGTCACGTGGCTGAGCGGTTGGGGAATCTGGCTATTAATCTGAAGGTTGCCAGTTCGATTCCCGGCCGTGCGAATGTCGTTGTGTCCTTGAGCAAGGCAAGTGCAAGGCACTTCACCCTGTTTGCCCCGGGGGAATGTCCCTGTACTTACTGTAAGTCGCTCTGGATAAGACCGTCAGCTAAATGACTAAATGTAATTACTATTTGATAAAAGTCTGACAAGCGTATTCGGCCTCCTATTGTTTGATCCCACCAGCCTTTCTTACAGATAATTATGCCCTTTGAAGGTTATCGGACACTCACTGAAATGTGTGTTTTAAGTTTGTGATAAGCAGATAAAAATAATAATGTTTTAATTTGAGTAATAATAAAAAAGCTGTCCATGATTCTGTTCATCAAAAAAAAATCTGCCTCTCACTTTCCCCCAAAATGCATAGCCTAGTTCAGAGGTGGCAACATTGTGTGATAGTCATTTGACAAAATAGTGTTTGGTGATTCTTCCTGTTTACGTTACATTACTGTTACTGGCCTGGTTGTTTTTGTTGTTTTCTATTTACCCGGCAGCAGGCCAAGCACCTTGCTCTCCACTTACCTTTGAAATGTGCTAATCCAGTAATAGTTCTGTTCACTTTGTTAAGTAGACTGTGTTGTTAACTATGCAGCAAATTGAATTGCCTTTATCTAGTTGGGTGTGCCACGATGACGTGGCGCATCCTTTGTAATCTCACATATATATTTATTATTATTATTATTATTTATTTTAGCCCCCCTAATCCTCGGTCAATATTTGGACTACATAGACAAAGTACGTGTCAAAAGTTTCGTCTTGCTAGCGATTGATATGCTATTACTTTTATTTACGTTCCGTTGCACAGTTTAGGACCATACAACGTTTTTGTGGCATAAAGTTGATTTTGTCGGCAAAGGGTAGACTACTCAGTTATAATAGCCTACGTCACAGCGTCGGCACATGTTAGCAACGACGCATTAGATACGACCACCTGGTACCTTATCCAGCGGATGCCTCACTATAACCCAGCTGCTGGTTCATCTGCAGCATAAATGTAATTGTCAACGGTCTTTTCAGCAGGGACATATTTAGCTAATTTACTAAAGGGTTATCTGTTGTAGCCTACCTACCAAGATAAGGGGACAGCAAAAATACTAGTCCGGCGGTGTACTGTAGCCACATTTCTTGCAGCAACTGAATGGTGAGATTCTCCGAGTCCTAGCTAGTACTGTAGGTGTTGTTGAGGATAGCGTTAGCTTGTTTTAGCCGTTAGCACTACCTCAGTTTGCAACCGGCTAACTTAGTCTACATTTACTAGTCTAGCCAGCGAAGCAAATGTCAACTATACAGAAGAACCCTACCGAAATAAACGTACTGTACTGCAAACGATTTGTTTTAAGGAGTTTTTTTTGCAACTGTCTGCTTTTGGAATGTTTAGCGTAGCTCTAGTAGCCTAGATAGCTCTAGTCTAGCTAGCTAGCTAGCTTAGCTAACGACTGGCTGTTCGTTCGTGAAGGCGCCAAAAGTGGATGGTAATACAAATAGAAAAGGTAGCGTTAGTCTACTGTACAGTAGGCTACATTAAACAGAAAATTAAAAATGTTCTAACAACGTTGTGTTTTCTTCGTGTTTGTATGAATCAATTTAAATAGTTGTATGTGCTTACTTCTTTTTGCTATGCTTGCTCAGGTAATGCTAGCTAGGCATTGAGGCGTTTAATGACCAACCCAACATTCTGGGTTAAATGGTCAACCCATCTTGCTGGGTTAGTTTAACCCAACGTGTGTTCTGTCCTATATATTTAACTAGCCGCTGGGTTGGAAACGATGTTTTGGAGTGTAGACAAACTGGAATAGTATAGTCCCATAGCCTACAATTGACCCTTTCAATATAGCAAAGATGGGTGTTCATGCGAATGGGAGGTGATATGAGCGGTTGTGACACTGACACGGTAAATTCTAAAAAGTTACATTTTCCAAATATTGGTTACAAGAAATATTGAAGTCACTCATTGTTCGAATTACAGGTTCACTTGTTAAAGTCTTTCAAAATTGTAAACAGAGGCTTTGACTGCGTCCATTTGGTTATATGGTTACTTTTTTCACACACTTTGTACAGGCTAATAGGCCTACTATGTAGCGCAATAATTTAGAACGGTGAACATAAAGTTTTACTGGAACTACTTATTGGGTGTGCTCGGGCTTCGCCAGAGCCAACCTTTGTTATCTCACATATATAATATTATTCTTTTTGCGCCCCTAAAACTCGGTCAATATTTGCGCTACATAGACAACGTCGACGTCAAAAGTTTCGTCTTGGTAGAGATTGAGTTGCTTAGATTCCATCTGAAATATTTCCAGTGATAATGTTGTTACAGTCGCTTCTTTCCAAGTGTGTTCTTAATGAATTATTATGCAATAGACTGTGAGTAGGCTAAATGCTTGAAAATATCACTAGAAGGGAAAAACCTAAAGGGACGGACAAGCAGGCACACCCTCACAATTTCCCCAGAAATGGTATGCTCTCTAGTTATATTTGCATTTTGTCTAACGTTATGACATTGCCTCTTTGAAGGCTTTTTTGTTGTTAAAACCAGAAAGCTCTGTTTATTTTTGGCTTGGGATAGGCTTCTGTTAATTTTGTACAATAGGCTTGACATAATCTGCAGAGGATCAAATCTGCCTCCAAATTAATTGCACTTTATGGAGACCAAATCTGAGAAGTATCGGCAAGTACACAAAAAAAAACTTGTATCGGTGCATCCCTGACTATTGCTTGCTTTCCTCCAGGTACACTCTAGCACTTTCGAGGATCATATTGTTTAATTGGAATGAATCAAAGCGTCTGCTAAATGAATGTAAAATCAATGCAACACACTTTGCAAAGGCGTGGGCATTGTCGATATAGCTTCGAGATATTAAATACAATTATTCCATCCAGCTGTTAAATTCACATGTATATTTAGTTTTTTTCGCCGGAGCACCACCAGAGACTTCTCCCATTCCTACCAATGCGGAACATGTACTACGTACCCCAGTAAAAGAAGCACAGAATCCCAATAAACACTTGTAAAATCAACGCAGTTTAACCGAAAACAAACTGATGAAACAAATCTGCTCGCAGAATTCCATGTCCACGTGCTCTTCTGTGCTTGCTATAATAGCCACTGCAGCGCGCACACAGAAGTCAAGGTGTCGGCACTTAAGTGAGAATTGAGGTAGGCTCAGAAAACATTATGCAACTAAAGAAAGTTTCGAAATAATAGGCCTACCGACCATCTTATTTTTAGACGCAAACATAATAACAACATGAGTCCAACGTATTACATGAAGCTCAAAAAACAATATTTGCGCTCAAATAAATTCAGTTTTTTTTTGACTGGGTGACCAGGGGTCAAATGTATCAAACTCTGTAAATTAATGCGTAAAAGTATGCATATGGAGAGAACTGGAAACAGTCGATTTGCTTGAGGGCATTCCAACACAGGGCCCAGCTCACTCAGTACAAAGATCCAAAAGTCTCTCGGATATCTATTACGATTCAGGAGTTCAGGGAAAATCTGCGCAATCCCTGAACTCCTGCTCGCCCTAATCACCCATTGGCGATGTCCTCCAAAAGTGTTAAAACAGCAATTATGCACCGATAGTATATGCCAAATATCACATTTGGCATAGCTCATTTGTGGCCCAAATTCACACATTTTCTTTCAGGCTAAATAGGCTAAAGCGAGATAATTGGCGTAATTTATAGATAGCCTATACAATTTACTCCCATTGTATATCAAGTAAAACTGTCATTTGTAGGGGTGTGAACAATATATTGTGGAACAATATATTGCAATATAAGATTTTTACAATATGTATCGTAAAGTTATGGCAATATTTTTACAATACGACGTCCATTTGATCCTATTGGTTGAGCTACCAGCACGCGACCTACTCTGCACCTGCGTCATGCGTGCATTCAAAGAGTTAACTAAATTGTATGTACAACAAAGACAATTATTGAAAATGTTTCAGTTTAATTTAAAATGTTGCTCAAAATATTGTGATACTTATTGTACACCCAGTATCATGATAAGTATTGAAACGCGAGCTGAGTGTATCGTTACACCCCTAGTCATTTGTAATGCATGCACTTTCTCGCCAACGTTTGGTCACTCTGTCACCGTATCACATCTAAAAAATAGTGTAGGTCTACGCATGGGTTCTAAAGTGTGCAGAGGTACATAGATTCTAATGCCACGTGCTTCTTCATAAATCTGAAACTGTAGAAACACGCGTATATGCCTTCGTACAATTGGTCCCTGGAATTTGATTAGGAAGCTTACTTGAAGGGTTTGATAGAAGCCTGGTCAATGTTGCATCCTTTCTCTGATGTGCCAATGGTCAGGTCATAGCCCTCTTTGTATGGACACTCAGTGAAAACAGTACCTGTAGTTACATTCAAAACAAATAGTGTCAAATGAACATTCTGTACATACTGAGATAGTATTGTGTGTGTGATATGTCTGTATCTGTGTGTGAGTGTATTCATTGCAGTATGTGTGTTATACATACTGAGACCCGAAGCTAGACGAACACTGTATCCCCAGTACAGCCCTCCTTGTGAGCGTGGTACATGAGGGGCCACTACCACACCTTTGTATATACGGCTCTCTGTGGAATTCATGGTGGAATTAGAACTGTGAGAAACACACACCTCACATACAATGCTCCTTACGAACAAGTATGTTTTCTTTACAAGTATGAAAAACTCCATTACCATTTTTCTGGTTCTTGTTCAGGTGGACAGTTACTCGTAGACCGGGCTGCAGCTGCTTGTCGATCTGCACTTCCTACAGAGGAAGACTGGCTTTAGTTCCTTCATCTACTGAATGAAGACACCAACCAAGTGTGGTTCTTCTTGATGTGAATAACTGATCATGGTCAAATGTTATAATTTTAAATGCTTTCAAATACAGTTTGTGTAATTACATTTTAAGACTAGCTCATTGATTATGTCATGGCAAGCAAGATCAGCAACACAGATGTATTGGATGGTTCTTCAGTTATTCATCCCAGGTCTAGTGTATGCTAGCCTACTTGCAGGTAAAGTGTAAGGTGCATCCCTAACCTTCCACATTCCACAGTTGACAAAGGAGCCCTTCCCTGGTCTGCTGGGCCTGTCGAGGACCACCCCTTCCCGGTACTCTGACTCCTCGTCTATCCTCATATGGTGTGGGCTGTCCAGAGGGTTGAGCAAGCCTGGATACGCAAATACATAAACATTTATTCATTTGGCATATGCTTTTATCCGAAGCAATGTACAAAAGCGGTAAACTAAAGTTTGCGCAACGTTGCTCACTTCTCCTTGTTATTTACACCTGATTGCCAGTCGATGAGTACACTAGATTCACTGGCAGCGACTACATTCGCGTGAATTTGCCTATTTGCTCCTCGCGAGCAGCTTCATGTGGTGCTTGGAATAGCATTTACTCCCTTGCATATACAGTGCTAGGTGTGTTACGCCTGCGTAGTGCCACGATTGGCTGTGAAAGTGCAGCCTTTTTCCCTTTCGGCGCCCGTGTTATAGCCTATATTAACTCTCCTAAATATAGGCTAGCGTATGCCATGTGTATATACCATGTCAGCTTTAAATGTGAAAAAGGAAAGCTCAGAGGTGAAAGGTGACCAGCGCAGAGAAATGCATGTCCAGTGAGAACAGCCTTGCGCCGTTTGTTGCCGATCTTAGCGCTTCACAGCCTGTGTGTTCCAGGAGTAAGGTTGTTGTCCAACTCACCAGCATACTGTAGATCCTGATGTTTTGGGAAAAAAGATTTACGTAGATACCTTGTGGGAAAACAAGCAGAAAGACGGGGGGGGAAATCAAAAATAAATACTCAGACGCCCTGTAAAGATTTGACTGTCATCAAATAGGATACTTCTTACTGTGGACATTCCAAGAACTGAAGGATTCTAGCAAGCTGAATGCAGGCTTGGCCCTTCTTCTTAACACCTGTGAATTCTCCTTCCACACTCCTGAAAATAACAAAAAACACCAGCATTGTTTTACGGTCAAGTTGTCATGACTTAGAGACACTTAAAGACACAGGTCGTTAGTGAAATGACTACATCTAAAGATGTACCTGACATCCTCTCCATGCTCGTCAAACACGACAATCTCATCAATACAGAAAACACCGCAGGCTCTAGCAATCTGTCCAGCCAGGTACGTACGGAGTTCCGTTGACTGGGCATTGTCCATGACAGACCCAGGCAGGGCTACAGTCACAGTGTATTGACGCCCTGAGAATATAATAGTATGTATTGACAAGGATTACAGGTAAGACACCAAAAACACTGGTCTGCTACTTTAGTGTAAAAAATAATGGATTTTGAAGAGATAGAAATCCCATGAGAAGAAATTGGCTAGCAACCATAAACCACCTTCCACTTGTACCATGTTTATCATTAGTTAGACATGCATGAGCGATATATACAATTCACAAACTACCTTTGGTTTGCTGCAAGTCTGTCCCCCTGGCCTTCTCGGCTTCCTCCTTCTCTTGCTGCTGCTGCTGCTGCTGCTTCTCGAGCTGTTGGATGAGCTTTGACTCCTTAATACGCTTCTTCGACTCCTTACCTGCCATACAGGACAGTGGAACTTCATTATTGGTTTGCAGTCAGAGTAAGAAGTGTACTATGTGCATACATTATGTAGGCTTGCATTCCACATAACACATGAGCACTAAAGCTTTGTGAGAAAGTATACTGCTGTTGACATACTAACAGACCTTAATGGAAGTGAAAGCAGGAGGAGCAGATGCTCTTTTCAGACATAGACACACACGCACACATATGTATAGGTGGTAGCTAATTAGATAGTTAACGCTAGCTCTAAGCATTATTCAGAAAACCACTGATTAATCCTTAGGCTTTAGGTAGGTAGAGCTAGCTAACTGGGGCACACTCACGTTCAGCTTTAATTTTTTTCCAGTCAACTTTCTCGTCACCCTGTAAAGACAGATACGTGAATACATAATATGCTAAAAGTCTGCTTTTAATAAATAAACAAAGACATCAAGTTTCTTGAAACATACCTCAGATGAGGCACGTTTATAGGCTACGTTCTCAGACATCTCTCCACGCGACATTTCGAACTATCCTTTTTGTCTTTTTAGCAACACTGAGGGAGTACTTCCGGGTCATGGTTGCACGTACAGGTGGAATGGAGGATTATGGCCAAAACTAAATAAATAAATAAATAAATAATTGAATGGCTAAATACTTGAATAAATAAATAATGATATTATAAAATAATAAAATGAGACACTAAATATATAAATGTTACATGTAATTGTGTGTATATATATAGATTTACATTCATTTTCATTCGTTCACATTTATTTATACTTTCATTTATCCACGGTGTAATTTGCTGCAGCAAAATAAATCTGTCGTCACCCGTCCAATAGACCACTTTCAAACCTACGTCACACGACTGTCAAGCTGGCTCAACTGCGCATGTGGGTTGCAAAAGACGAACTTCTCCCGGGTATAATACACTTGGAGTGTCGATCAGATCAGGTCATCATATATCTCTGTTCACTGGATAACAGGGCTTGACATTAACTTTTTGAGGCACTTTGTCCTTTGGACGAGTACATTTACATTTCACTTGTCAATGCACAAAAGTCACTTGACCCCCATAGCTTTAAATAGCCTGACCAAGTGATCGGGCAAAACTAGCCTGGCTAACGGAGGTCGCTTTCTCAGGAAAATTAGTAATGAAACAGGCTTGGTTAAAGAAATCCAATATGCTGGCTATCTTCAGCAGGCTCGTATCTACGTTAGGCAGTTCTCTCTGACGTTTCTGGAGTGAAATACCACATTGTGCTGCACACTGCTGCCAGTGAGCGACGAGTCTGACGGAGGCTAATGGGGACGCAGTCTCACACTCAAATTGCCAGTTTAAACAAATCACAAAAATAATCGCAACAGCTGGCTAAAAGCAGAATTCCCATATCTCTTGAAAGCTGCCCTGCTCGACTTTTTAGATGTTGAATTGACTGTAAAACTGTAAAATTATAAACTTTGTGACATGACGCGAAGACATATCTGCCGCTCCACTATGTGGTCTGTACCGGCCACATTCTCACTCAAATGTCAAGACTTTCGTGACCAAAATCAAAATTCTGATCCGACAGATCAATGGGGAATCGCTTTTTCTCTCTCTAAGGTTGTCCTCCTCTGACTTTTTGGTCTTTTAAATCTAACTATTTGTATGATCCGTGTGGTCCTTTTGCCATTGTAAATGCTATCCTTTCCAGGTTTTCTGAAACCTAGCTGCACGCGCATCCTGAATGTTGGTAAACATGAAAGTGGTCTATAGATCCACTTTATTGGGTGTGCCACGAAGTCGTGGCACATCCTTTGTTATCTCACATATATATTTCTTTATTATTATTTTTGCCCCTCTAAGGCTCGGTCAATATTTGGACTACATAGAAAACGACAGTGTCAAAAGTTTCGTCTTGGTCCCGATTGATATGGCATTACTTTTGTTTACGTTCCATTGCACAGTTTAGGAGGATACAACGTTTTTGTGGCAAAAAGTAGATTCTGTCGGCAAAGGGTACTTTCTAGCCTACTTCACTGCGTCAGAACACTCTAGCAACGAGGCATGGATAAGACGTGCATAGAGACTGTTGCACAGCAAGGATCGTATCGTGCCGCCCCCCTAAGCATCCGTCAATATTTGGATTACTTAGAAAACATCATGTCATGTTGGTAGCCATTGAGCTTTATGTATTTTTATTTACGTGGGCTAACTTGCTAGCCACAGTCACTGACGCGCGTGACTACCTCTACCAGAACATCAGTTTAGCAGCTCGTTAACTTCTGGGAGATAGCTACTAGCTAGTAGGCTAACTATAGCTTTAACGCTACTGGACGGCAGCTGCAGAAACGCCACAAGCAAAGAGGCCAGGGTGATAACTATTTACTCATTTTACTTTGTGATATAAAACACAATTGTGAAGTGTAATGTACAATATAAGCTGATATTATTCAGTAACTACCTCTACTTTCGGAAACAGTAGTCTGCTATTTCACTGAAGAATTAGCATAATTACATT
>CAEFZP010001654.1:0-76992 GCA_903064625.1 Mallotus villosus
AGAGAGAGGGACAGAGATTTCCACAGAGAGACTTAGTAGGCTATCTGTTAACATCCCTGGCACTAAACCAAGTGCTGTCATCATCCTCCACTACAAGGAATATCTGGCTATTTTGGCTCACACTGACGATGACGAGCGGCTTCTTGCAAAGTAGAACTGGGGCTGCGGTCAGTTTCTCTTTTTCAGACAAATCTTTGAAGTATGTTTGAATTCAGAAGATTGGACAGAAACAAAATACAGTATTTACTTTACTGCACTGTATATCCCGTAAAGGTTTACTGCAAGGTGTTTCTTTTGAACACATCACGCTAACCCCCTGGGACAAGAATTCCAGATAATGTGATCCTCTAGCAGATGTTTTCATCCGAAGCCAGGGTTTAAACCTGCAATCTCTTGATCTGCGGTGAAACGCCGGCCCGCTGAGATCTACTCATCCACTATCCTCATTTTAAGATTCATTTTGAGATGTGAGATGTGTCCGTTTGATGATGCGGACTGACACAACTCGCTCATGCATGTGTCTGTGTGGAAGGTGAAGGGTTTTTGACTGACGACTGCCTCTGATAGGTGGATGCCGCCATGCCATTTGGGTGCCTTGCCCTGCGAGATGGGCGGAGCTACAGCAGCATATCTGATGTCACTGACAAGTATGAGATTGGACAGGTCCTCAAAGCGTGAGTATACCCACGAGTCATTACAAATGTAGTCCTTCGTGTGCTGTTCGTTGATTGTGGCGTTGTCCATTTTCTGTGTTTCCCATTCGTTTCTTTTCCCCCTCTGGGACCAATATAGACCTTATTTACCTAACCCTTCTTACATTTACATACATTTACATCTAGTCATTTAGCAGACGCTCTTATCCAGAGCGACTTACAGTAAGTACAGGGACATTCCCCCGAGGCAAGTAGGGTGAAGTGCCTTGCCCAAAGACACAACGTAATTTGGCAACCTTCTGATTACTAGCCCGATTCCCTAACCGCTCAGCCACCATCATCTCATTTGTTTATTTATTATTCTTATTTAACTAGACTGAAACTTTTCAGAGATACTCTGGTATAATTTATTCTGATATCTGATACTCTGTTCACGCACCTGAACATATCGTCTAGGCCAACCTCACCACAGGGGAGATTGGATGTCACCGAACAGATTTGTTATTTGTCTTAAAACACTCAGGGACGTATTCTTTAAGAGCTCGTTGTGCCTCGTTGACCCAGTTTTGTTACCCTGTTCTTCCCAGAGCACCGTACACACACACACACACACACACTTGAACTCATGAACACACACATACTCACAGAGATCACTGTAGAAAGCCATATGGCTGCACCAACATCTGTCTGAAGAGCTTTTTGCTCCTGTTTCATATAACACCCACCGGCCAACACACCGCACCCGTACACACACACACACACACACATGCACACACATGCACACACATGCACGCACACAAACATCTATTGGTTGATGGTAGAGTAATACCATACGTTTCTTTCTCCAAATTGAACACTGAGCATAATATCCTTTGGCACATGGAGGGAGAAACATCTGTCTTTTTTGTTCCTTGCAATTTGTCTGGAAGCACATTGAACAGAAAACATACATACTATGAATGTTTGAGTGTTGAACGTGTGAATGTGTGTGTGTGTATGTGTGTAGTTTAAGCATGATGTCAAACTAACCCCAATTTACAGTCACTTGCTCGCAGGGCCTAACAAATGATTTAGAACTGACCTATGAGATTAGGGAAATCAGTTTGTGTGCACTACCCCTTGAAGCCAAAATTAGGAGATTGTCTCCCGATTACAGCTGTTAGGATCCTTCTGACTTTGTGAACTGTATTATTTACATGACTTATTCGGTTTGATTTGCATGCCTCATGCGCATATCAGTGCTCTAATTTCGGGATGTTTGCTGCGGCCCACAGTTCTGAGCTAATTAAAATGTTTTACTGCGGTTGCTGATGCAGTATGACTTGTCAATAGAACACTTGCAAATTGCATTGGTTGCCGAGCCCATTTCACCAAGGTGATGGAGTTGTGTTTCTGCCCCTCCTCTCATTCCATTCCTCTTCTCCCTTTCATCTGCTTTCCTTGAACTTCACCCCCTCTCTCTCTCTCTCTCTCTCTCTCTCTCTCTCGCACCCTCTCTCTCGCTCTCTCTCTCTCTCTCTCTCCCCCCTCTCTCTCTGTGTGTGTCCCCCTCTCTCTCTCTCTCCCCCTCTCTCCCCACTCTCTCCCTCTCTCTCTCTCTCCCTCTCACTCTCTCTCTCCCCCTCTCTCCCTCTCTCCCCCTCTCTCCCCCTCTCTCTTTCTCTGTGTTTCTTGTTTTCTTTGTCTCGGCCCGCAGGAAGGAGTTCTGCGAGCTGTGTCTGGCGAAGGACAGACAGACAGACAAGGTCTTCGTCTGTAAGAAATTCCTAAAGAAAGACGGCAGGAAAGTACGCAAGGCCGCCAAGAACGAGATCATGATCCTGAAAATGTACGTGTTGGTCACTGTGGAACCATGGACAGAGGGGTGTCTGGGTGGAACCATAGCCAGAGGGGTGTCTGGGTGGAACCATGGCCAGAGGGGTGTCTGGGTGGAACCATGGCCAGAGGGGTGTCTGGGTGGGAGTAAGACACGGCGCTACGCCAGGGCTAAAAAGGGCTAGGAGGAGCCCGGAGGAGCAATAGCCATGTCACAAGTCTGCGTAGCCCGCGGTTATGCCCCCTAAAGTATTTTGGCTTCTTTTATGAAGAAATGTGTCAAAGTGAATCACCAAGCACGTTGTTCCCAATCCAATCCCTGGCTTTGAGCCCTGCGTGGACGCTATGACTTGTGTGTGGTTATTGACGTCACATGATAAAGTTGTGGAGGAATTTCTTCACTTCACTCAAGTTGACGGGTGACATGCCAGGTCACTGTTTGCTACAGTCAAAGAGACTCTTAGGAAATGTAACATTGATTAATGAAGGACGTTTATGTCATTGCCTTGTGGTCCCTTCCGAGAACTTCCTTATAACTCTGAAGTCGTGAAAATCCTAGGACCTCCACATACTGGTCAAGCTTCCCCTTAGCCCCGGGGGAGGACAAGCCCTTGCACTGAGCCAGGTGGGAGGGGACGGTAGAGGGGTCGATGAAGGGTGGGGTGGGGGGTAGAAGGAGGGTTAGTGGGGAGGGGATAGACGGAGGGTGGGTGCCTATGAGCAAGAGAAAATCAGGAACATGAATTATGTTTACCTAACCCTTATTTATTTTTTTACTATTAAGAAAGACAGAAAGAAAGAAAGAAAGAAAGAGAAAAAAGAGCTGGGAGAAAACGAGTTTCAGAGAGAAGCTGAGAAGCATCTAGAGAAGCAGGAAGCAAATAAGGGAGGTAGAGAGTTTACAGGTTCTGTTGAGCCTCTGGTCTAAAACCCTTTCAGTCTGTCTGTTTAGTTTACTGTGGAAACCTAACGAAGCACTTACCAACCCTTCTCTTTCGCTATGTATCTCTGTGGAGAATTTAGTCCATTTTTTGCCACTGACTTCCTGACGCAGTCAACCGTGCTATAAAAGCAAGTATAAAAGTACCCAAGCTGTGGAGTGTCTGCAAGGTTGTAACCTTGCAGCTTCTGAATCACTTCTGTTGGTTGCAGGGTCAACCACCCTAACATCTTACAATTGATCGACACCTTTGAGACCAGGAAGGAGTACTTCATCATCCAGGAGCTGTGAGTGTTGCCTTCTCTGCCAAACTCCTGGCCTTCTTGTATGTTTGGAAGTTAGTTAGTGTGTGTGTGTGTGTTTGCATGTGTATGTGTGTGTGTATGTTGGCAGGGGATGATCTTTTTATACCCTACTTTGTTCTCTCCTGGCAGTGATAGATAGGGAGTGTTAGGACAATTTGTCCTCAGTAACAACTTCTTAATGATCTGTAGCTTTCTCAAGCTCTCAAGCTGTGAGTGGTTCTCTATCGAGATCTCTCTGGACTGTTGCTCTGTAATGCACTTGTTCACGTCACCAGGTCAATAAATAGCTTACCTTCCCTTGTAGTTACTTATGTGTCTTGGGCACGGTGTGTGTGTGTGTGTGTCTGACCTGATATTACAACACACAAATGGCACTTCTACGGCTCTGCACACCCCACGATAATCACACCACTCTGTTCGGCTGTCTCCCCCAAATTAATCAAGTCGTTAAGAGAAATGACTGCAGTCTAACTGCACAGTTGGGTTAGCTCCAGGCTGGGCCAAGTTGATTGCTACACACAAGAAGTATTAAAAGGCTCAACAGTTCCCTTTGAAAACGATGTTCGGTGTGTTAATGAAGGCTTACAATAGTGTATTTAATGTGTGTGCGTGTGTGTTTGCGTGTGTGCATCTGTCTGTCTGTGTGTGTGTTTGTGTTTGTGTGTGCGTGCATCTGTCTGTCTGTGTGTTTGTGTGTGTGTGTGTGTCTCAGGGCCACGGGAGGGGATGTGTTTGACTGGATCCTGGATCAGGGGAACTACACAGAGAGGGATGCGTCGAACGTCATCCGACAAGTTCTAGAAGCAGTGGCTTACCTGCACTCCCTCAACATTGTGCATAGGAACCTGAAGGTACTTAGTATGGTGTGTGCGTGTGTGCGTGTGTGTGTGCGTGTGTGTGTGTGTGGTGTGTGTGTGTGTGTGTGTGTGTGTGTGTGTGTGTGTGTGTGTGTGTGTGTGTGAGTCTCTAATGGCTCTTGGTCGTGTGTCTTGGAAAGCAATTTTTAGTGTTTAGTAAACAGAACGTCTCTGTAGACTCATCAAGGCAATGCTTTGACATCTCCACTTACTACTTTAATGTTGCTAACAGCTCTCAACGCCAGAGTAAACACTGTCTTTATGGCTTAATGCAGTCTCCAGTGAAAAATAACCCCCCACACACACCCCCACACTCAATATAATGTAATATCTTCATCTCAAGTCGTTAACATCACACACAACTTTGATGGAGGAATGACTTCTTGTAGACCTTGGATAGCCTCTAGTGGTGGAAAGTATGAACTGAACACTGGGTATGATTGCCCTGTGAAAGAATGAACACCATATTACTCTGCTTTTAAAGCTAGTCGGCTTTGTTCTAGATTAGTGCATTCTTGAGGGAAAGGTAGTCACCGTCAGGACAGCAGGGCTTTAAACTGCCAACCTTCTACATGTTTTCCTCTAAAGATGGTGTCACGATGAGTGGTGGGGTAGGACCCAAATGCAAGGGAGTACTCCGCCATGTCGAAACAAAGGGTTTATTCTTGTAAAACGCCAGGGCCACAGAAAGGGTACTCACATAACAGAGGTAGTAATGACAAAACAACGACTGGACATAAAACAGGAACCCAAATACACAGAACCAAACGACACACAGGTGGACACAATGAAACTTAACGAGAACTGAACAAGACACAGGTGAAGACAATGAGACAGGGAAACAGTAGGGCAGGGCAAAACCAAAAACAACAGGGGGGCACGGCTGTTGCCGTGACAGATGGCCTGTGCCAACTCGCAATACAACTTTGATACATAGCTTAAATGTACATTTTATTGAATGTGCCATTAATATGTAAGATGTAATATATAAGATGTTTCCCTGCTCCAACACACCTGATTCAAATGAATGGGTCATTATCTAGGTCTGTAGAAGCCTTTTAGCGAGCTGAGCTAACCACTGAGCTAAACCCACTGAAACCATATTTATAGTAGGGCAGAGACTCTATACTGAATGAAAAAGAGCAAGTGGCTCATTCAGTTTGCTTCATTTAAAGAGTAGGTCAAATCACAAGACAGTTGACTTGAGTTCGTTGTGATTAATTGTAATTTGCCCGGGGACATGATTTGATTAATCAGATCAGATAAGGTTTGACGACTGCGGGTCTTGATGCTATGATGGACCTGTCTTTTGAACTCAGAAGAGATTTGACATCCACAGGCTCGTACATACATCAGTCTTGAGGCATCACTCTGCCTCACAGTGATTATTAATGTCAACAGGCATCAATCCTAAATCAGCAGAAAGCTTCTGGAAGAAGGCTTATGGATGTGTGTGTGTGTGTGTGTGTGTGTGTGTGCGTGCATACTTTAGGCTTGTATGAATTGGTATGTGTGTGTACACAAGCTCCACACATTTGGGACATGTGGTTCAGGGGTTATAGGTGCAGATAGTTGGCATCCGGCGGCATTGTTTAGCCTTAAATGGTCTGGACATGCCCAGGAGAAGAGCTAGCTAAATATAATAGCTCCAAGTCATAAATGGGCATCTCATAAATGCTTTGTCATGAGGTTACAGCTTATTGTTCTTGTTCTACTCCGCAGCTGGAGAACCTGATGTACTACACTGAGAACAACCACAAGAAAGTCGTTCTGCGTGACTTCTACCTGTCCAAGTTTGAGAACGGTTCCATCACAGAGCCCTGTGGAACACCAGAATACCTGGGTAAGGAACCCCCCTCATCCTTAAGCACACATCCTCTCAACGTTCTCCGAAACTCCTTCAGTTAATCTCTTTGCTCTACAGTTTCAATCTCTCTCTTTGGTTAAGACTGAAGTTAAGGGTTGTCATTCTTAAAGTCATCACACGCAGGTTATTTCCAGAAGGTTCATTTGAGAGGAGACTTATGGACTGTATTCCCAGCCTCAGTGCTTCGTGAAAGGCCAGAGCAGTCACTCACACCAGAACGTAATTAGAAAAATAAATCAAGAGAGAGGGGAGGGGATTGGAAGACAGAGAGAGCAAATATACTTTTAAATTAGATTTTGTGATAGAAGTGTCACCATGAACTTTACAGTAGCAAACAAATAGTTCGAAAAAGTTCTGCTCTTACTCTCCCTCTCTCTCTCTCTCTCTCTCTCTCTCTCTCTCTCTCTCTCTCTCTCTCTCTCTCTCTCTCTCCTCTCTCTCCTCTCTTCTCTCTCAGCTCCTGAGGTAGTGGCTCGTCACCGGTATGGTCGGCCAGTGGACTGCTGGGCTGTGGGGGTCATCATGTACATACTGTAAGTGACCAAGACGTAGCGACACATTGACAGCTTTGACCACCTTACAAATCAGAACATTTGTTGTGAAGATGCATCTGGGCTTTTATGGTCATATAGAGAACTATATCACGCTCTCTTTCCTTCTCTCTCTCTCATTCTCTCTCTCTTTCTCTCTCTCTTCACTCTTCACTCTTCACTCTTTATTTCAGTTCAAGTGCTTTGTCGGCAAAAATAAGAATTTAACAATCCCCCCCCCTCTCTTTTTCGCGGTCTTTATCTTTTGCCAGTCTATCGGGTAATCCTCCGTTTTACGATGAAACAGAGGAGGAAAACACTGATTTACACAATCGAATCATCTTCTGTCGCATCGTCGGCGGAGAGTTCGAGTTTGACTCCCCGTACTGGGACGACATCTCTCCTGCAGGTACAACCTTTCACCACTAGAGGGGAGAAAAATACATGCTTTTCAACAGTAGCCCTGCATAACGATCGGGAAAGGCTGTTCAAGAATACTCAACTAACCATTTGATTAGCCTCATAGTCAAAATATATGAGTTTGAAAGAGTCAAGTTTAAGCTTTGTTTGTGCTAGTAAATTTATTTTTCTCTCTTCCTCTGTCTTTCTCTCGCTGTCTTTCTCTCGCTGTCTTTCTCTCGCTGTCTCTCTCTCTCTCTCAGCCAAGGAGCTGGTGTGTAGGCTGATGGAGGTAGACCAGATGCTTAGGATTACGGCCCAGGATGCACTGTGGCATGAGTGGTACGCATAAACACACACATTCAATCGATCAATTCAAATTAAAAAAATCTGTCATAAACTGATAGTTTGTGTGTGTGTGTGTGGTGTGTGTGTGGTGTGTGTGTGTGTGTGTGTGTGCTGGGCGGTCGTGTGTGTGTGTGTCAGGATTGCGGGGAATGGGGCTTCAGAGAAGAATCTGAAGGCAGGAGTGTGTGCCCAGTTTGAGAAGAACTTTGCCAAAGCCAAGTGGAGGGTAAGATCATAATGATGATATTAATGCTGATGAATAATGATGATGATAATGATGAACACAATAATGATTAAAATGATGATGACAGTGATGATGATGATAGTCAGATTTTGCCTATGGCTGGACCGCCACAGTAATAGCCCTAACAGTCTTGATTCTTTCTCCTTGCATGTGTCCCAGGATCTGAAGGTATTGTAGTTCTCCGTAAGGAGAGTGGGGGGGTGGGGCAGAGAGACTCCCATACATACCCTACCTACATGCAGTTTCCAGTTCAATACAGCAGCATAATCAACCAATTTCAAATAGCAAATAGAACTGGACATTCCCCCATTTCCATCCAGATGTAAGCATTTTGTTGACGTGAAAGGTCCATGTTCTGTGGACTCCGTCTCTGATCCTCCCGTCACTCAGCCTATCCCAACAGAGTTCCATCCGCCCCACCTCCGCCCCTTCGTTGGGTGCATCTCAACTGCCCAAAATGGCTGCCACTTCTCTTGTCCTTTGCTTCCCTTCATCTGTGCTGCTCCGAGAGGACAACCTCCTCTGACGGAGAGGGGCGGGCGGGCTGGCTGGCTGGCTATCTAACTATCTACCCATCCAGATACTTAGAAGTCGGTGGAGATGAAGGGAAGGAGGTGAGGTAAGGAGAGGACAAGAGGAAGCCAGTCTGGACTAGAGAGATGCCGTGATTGAGTATTTGGCCCCTCTTATCATCCCTTTGAAGTGATTCCTGGCTCTCTCATTGGCCCCATACTGTGCCTTGATACCGTATTAAAGCTGAACGCCAGCCATAACGGTCTGCAACAAACCAACTAGCATCAAACCAAACATCTCGTGTTCCGACAGCGTTTGAAGATCTGTTGGAACACAGATCGGTGTCAGCGACATGGCTGAGCTCTCGCACCGCATTGCTTCTGCCTTTCCGCGTTTAGCATATCTGCTAACGTGTAGGCGGTACAGCAGGGAATTTGGGTAGCTTCTGAAATAGGCCACGACCTCTCATAAGGAAGTAGTTGGCTCTATGTCTGCAGCGCTCACTTCACTCGAGCTTTACTCCCCCGAGAGATGGGTTTGCAGAGTGCCAAGTTTGATCTTGTACGATCAGACTGCCTGAAATGCCTCAATCCTGTTATAACTCAGCTCTGATGTAAATACATCAATACTGTTGCGTGTGATCCACTGCCTATAAACAAGGATGTCCCTAATGACCTATTTTTCTCTCTCGCTTTCTATGTATCTTTCTCTCTCTCTCTCTCCGTCTCGCCTTTCTCTCCCTCGTAGAAAGCGATACGTGTCACGACTTTCATGCAGCGCCTGCGGAACTCGGAGGCCCAGAATGACGGAGCGGCGGTGGTTGGGAAGGGGAAAGGTGGAGAAGGAGGAAAGGAAGACCAGGGGGAGCCACCCGGTGATGGCCAGGGAGGGAGGGGAGGGGAGGGCGAGGGAGGGGTTGTACCGAGCGCCGGGTCTCCGGAGGTGACAGTGGAGAGCACCCCCACAGGGGAAGGGCCGGAGGGGGAGAGAAACGGGGGAGGAGGGGTGGGGAAGGGAATCCCCCTCAGCCCCTCAGTGGGGATATCCCCCTCGGCCACCAGTGACCCACTCTCTCAGCCTGGCCAATTGCAAACGGCGCCATCCGGAGTGGAGTCAGACAAGGGCGGGGCAAAGAGAGGCGCCGGGGATGGCGCCAGAAAGATGGCGGCTGTTTTGGGGCAGAACAAAATGGCACCGGACACCAAAACATCTCCCGCCAGTACCCCTGACCCCACCGAACTCCCAGACTCCCTTGTGACCAAAGGGGTCAGTCCCAGAGGCAGACGCCTCAACGCTGCTTAGCAAGGCTGGCAAGAAACACACGTCCACCTCCCCTGACACCCACAACCGACGCAAGATGGCCGCTACACTCCATGGCTCAGTCTCGGGCACCACCGCTACCACTGTCCCGGCCACAGCGCCCTCAACAGAGAGGAGGCCAGCGGCGCAGGAGGGGGAGAAGGATGAGAACGAGGCCAGCTGGTGTCAAACCCAGCTCCCGGAGGAAGTGGCTGAAAAACCAGTGGCGGTCGGGGTGGTGGTGGAGACAGTGGTGGGAGTGGCCGCCGAGGTGGGGTTAGGCGTGAGGGTGAGGGGCGACGTCAGCCCTGTGACGAGGCGGGGGACAGGAGTGAGGGTGGAGAGGCACAGTGCAGAGTTCAGCATGGCCAGGGGTGGGCCTACCCCCTACACATCCAGTGTAGGGAACTCCGCTAGTCTGGGCCGCAACGCCACCCCATACAACCCCGAGGTGGGGGCCATGGGGATGAGCATGACGGGGGGTTACGGGAGTCCTTACTGCTCTCTGTACTCGGGCGGGGCGGGGATAGGGATGTACCGGGGTCAGCCCCAGGGAGGGGTGGGGGGGATTGGCAGCAGCAGCGACTGGCAGATGGACAGCGTGATCGAGCAGATCGAGAAGCAGATGGCAGCCGTGCTGGAGAAGATAGAGGGCGACATGCCCTCGCTGATGGAGCAGATCAGCGACTGCCCCCACGAGCCTGCCCGCGCCCGCAGCACCCACGCCTCGCCCATGGTGACCCGCGCGGGTTCCGCCGCCGCGACTCCCCCGCCCCTCCCCACCTCCCCCAGGCCCCCGCTGCCCTCCCTCCCCCCACCTCACCATCCCCCCTCCCTCTTACCCCCCGCCCTCCCCGCCCACCCAGTCCCCGGGCCAGTCAGGGGACCAGGAGGAGAGAGACGGGCAGCGGGGGGCTACGCTCTCCAGTCAGTCCCCGAGCGCCAGTATGGGAGGAAGGGGCCCGTGAGGCAGCACTGAGCGTACGTCTGGATTACAGAACAGAGGGATGAGGAAAAGACACTGCTGCACTTAGAAGCTTAAATGAGATGGACCAGTCCTCATTTCTAACTTTCCAACAACTAGATAAACAGTAACAATAATATAAAGACTGTATTCTTTATGAAATTACTGCACCATCTTGGTATTTCTTTATTAAATTCCAACACTAAGATGAGAGAGGTGTGTCTCACGTCTAGGATCTGAAAACGGAAACAGACTGACTTCCTGTTAGTGCACAATAGTTATGTGGATGGTCTCAACACTGTTTTTCTTCAAAAGTAAGACAAATTACACATGCACACCACACAATACACAGTTACATGCACATACAAACACACAACTTTACATTGGAATGGTTTTGTCAAAATATGTTGGTGAGATGGGATTTTCAGAAGAAAAAATTCCACCAAATTGGTTGCAATTGTTAATGTAATTACCAGAAGGAAGTCAGGGCTACAGTTGGTATTTTTCTACGTCCATCAATGGAGAGGTGTTGTTTTCATTAACTGTAAATAAACCTAAAGTGACTAGATTGTTTATTCTTGCTCCACATAAATGTTTATCTCCACCTGTTCTCTACTTTTCCTCTTCGTGCATTTGTTACTTGTTATTGCTGTGGTCATTTCTCCATATGAGATGTAGACTCTTCATCTTTCTGAATGAAGGATGTGTGTGTGTTTGATAATGACATTTAGATACAAGGACGTATTATGTACATTTCAGCTTCTATTTAACACACAGACATATACACCCACACAAACCTCTCCCCATTCCCTCCCCCAAAAACAGAAGCTTGTTAATTTATCTTATTTTGTCAATACATTTGATGTTATTCACTGAACTTTGCTGTAAATGGCTTTATTCATGTTTCTTTATTCATGAGTCTAATGTGAATAATGTCTTGTCTTTCTAAACTGTATTTACCCCCTGATTTCTAATCAGTGTTTCATAACACGGCAAATGTTGTGGTTCTTTCCTGTCTTTTGGTTTCCCCCTTATTCTTATTTCTCTTCAAGTCTTCTACACATTCTTCTTTAAATAAAAGTCTATAATTAAAGCATGTGGTTATAGTTTTTTGCTTCACAGAATTGGACCACAATTAAAACAAATAAAACGGTAGACCCACAATAATTAAGAACGTATTCAAGATGCCGAAGTGTCAAATAACATAACTTCAGCATGAGCACATTTCAACAATTAAGTAAAAAATATTACGGTTGACAGAAAGGTTTCAATTTAGTCTATTATGACTACATATCCCATCGGCCTTTGGGCGAGGATCAGTCTACCACTTGCTAGGCAAAGGGGTGCAGCAAATAATTTACAATGCATTGTTAGTTAAAATCACGCCTTTGAAATGCATTACAGTTGTTAATTGAGTTGTAGTTTAGTTAACCGATTTCATTTGATTATTTACTGCTTATACTTACCTGAGATAAGTTCAACTGAAATAAAATATAAAGTTTCTGTCATCCTTATTTTGGAATAGGTGGTTATTACTGCACTATGCACATGTTGGTGCTTTGCTTGGCTTTCAACTGAAGAAATCCTTGCGAGCGTGCAGGAGACCCTTGCAGTGCTGGATTAGCCGGGCAGGCAACAGTCCAGCTCTTCTCGGAAAGTCACGCAGATCCCGCCACTCTCTTAATATTACAAGTTTGCCATCTTCGAAACTGTAATCGTTAAGTTTGCTGTGAAAGCTGTTACCTACATATCAGGTTTATTTGTTTTGATACTAAGGACCAGGCCCGAGCAATATCGGATGTGGTGAGTTCTGCATACTTGTGTGGCGAATGTTAGAGTTTTGCTAGTTAGCTAGCAAACTTGGCGATTCGGCTAACGTTGGCAAGATTACTTCCTCGCGACCTGGAAAAGTCGTTGGATTGGAATTCAATTTCGTCCACTTTTACGGTGGTGCTGGCGACCTAGCCAGCAAGCGACCAGCCTACATCTGCGAGCTAAGAACTACGCACTCGTTTTTAAATAAATAAAGGGTAAGCTAGTGAATGTCATCTAGCTAGCTGTCTATAATGTTAGCCAAATATCCAGAAAGATGGCTTAAACTACATTGATTTACAGAAAATGATGTCACGTTATTGTCTCCTTGATCGAAGAGACTAGTCTACCTAGCTTGGTAGAAACAAACGCTAGATAAATATCTCTAAATGTGTGAAGATAAGCACTGCTAGTTGTTTTTAAATGCTAGTAGCGAGTAGCCTACTAACGTTATATTGACTGGCTACCCCGTTGTAGCTTAATGAGGATGCTCGTGCTTATGGGTAGATAACGTAAACCTCTGTTGGCTTTTCAACGAAAAGCACTTTCAGCACCCAAAGTATCAAGAGAGGGTGACGGTTGACAAGTCTAGTTAACGATATCTGACTTGTACACAGTGAATGAAGCTGGGCTGCAAGCTTGATGGCAAATGTCAGTGGCAACAGTAGGGATTCATGGACCCTAGCACCGGCCTCTTTTCTCGGCATGTGCACCCGAGATAGACGGCCCACACGGGCCTTTGTCATTTTCCAACCACCCCCTCCCCCAACTCAATTTCCTCGTTTTGTTCAAGATCCTCCGTTTGAAAAGGTTAGCATTATAACCCATTAGTCCATATAACAATCAAATGCACTAGATACACTAGGTACGGGATCTTGTCAGTTCTGTCCATTGTTAGAACGTGTGCCGCATGCAAACTTGGACAGGCTTGGGCTTCACGTTTTTCTGTGTTTTTTTATGTTCTTGCCGGTGTAACGTTATTATAGTAATTTACCTCTAACTGATCGACAGTATTTGGTACATAATGCATGTTATATTTGTGATATACAACGTAGCCACGAGGAAGAGCGATATGATGGAGTTCAACAACCATTGTCTTTTCTTGGTGGAACTGATTCTCAGCATCTTTTTACGTAGTCCTATTATTGATTCAGTTACCATATGCAATTAACAGCAAACCAACACTAATTTCACTCATAACAACAAACAACAGTTACTATTAAAAAAAATCCGCAAAAGGATAGATGTCAGGTATACATAGGTCTATATTTTAGTACGAGGCCAATCTTGCATGACGAGCTAGGTAATGCATACTATATTGACGAAGCTTTCTCTCGCACTTTTCATTATCAGAGCTTTGCATCTGGACGTTAAGTTAATTTAATCAAGCGAGTTAATAAGTGAGATCATTCAAGTTTGATACTTCTCGTGCTTCATTGTAACGCACATTTTCTGGCAAGGGGCGGGACGTAGTGCTGTCCAGACTTCGTTAGCCAATGAGTGGCGGAGTTAGTAGAAAGCACGCTGAGCGCCGCCGCTCTCATCTTCTGCGTCACAACCCTCCGCCCCATAGACATGTATATATCTCTATGCTCCGCCCATTCTACCGATCTGCCATTTTGGTTTTGTTCCTGAACCTGGATGCAGTCGCAAAGCCATCAACACGATCACACTGGACTTCCAGCGGAACGACATAGTGACTCGACAATATAGTCAAAGGCGCCTTTAACCGCACAACTTTTCTTTTTAAAATCTGTGAATTACGATAGTCGTTGTTTTAACATTGAGGCACACACAAAAAGGAGCGGTTTGCATTGAGAAGGGACAGAGAAGACTTATTGGTAAGACAGACAAATCAATGAAGCACGAGTGTTATGTTAGCCTTTCATGAAAACAAATGAATTTTAGAGTGCAACCTCTTTATGGCAGGTGTCGAGACCCGCAGGGCTGTTGTTAGCTACATACCGTACGTGTTTATATGTAGCTACTTACATCCCATTGTATGCCAGCCAGCTATTTAATTTATCTAGCTAGCGATACAGCTGTAACTTGTGTACGGCACTAGTGGGTGTTAGGCCTAGGCCTGCTCGCGGATAGGCTACCTGTCCAGTGTTAGTAGTGCTAGCTTGCTAGCAAGCTTATAAGTTATTCATGTTCCTAGTGAACCCCGCAGTGATCCTGTCGGCAAATCACTTATCTGATTAGCGGCACATGACCTATATAGCTTTTGTGTCCCGAGTTTTGTTAACCGATGGTTGATGCCATTGTCATCAGCACACCAAACGTCAAATGAACTTGGCTAACAGAAGACAGTCATTAGAAGCTTAGCTAGCAACATCGTGTCAGGGATATTTTCGTTGTTATCATTCAGCAAAAGCGGATCTGCAAGATTTAAGTGTCTGTACGGACATTTGAACAATTTCATTAAAAAAATGGTGTTTAATAGTAAGCACTATTTGTCTATCTTAAGCTTGTGGCTGTCCCAATTAATTAGTAGCAAGTAAGCACAAGCCGCATTGGATGCGGAAATACCGGCTATGCTTGCTCAGTGACTAGCTTACTGACACAAATCTACAGTGCGGCCTCATTTTAATTATTTTGTCCTCGGCGTGACTACGCTGTTAATTTACTAGGAAAACGAACGTTCCATATATGATATTTCAAGCTTTATTATTGTCGGGCCAGCTGTAATATACTACGTTTCTGTGTTAATGTACAACCGCTAATGCCTTGTACTAGGCTACTTGTGTCTATGCGGCCTTACCGCTTCACCTAGCGAGGCATTGTCAAGTGTTGCACCCTTTACTGCAGTGAAGTTTTAATGATTCAGCTTTTTTTCTTCAAGCGCTGTTCCGTGAAACAAACAATACCGGCTCATAAACAAACCGCCCCTATTAGTCTAAAAGGAGCCGATAATGCTTCTATTCATGTTTTTCCAGCCCTCGTTTCGTTTTCTACCAGATCTGTGCTTGGCGTGGCGCCAGTGCAGCTGCCCCCTAACCTAAAAATCACTTTCGTTCTTCACTAAAATGAATACGGTTACGCTTTGTCGTAGAAGTATAATGCTGACATAGATGCATTTAACAAAACTTGTCCATGGCTTTCGCATAATTCCTGTCACTGGTAGACGACAGTAATGATTTAGATTTCTGCCTAAGAGAACCCTGCCTTGTTTTAACCAAACTGGCAAAAATGGTACAGTGAGCGTCTTCCAATCAAATCAGTCTTATGTTTATGCTGAGACTCAGCTTTGGTCTATATAATTCCTATCAAGATAGGTTATTTTGCCATTGGTTAAATGGAGGCCTCCGTAGAATTGTCCAGTGCTTCTATTCAGAAGGTCACGGAACATACTGTGAGATGACTTGATTGCTTTCCACTCAGTGTGTGTCCCTGTGTGTGTGTGGAGTTTCAATAATGGAAACATGGCAGGGACGGTTTAATTTTTTTCTGGAATTTTAGACTCATTGGACCATTTTGAATTTGTTACAAATCACTTTACTTTCAATATATTCCCTGGGGATTTTCCATCTTTCTGCACCTCTGCATGTGTATAGGGGTGGTGTGTGATGATCTATGATAATAGGTCAAGTATTAAAACGTGTGTGTTTGTGTCCCAGATGTCCAGCTCGCCGCTGTCCAAGAAGCGTCGCGTGTCAGGATCAGAGACGAAGACGGGATCCCACTGCTCCTCCTCTAACTCTGTCAGAACTGAACTGCCCCACACACCCGCCAACGTGAGTCTAACCCTGTCAGAACTGAACTGCCCCACACACCCGCCAACGTGAGTTCACTGTCACACAATTCTATAGATACGCAGACTCACACACGCACATTGTGTCAATTTGATAACACACTTGCACGCAGCAGTTTTTCCCGCTTTTAAGGTGACGCCTGCTAGCTAGCAACCAGCCTACATCTGCAAGCTAAAAACTACGCAATTGTTCAAAAGAACAAACACAAAAGAAGTGGTAAGCTAATAAATGTCATGAACAATTGCTGGTTTTGACTCATGCTGTTTCTCCCCAGGGCATGGCTAAGAATGGCAATGATGCTGAGATCGATGAAGGCCTGTACTCCAGACAGCTGTAAGTCTTTAATTCAATACATATGCACTCACACCGTCACCACACACACACAGACACACACTGTGGTTGTGTCTCACCTCTTCTACACACAAACCTGGCTTCAGACCACCTCCGTTTGTTGATCTCCCTAAAATATGGTTGGTTACATGTTCTGTATGTACTCCCGTTAACGGGAGCCCCAGCCCCTGCTAAGTCCCCATGTCTCCTGCTCCTGTGTAGCTACGTGCTGGGCCATGACGCCATGAAGCGCATGCAGAGCTCCAATGTACTGGTGTCAGGACTGCGGGGGCTCGGCGTTGAGATCGCCAAGAACGTCATCCTGGGAGGAGTCAAGAGTGTCACCCTGCACGACCAGGGAACAGCCGAGTGGAGGGACCTCTCCTCGCAGGTGTGTGTCTGTGTTTTAGGCAACAGGTTCATAGTTTCACTAGACTTACAACTACACATACTTAACTCCCTGAGTGGAACCTAGTGACGTAGTGGGAATGTAACTGAAGAAAAAGGCCAGACCATAGCTCTGATTCAGTAGCAGTTGTGGAAGACTCGTGTTAAATGGCTGAAGAGTTTATTCTGAAGGCGCCAATGCCTAGCAGCAAGTTTGTATTGCAGTGCTCTCAGGTTGTCCCATGTGACGCCTGTACTGCAGTTTTGGATTAATCTTGTTTCCACTGGGTCTGTTTGCTTTGGTTTTTAAAGTACAAAATGTGTGGTGCAAATTTAAGCAGTACAAAAAAAGACCCCTCCCCCACGTCTCTTGCGCGAGAATACGCAACAAGAAGAAAAGGGGGCGTAGTATTGAACGTTGGACGCGTTCTTTGGAAAAGTAGACTTGAATTTGAAATATTCGATATTCACAATAGTTTCACATTTTACATTGTCGCCAGAATTATTGCGATATTATCGCTAATATTCAATATTATGTTGTTTATTATGTTTAGTCAACGCTTTGTTTGTTAACGACATGCGTGTGTGTTAACTTTGCCCGTGTTTCTAGTTCTACCTGCGTGAAGAGGACCTGGGTAAGAACAGGGCTGAAGTGAGCCAGCTCCGCCTGGCCGAGCTCAACAGCTACGTCCCCGTGGTCGCCTACACCGGATCCCTGGACGACGACGAGTACCTCACCCAGTTCCAGGTACTATTTGGTGGAGAGAGAGGGCTGCGAGTGAAAGAACTAAAGCAAACCATGTTTCTCAGTGGCAGTCCTGCCAACTTGTATGCATGTTGCGTAGCTTTAGTGTTGTGCACACTTGGTCTCAATTGACCAGAACAAGCATTAAAGATGTGAAAGGGCGACTTATGGTAATATCACTTTTGTAGTCAAGATTCCATCCCCTGACTGCCGTTCACAGAACAAAGACTGGACAGATTTGTCAGAGATCTGTGTGTTTTACACACTGATGCAGAGAAGTGCTAGGATGTAAGCCGGACAGTGAAAATTAAGACTGAGTTGGGGGGCTTTTTGAAGACATTTGTGTTAAAATTGTATTTTAAAAGTACATTCAGGGTTCCCACAGGTCCTTTTAAAGTTAGTGAAGAGGGAGAAGAAAAAATCTAGATCTTGAAGCTTTTTGAATATAGACATAAATTGCCATTGAAATTGCTTGAATTTATATATTTATAAATGTAGAAGTACATAAAGAGAATAGAAATACAATAGAAAAAACCTGAAAGTCCATGACTTTCATAAGAAGGTGTGCGAACACGCATTTACAAGCACTCCTTGTTTTCAAACTAGCCACTGGGGAGAATGTCTAGGATTCAGCAGGTGTGTTAATTCGGTTTGTATCCTAGGTCGTCGTGTTGACAAACTCCAGCATTGAGGAGCAGCAGCGTGTGGGAGACTTCTGCCACAGCAAGAACATTAAACTGGTGGTCGCGGACACACGGGGCCTCTTCGGGTACCTCCCCCTCTCCTCCTGACACCATCCCAGCCATGCCAGGGGTTTTGTGTGTCTGTAACACATGTTGCCCCTCTGGTCTTGCAGGCAGTTGTTCTGCGACTTTGGCGAGGACATGTTGGTGCTAGACACCAACGGAGAGCAGCCCTTGAGCGCCATGATCTCCATGATCACCAAGGTTCGTCTCCGAACACCTACCAGCTTAGGCCTAGCATCGCTGCTTCACATCCTCATTTACCTATTGGCGATGGACTGAGGTTAGCGCTCCGCTCCTAAAGCCTGACGTGCGATGGCTTCTTTCTCCGCCTCGTCTCTGGGTCAGGACACGGCTGGCGTGGTGACGTGTCTGGATGAAGCCCGTCATGGGTTTGAGAGCGGCGACCACGTGACCTTCACCGAGGTCCAGGGCACCACGGAGCTCAACGGCTGCCAGCCGGTGGAAATCAAGGTTCTGGGTAAGACTTCCTGTCTCTGAACCCACCTCCCGAACATTACTTTCAGCATATTGGTGCCAAGTCATTAGTCAAACAATATCCAGGGCCTTTTTTATTATAATCTATATATATAATGTATATGTCATTATTCATATTTTTTAAGCTGCATCCGGTTTCCTGTAATAGTCTCAGTGTTTCGAGCTTGATTGGAATCTTTGTGTGGCAATGGGATTGGACCGTGTTTAGAAAGCATCGTAAAAGGTTTAATGGTTCACGGCGCTCGCAAGAATGGAAAAAAACCCCAAGCCATTAAGTCTTAGCAACTCTCTGTATACTTCCGAGATGTGTCAACACAGATCTTTGGAAGTTCCCAGAAACTCTGAGCTCCACCGTTGTCTGATTGAAAGATCATCTTTACTCTGGTTCCTCTGTAGGTCTCTATGGGAGAACATACAGAGACCACTTCTGAGGCATATTGCCCAACCAAAGAAAATTAATTGGCCTCTCTATAAATAACTGGAGGCCTGAGGAACAAATTGTGCCCCAACATCATGTAATGGGAAAGCCTTGTAGTGGTGCAGAGTGGAGGGCTTGTCAGGATGGAGGGGCTGATAAACAGCCAGAAATGGAGAGGGATGGTAAAGAAATCCTGCTTTAGAGTTGCACAATGGCAGACTGGGGCAATGGTTAACCTTACAGCATGAAGGCAACCCAGAGCTCACTGCCAGGGCCCATGTTGCCATGACAGTGGGAAGAGAATGTCCCTGGGTGGCCAAGCCCACAAGGACACTGTTCTTCCCATTTTAAATGAGGGTTTATTACAAAATGTAGAAAGTGTGATTTATATTTTGCGTATGAAAAGGACCATATTCTCTGTAGAGGAAGTGTCTTTACACAATACTCCTGTCAGTAACCAAAGTTGGGCGTGTCGGGGTAAATCGGTCATTTTCCATCAAGGGAGAAAGCACAGGAAAAGTCTGAATTCCGGACTTCCGTTGTTTGTGTGAGAGTAATAATGTGTTCTAAATCCTTCCTCCCAAGGTCCCTACACCTTCAGCATCTGCGACACCACTGGCTTCTCTGACTACGTGAGGGGGGGCATCGTCTCCCAGGTCAAGATGCCAAAGAAAATAGCTTTCGTAAGTGGCTGCCATTTTCCGCTCTCTCCCTTATCTGGCTGTTATCGTGGCGTCAGTTTTGCTCCCTCCATCTCCCCTCTGCTCGCTCTTACTCCGCCTCTCCCATTACCTCCTCAGAAATCCCTCTCTTCCTCCATGGCTGAGCCCGAGTTTGTGCTGACAGACTTTGCCAAGTTTGACCGTCCGGGGCAGCTGCACATCGGCTTCCAGGCCGTCCACGCCTTCCAGAAGAAGCACAGCCGCCTGCCCAAGCCCTGGAACCAGGTCAGCCTCGGGACGCTCAGCTCCATACACACTCACTTACTCACACACGTCCGCTTTTGATCTCTCCCTCCCTCTCTCATTCAAGTCTTTCCCTGAGAGGATTACGGGGAAGTTATTTTCCCTCCGTTAGCTCACTGTTAAATTGGGTGTTTTGGTGACTCAACGTGTGTGTGTGCCAGGCTGATGGAGACGAGATGGTTGCGTTGGCCAAGGAGGTGAACGGTGCCCAGACGGGCGCGGCTAAGGTGGAGGAGCTGGACGACGCCCTCATCAAACAGCTGGCCTTCGTCTCCAACGGCGACCTGGCCCCCATCAATGCGTTCATCGGTGGACTGGCTGCACAAGAAGTCATGAAGGTCAAACAAAAAACGCCCTGTCAGCGACGAATTAGCCTTTGTTTGATGGAACTGTACGAGCAGACTCATGTATTGCTGATTGGGAGAATATCCATGCTCAAGTCTGTTTGCCTTATAAGTTGCCTGACCTGACAGCTTTTGTTTACTTGACGTGCTTCATGCAGGCTCAGTGTCCCAGTCTGTTATCATTGTGTTGTTTGTAATAGTTTATCTCTAAGCAGTCAGCATGCTCGGACTTGTTGCAATGATTATTTTCGTGGCCCCCGTTTCTGACGCCTGTGCTGTCATAGCCTGTTAGTTTGGTTGTAAACACGCTTCTTGCTAGAACATTCCCTTCACTTATAGTTTTGCGTACGTGTGCTCTCCAATAACGGTGCTTGTTTTCCTCTCTCCTCAGGCTTGCACAGGGAAGTTCATGCCAATCATGCAGTGGCTGTACTTTGACGCCCTGGAGTGTCTCCCTGAAGACAAGGACGTGGTGCTCACAGAGGAAGAGTGCGCCCCTGTGAGTGAGCAAGCGCGCAAGCACATAACGCCTTCAGACATGCACCACAAATGTTTCCTGGTGAATCCCAGACGATGACCTCGCCTCTTGTGTGTCTTTGTCTCCAGAGGAACTGTCGTTACGACGGCCAGCTTGCCGTGTTTGGCACCAAGCTGCAGGACCTTCTGGGCAAGCAGCGCTACTTCCTGGTGAGTTTCCTCCCGAGAACCCCTGCTGTGCGTCTTTCAGACGAGGGAGCTAGGACCCATGGGGCTTTGGAGCCCCTGGAACCGCCAACGATAGCATCCCTACGAGGCTCTCAACATTCTATCACTGCTTGAGAGATGATTCCATGTCAGTGACGAAGCACAGCATTGTTCCATCCTGAGAATCCATTCTCCAAAAAGAATAATCTGCGAGCGAAACCCTTTTCACGTGACCCGTTGACCCCTTCCAGGTCGGTGCCGGTGCCATCGGGTGCGAGCTGATGAAGAACTTCGCCATGATGGGCCTGGCCAGCGGAGACGGCGAGGTCATCGTGACAGACATGGACACCATCGAGAAGTCTAACCTGAACAGACAGTTCCTCTTCAGACCCTGGGACGTCACGGTCAGTCAGCATGGAGCATTCATTGCTAATGGGGTTTTCCGTCTGTGGCTTATGAGTTAATGTCTGTAGCTAATGGGTTAGCAAATATGACTAGAGGGGCGGGTTGTATTTGTAGCTAAAGAGTTAGCATGTTTGGCTACTGTGTTTCCATCTCTAATGGATGAGCATTGGTGGCTAATGTGTAAATATCTGGAACTAATGAGTTGGCGGCTAATATGTTAGCATCTATGGCTAATGACCCGCAGGACAGAAACCGCTTGTCTAGCATTATAGATGTAGGTTCAGCATATATGGCTAAAGGTTCTGTTAATGGGTCGTAAGAAGTGAGTGGAGGTGTGTGTACTGGCTGGAGTCTGTAGACCCTCCTGTCAGCTCAAACAGGGCTCTTGAGCTCAACAACATCACACAGGAAGAGAGAGCCAATGTGTTGTGTTTCTGCCAGTGCTCTGTTCTGCGTGTGTTCTGATTTAGAGGATTGCAATAGAGAATCTGAGGGCAATGTGATGGTTTTCTAATGCTCCTTGTGGGAGAGATCTAATACTAAGACACCTGGAGGCGGTGATTATGAAAGCAAAATGTTGTGTAAAAAAAAAGAGCTAATCTAAGATGTTCCGATGAAACCATTAAGATCATCCAACATCAGAAGATTGTGTGTGAATTTTCATATTTTTAATCCGTTGTTAAATGAGAGCTATTGGATAAGCCAAATGGATTACCACAAAACACAGTGACAGCAACCCTGCTTGGGGTGGGGGGCGGTTTGGGGAGTGTAGGTTGGTAACGGTGGGTAATTGTGCTTGCGGGTGTGTGCGGGTGTGTGAGCAGAAAATGAAGAGCGATACTGCAGCCGCGGCGGTGAAGCAGATGAACCCCTCCTTCAAGATCACGGGCCACCAGAACCGGGTCGGCCAGGACACGGAGAGATTCTACGACGACGAGTTCTTCGAGAGCCTGGACGGCGTGGCCAACGCGCTGGACAACGTCGATGCACGTAAGAGCCAGCCACGGGAGAGCCGTCGCATCGACGGGAAGAAGCTGTTCGATGGCGCTCGAGTCATATTGATTCATTGTTTATTTTACCCATGAGCATCCTGCTCCCATCTTTTCTTTCCTAATGGTTTCCTTCCATTCATCCCTTTCTCTCTTCTCTCTCTCTCCTCCTTTCATCCTACTCTTTATAACTCTCCTTCTCTCCTCACCCGCTGTGCTCCTCCTCAGGCATGTACATGGACAGGCGCTGCGTGTACTACCGGAAGCCCCTGCTGGAGTCTGGCACCCTGGGCACCAAGGGCAACGTGCAGGTGGTCATCCCCTTCCTCACAGAGTCCTACAGCTCCAGCCAGGACCCCCCGGAGAAGTCCATCCCCATCTGCACCCTCAAGAACTTCCCCAACGCCATAGAACACACCCTGCAGGTAGGCCCTCACGTTGACGCTTGCGCACGCACACACACGCAGCTGTAACGTGCTTGACTGATTCTCTCTCTCTCTCCAGTGGGCTCGTGATGAGTTCGAGGGGCTGTTCAAGCAGCCATCGGAGAACGCCATGCAGTATCTAACGTGAGTTGGTGCTGTTGCCATGGCAGATTTCAGTAAAAGGGGGCGAGTCCCCCTTTCCCCACATGAGTGTACCATCAACATCACTTTTTATCTAAAATGTTTGTATCTCACGAGAGACATGTCTGTCATTGTGAGGAGTAACTAACCTCCAACCACCCCACCCTCCAGAGACCCCAAGTTCCTGGAGCGCACCCTGAAGCTCCCTGGGGCCCAGCCTCTGGAGGTGCTGGAGGCCGTCTACAAGAGCCTGGTGGCAGACTGCCCCCGCAACTGGGCCGACTGCGTGGCCTGGGCCCGCAACCACTGGCAAGTCCAGTACAGCAACAACATCCGCCAGCTCCTGCACAACTTCCCTCCGGAACAGGTACCAAGACAGGCCCCAAACACACACACATACACACACACACACACATTTCTAATACAACTGCATCCTGCGTTGGATCACATGTCTTTGTCTCAACTTTTCCTCCTCAGCTCACCAGCTCTGGCGCCCCCTTCTGGTCTGGTCCTAAAAGATGTCCTCATGCCCTGGAGTTCAGCACCAGCAACGTGAGGCAGCTGATCCGCCCCGGGATGTAGTCAGCGTCCCCTCATGGGCTCAGGGAGAAAGATCTGACTTTTCACCATGTCCCTTCTACTACTTGACCAATCTCCCCTCTGCCTCCATCCAGGACCTCCACATGGACTACGTTCTGGCCGGCGCCAACCTGTTTGCCCAGAGCTACGGGCTGCCAGGCAGCCGGGACCGCGCCGCCACGGCCAAGCTCCTGGACAGCATGAATGTGCCCGTGTTCACGCCGCGCTCGGGCGTCAAGATCCACGTGTCGGATCAGGAGCTGCAGAGTGCCAACGCCTCTGTGGGTAAGAGTGACTGTAAGCAGCAACACCCACCGCCTGCTCCCGCAGCGCACATCCACTCGTCTCAAGGGGAGGGCTCAATCTAGCATGCGGTGCTTCTTTCTTTTGGACCTCACGCATGTGTGTGTTTGTAGATGACTCCAGACTGGAGGAACTGAAGACAATACTCCCCGGCCCAGAGGCATCTTCCAAGTTCAAACTGACTGCCATCGACTTTGAGAAGGTAACCCGTCGACCCTTTCTGTCTCCCCCGTTCCTCAACCCGTCACCTTGTTGCCTTCACGTCTTGGTAACGTCTCGGTCGCCCCGCAGGACGACGACAGCAACTTCCACATGGACTTCATCGTGGCGGCGTCCAACTCGAGGGCGGAGAACTACGACATCCCCCCCCGCGGACCGACACAAGGTGGGCAACATGCACACCTCTCTCCATTTCCAAAAACCAAGCACCGTGTAGCCTCCAAACGCTCCTCCAAGCCAACCTAACCCTCCCCGTGTGTGCTGGGCGCAGAGCAAGCTGATCGCCGGGAAGATCATCCCAGCCATCGCCACCACCACCGCCTCCGTGGTGGGCCTGGTGTGCCTGGAGCTGCTCAAGATCGTCCAGGGCCACAAGAAGCTGGAGTCCTTCAAGAACGGCTTCATGAACCTCGCCCTGCCCTTCTTCGCCTACTCCGAGCCCATCGCCGCCCCCAGCCACAAGGTGTGTGTGTGTGTTCACACTTCCAGCTTGCGAGATAAAGTACATTCAGTGAATATACTATATATGTGTGTGTATATATTAGGGGTGCACGATGTATCGACTCAATATCGTTTTTGCGATATCACGTTGTGCAATATCAATATCGAAAATGTCCCGAAAAGTATGCGATATTTTCTGGAGAGATGCTCTGGGGGCTGTGTGTTGTGATCATTTTAGACACGTATATTTCATTGGCCAGTTGTCCTGTCACACATGCACACTTACACAGCGTGAGTGAAGAGGGAGATAGAGACAGCGAAATAAAGAAGCGAGAAGTGAAAGGACAGAAAGAGAGTGTGAAATGTGAATCGAATGTGCTGAGCGAAAGAAAAGAGACAGAAAAGTAAGAATATGAGTGTGGCTCAGGGAGATTAAAGAGGAAATGTTAGTAGCCAAAAATAATGCCTCCTTGCCAGCGTAGAAGTACTTTGGCCTTAAGCCAACAGATGTTGCTCAGGCTGATGCACTGTGTAAAACGTTTCGTATGGTGGTACAACGCGTAAGCCTGAGCAACATCTGTAAGGAAACTAGAATGAAACTGAGTGGAAAACGGAATGCTGTGTAACAAATATATTTTATCCAGTTCATTCAGAAGCTTCTTGAAGCCTTTTTTATCGACTGTATATGTCTTTGGCCAAATAGTATGTTAAAATATATTTGTTAAACGGCATTCCGTTTTCCACTCTGATTCATTCTAGTTTACTGTGACGAATATGGAAAGGAAATCCCTTTGTTCATAATCACGTTGTAAATGTCGGTTTAACTACTAGGCTAAGTTAATAACTTCTCAGCAAGTTATTTTGAAGTTTAACAGCCTGACGGACTTCATTGATCAGTTGTTTGGGGTTGCTGTGCACGCAAAAGAGCAGGCAAACGGCATTTGATTTGACATGGCTTGAAAATCTTGCTAGTAAACTAGTATGTCCAAAAACCGTTGAATTTAACAGTTTTTCATAAGTAATCATATACCGTTTGTACATTACAATTAAGTTTAGGGTGTTCTTGCAGACCGCCACACACGTTTAAGAATATCGAAATGAATATCGCTATCGCAATATTCATGCTCAATATCGCAATCGCATTATTTATGCTCAATATCGCAAATCACATTTTGTCAATATAGTGGAACCCTAGTGTATATGTATATATACACACACACACACACGTGTTAGCAGTGTCTGTCTCCTAACTGTTGTCTCTCCTCAGTACTATGAGATAGACTGGACACTGTGGGACCGCTTCGAGGTGAAGGGCATGCAAGCTAGCGGAGAGGAGATGACACTACGACAGTTCCTCGACTACTTCAAGGTACGCAGAGTGTGTGTGTGCGAGTGTCGTAGCCTCCTTCAGGGCTTTGGGGGGAAACCTGGAGGTTTGTTTTCAGGGACGAGGGAGCTCCTCCTGCTTCTCACTGTGGTTGTCCCCCCCCTCCCTCCCCCCGCAGAACGAGCACAAACTGGAGATCACCATGCTCTCTCAGGGAGTGTCCATGCTCTACTCCTTCTTCATGCCCGCCGCCAAGCTCAAGGAGAGACTGGAGCTGCCGTAAGTCTCTCTCACTCACACACCAACGTTTAACCTACTAATACATACGTTAACTCTGGCCAATATCCAAATTTTTTGTGTACATATGATATCTGCTCACCCTCTCCTTCTCCCACGCAGGATGACGGAGATCGTTACCAAGGTGTCCAAGAAGAAGCTGGGCAAGCACGTGCGGGCTCTGGTGTTTGAGCTGTGCTGCAACGACCTGACGGACGAGGATGTGGAGGTGCCCTACGTTAGATACACCATCCGCTGATCCCCCCCCCTCCCCCCATCTACAGACAGAGCGGGAGGGGCGGAGGAGACGGGGAGCCTCTTCCCGGGGAGAGGGTGACCGTGCTCTCTGAGATCCATCCTTCTCAGACTTGGTGGTTATTTAGGGTGGGGTGGGATGGGGAGGGCGGGCTTGGAGGGGGATAGAGCATGTGTACCTGACCTGTGACTTATCTCTGTACCTGAACCTCTGCTCTTTCTTTTTTTTATGCTGAGCTTTGGTCTTACTGCACTCACCCTCCTCCACCCCCCCACCCCTGACAGGCCAGCTGCCTCGGTCACGCTCTGCTCCCTCCTCAGAAAGGGTTCCTCCCTCGTCCACCTCCTTGTTCTGTCGCTCCCCCCTCCTTCCATCCTTGTCTTCAAGACATCCCCCCCCCACCACCCTTTTTTTATTTTTTATAAACACAAGTCATGAAGAGAGACCCCCGTAATGCCAAAAACAACTTGCCTCATCAAAACAAGAATTCACTGCCTTTTAATTCGAGGTGGACGCCTAAATTGGATCCTCGAACTGAAAATCCACATGCGGGAGTAAATTCACCCACCCAGGGCTGGTACATTGGTCTCACCCACCCAGGACCCTGCCAAAGGTGGCAGTCAGTTGTTTAAACGCCCCCTATCCCTCCACGACCGCCCCTCCCCAACCTGTCAGTTGACTCTTTGGGTGGGCGGGCCCACAATGGGGACTTGCACATGACTTGAGTTTTCATATCTCCCTCCCCCTCCCCTTTTATTTCTTCCATGTTTTATTGTTAATTTTCTATTTTATTTTGAGACAGACTTGTGGAACACACACACACACACAACCTTGTAGAACATAATCTGTCTTCTTTCTACTTTGTTCAACTCCAGATTACATTACAGTGTAAGAGCAAAGGCAATGAGTTCTATCCTGTGATGGGAGTACTTAGTGTGATGATAGTGAATAAAAATGTAAAAGATGTCTCCGGTCTTCTTTCAATTCTTTTTCAAAGCGAGTTTGGGACTGAAGCAGACGTATTGCGTCCTCCTGGAAATGGATTGCCTTTTGTTAATGTAATAACTGTTCCTTTTGATACATTTCTTTGGGTTGGTCACATTTACTTATATGGACATTATCTACATGTAGTAATTTTATTTTATCTACACACAAACATTGGGTGAATACGGTTAAAGCCCTTCATTTAACTCAATGAGAGGGTTCACATTGATGGTAGCTGTAGTTATGAACAAATTCTACTCAGTCTCCAGGAAGTAACTCCTATACCCTTGTTTCGAATGAACTTCATTTTGCCGTCTTACTGCAATTTGCATCTTTTCTAACCTCTGTGAGTCACAACAATCAACGTTTTTCGTCAGTTAGTCGTCAGAATAAAATAATGAAGTTGATGCCATTTCACTTCCTCTTTCGGCTAACCGTGCTGTGCTTAAATGTGTTACCGTTGGTGACGAGTCCTTCAAGATGAAAGGGACATTTTGACCAGTCATCTCTGAATGCGGAGAGTGTGAGGATGCAAGAGACTGTAGACTGCACTCAGTTTAGTGTGCTGGCCACCCCAGCAAGAAGGGAGAGCAGATATGTGAAGCCTGACTAGAGGATGTGGTTTGGTTGACAGAGCAGAAGGGGGAGGAGGGTTGTGCTGTGCAGTGCGCGTTTTGACAGTTTCAAGTTTCCCAGTCCAATCGGCAGGTGAAGTGTTGGGGACTCGCGGCTGTGGTAAAAAAAAAGGGTTTTTGACTTGCGTTTGCCGGCCCTTGTGGAATGGCTTGTGTTCCGATGAAGACCCTTTGATGACAAAAAGGTGGAAGATTATGGAGACCGATGAGACTACTGGAGACCCGTGGACTTCCTGGTAACAACTTTCAGTGTTTTCTTCATGTCTTTCTGTGGCTTATTTCTCTCCATTCATCTTTATTTCCCTCAATTAGTCAATGGATATGTTGGCATGCCAACAGAGGGAGACTTGGACTAGTCACCATTTCAATGTTTTAGTATGGCTCGTCTTCATGCACCCATCTGCCACCCTTCCTTCCTCTCATAATCTGGCTGCTCTCCACACTTCTATCTCAAACAAGACTAGTCATATCTCAACCTTGCTCCTCTAAAGAGTGAAAAAAAGCCTTTGGTTTAGTTCATGAACTGTCCAATGATAGTTCCATCATTATTTGACTATTTTGACCGACAGCCAAATACCCAACATGGCTGTGACTGCTTCTTGTTGTAACAGTCTCTTCTTGGTGTGTTTTTTCCAGTTCTCCAGTGCCTAGGGACATCATGTACTCCAACTCCTTTGACCATCCTGGTGTAAGTCCCTCCATCCTTCCCCTCTGGTTTCTCCCTCACTCAAACTGTCACATCAGCTCACGATTTGACTGGTTTTTCAGCTGTTCAGTGGTTTTTTTGTGTGGCTTTTACAGAAAAAGAGAAAGCAGGATCCTGGCCCCTTGATTGAGGTGATTTTCATGTTTGTTCCCTCTCAGACATTACCTTCTTCCTCTCTTCTTTATTCTGGCTCTCTGTCTCAGCATCAAGCGGAAGCTCCACCTCACCTCCGAGGCCGCAGCTCAGTGCAGAGCACAGGAAAACCGTGACAGCGAGCACACATGCAAAAACGGGGTACACGCAAGAAGCGGGCCCAATCCATAGAAGGAAATACAGAAATCCCAAATGTGTTTGACGTTATTTGCAAATCATTTTGGTTTCCGTCTGTTGAAGCCGAGTAAATGATAGCTGTCCCCATGTTTGCAGTCAAATGCTGTTCCGGTGCTGGTATAAGTAGCAGGAGATAAACTACTGTTGCATAGATTAGGAAACAAGCACCGCGCGCAATCATCATGCTGTGTACTTCCTCGTCCCTGTGAAGCAATCAACTCTGTTGACTAATTGTTTCTAATGTTCTGAACTAGCATGTTGTCCACTCACTGTAGGCCTACATTCACTTGCTTTCACAGTTACTAATTCTTGTGGAAAGGATGCAAAAATGAATGAAACTGACATCCAGTTTCCTCAAACTGAGTTTATTGACAGATTTTTATTTGATTTAAGAATTTATTGCACATGGAGCATAGGGATTTGTAAACCCAAGAGCACATGGCTTTTAATAGTCGTCCAAGCATAGGCAGGATTGCAGCAGACATTTTACAACACACATCATTCTACTTCCTCTTATAGTCATCACGCAGGAAACGAGAGTACCACAGACTTAGCAGTGGCACCTCTTTTCTTGATAACCTCCTTTGTTTTAAACTCTGGCTCGTTTCTCTCCCCCTCCCTTTCGTTCTTCTTGTATCGGGTTCCCCTGATAACCCTTTTTTTGTGCTAATGTTTCTCACCTTTCATTTCCTGTGTTCTCCTCCTCTGCCCTGTAGGATGACGAAGAGTACGACGACGACGACGAGAAGACCTCTCCAATGATCAAGGACTCTGAGGTGAGTCTCCGCCCCATCCACGGACCCCCAAGGTCCTTTCTCTCTAGCACTACTTTGCAGGACATGAAATCTACGTTTCTCCCCTGTGCACACCACACGCAAACGGAAATGTTCCTCCGCCTCATCTTAAGATCTTGTTAGATCTACATGAAAGGTCCTACAGCAGTAGTGTTAGTGGTGTTTATTTGTTTACACTGCAGGAGCCCAGCAATAAAAGGGTCAAACCAGTGGGCAAGTCCAACAGCATGACAGGCATCATCACCCCAGTGAAGACCCCGGCCCTTAAACGCCTGGGACAGTCCATCACAGTAAGACCCTTTCACAAAGACACACACGTCCAGACCCATACTATTCCAGTCCCAGTCAAACTTCTATGACTGCGACAGCCATTCTGTCTGTGTTGTGTGCCTTTGAACACACCGACGTGTGTGTGTTTCATTGTGTTTGTAACACGCTCATAATCCACTCACCCCAGCGCTCCATAAGTTTCCGCACAGAGGCACGACCCTTGACCCCGGTCCCCCTCCGCTCGCGGCAGAAGGCGGCCTCGTTTCCGAGGCGACGTAGCAGCCAGTGCTGGAGCGACACGGTGCAGAGCCACGACCTCACGGCCAAGGAGATCAAACGGCAGGAGGTACTGTGAAGGGTCATAGGTCGACTACGGGTCACGTGTTGAGCTCCAGACCCATATTCTCGAAACATCCCAGAGGAGGAAAGGTGATCAGCTGACCTAGGATCAGGCTGCTCTTGGTCCGTTCGCTGTGTTGGGTTTTGTGAGGTTTATGAGGAGAAAAGCTGCAGGTCTGTAGCATATGGATTAGTAGGTCGATGAGTTCTGAGGTTTTTGATTGGCTGCGTGGGTGTAGTGGGTCAGTGGGCTGTGACACTGCGTTTGGGATCAGGATGTGGTTTGGTCTGGGGTACGTGAGGTGGTTATGGTTTGGGTCTAATCTCTGATGACTGATGACTTACTGTCATCAGTGATTGTCTGTCATGATTCTTTAAAGCTTTTGATTTCGAAAGAGGATGTGAGCTGGCACACAGAGGCCATGTACTTCCTGTTTTTGAACAATCAGCTGTACATACTTTGTGTGTGTGTGTGTGTATACTTGCGTCATTAAGTGTGTGTGTGTGTAAGTGTGGAGTGCAAAGTGTGCAGGCGGTGTGGTTGTCTGGGGAAAGGTGTTGGAGGCATGATATTGTAGAAGGAAGAGAGGCTGGTAAAAAGGCTGTGCAGTGTCTTGCAGAAGGAAGATGTCAGCAGTTCTTGTGTTCCCTCCTCCAGGTGATCTATGAGCTGACTGAGGGAGAGAGGCAGCTGATCGACGACTTCAAACTGGTCAAGAAGGTACGATTCCTCCCTGTGAACAACAGGGGGCAGTATTAGCAATACTTCCTGTCATTTGGTGCAAATAAAAAAATAGAATAGAAAAAAAAAGAATATTGTGATGATTCCTGAATCCAAAATGAGTCGCCTCCTTTTCGTCCTCTCTTTTGCGCACGTGTGTGTGTGCGGTGCTGCAGGTGTACTACGAGCCGATGCTGACGCTACACATCATGACGGAGAGCGAGCTGGGGCAGATCTTTGGGACTCTTGACTCGCTCCTACCCCTCCACGAAGGTATGCTAGCGCTCCGGAGGAAACGTCTAGAAAAGTCCTCTCCGAAAAACTTCAGGTGGCAGCTTTCAGCACCTCCCACCCACGGTTTATGAAACCTCGGCGAATTTCAGTTTCCCCCGTCACCCTCCTCGCCCACACATAAACCGTTCCAGAAGATTCCAAGTGACAGAATGAGCGCAAGTGGAGAAGTGCCGGTCCGGAAAGTAGAAGTGCTGTAGTGTGTTTGTTCCACCCATGGAGCTGAGCCCGTCACCTCTGCTGATTGGCACACAGTAGAACAATGACATCATCGTGCAGTAATAGTATATCATTATAGTGCATGGACAGAACAAAACAAAACACTTAGGGCATAGCCCCAAAACGTTTTCTTGCTACTCCCCCCTTCGATCCCTAGCACTCGATCGCTTCTCAGAACTAATGATAAACATTTGAGGGGATACAATGGAAGGAGAGGAGTGGAGGAATGACCGAGGAAGAAGACTCATCAGCCACAAAACCAGCTACGTCTCTCCTGTACAGAGACTGCAGCATCGATATGCAGAACGACCTTTGCACTCGTTCTGTAGGTGCGGAGGAAGCAGGTCTAGTGTTTGAGGACAGGGGGTACGTTATGACTAAGAGGACTCACCCGAGGTAGTTCTTCTACCTTCTGAGCCTGCGTTATTTCCTCCTCCCTACTGCGGAGGCAAAAATAATAGTCGCTTGAGATCAAAACTATGATACACCTCGCCTCCTAAAATCCTTCTGTTGACAATCCATAGTTGGATCATAGTCAGAGAATCAGTCGTATTACCAGACGTATTTATGGACTAGGATATTCCTTTAATGCTGTCAATTATATTATTTATTTTATTTATTATTATTATTCTTGTTTTCTTATAATGTTTCTCTATTCTATGTTAGTCTAAATCATTGTACTCTGTTCCGTGTCTGTTCTCCAGACCTCTTGACCCGGCTGGAGGGCCTGAGAGGATCAGAGAAGACTGTTGGTGAGGTGGGGCCCACTCTGATGGACTGGGTGAGTACCACCGTTCTAGTCTAGACCTCAGCTGAGCTGGTGTGTGAGTGTGACAGAGAGCATATCTGTCTCATCTCTGTACCTGTAATGTCAAATTGTAACATTCTCTCTCTCTCTCTGCTTCCCTCTCTCCATCCCTTTCTCTCTCTGTCCCTTTCTCTTCTTTCCATCCCTTTCTCTCTCTATCTCTTTCTCTTCATCCCTTTCTCTCCGCAGTTCCCGTGTCTAGAGGCCTATGTGACCTACTGCTGTAACCAGGTGGGGGCCAAGGCCCTGCTCGACCAGAAGAAACAGGAGAAGCGCGTGGAGCAGTTCCTGCGCCTCTGTCAAGAGTCCTCCTTCAGCAGGAAGTTAGACCTGTGGAACTTCCTGGATCGCCCTCGGAGCCGCCTGGTCAAGTACCCCCTGCTGCTGCGGGAGATCCTGAAGAGCACTCCGTCCGAGCACCCGGACGAAGACACGCTGCCCGATGCGGTGAGTCCTAGAAAAGTAACGCACGCCTGCATGCACACACACACACACTCTCACACTTTCATGTGTGGCTTCAGTTGGAGCGGATTCAGAGTATCGTGTCTGAGGTGGACAGGAAGACTGGGGAGGCCGAGTGTCAGTTCTACAGACGAGGCCTGGTCTACCTGGAGGACGGCCAGAGACTCTCGGAGATCCAGCTGTCTCGCTTCCTCTACTGTCACGGGGAGCTGAAGAACAACAAGGGACAGGTTCGCCTCTCTTCCCCTCTCATCTCCTCTGTTCTCCTCCCCTCTCATCTGTTCTCCTCTCTTTTCTTCCCCTCTGTTCTCCAGTCCTCTGCTCCCCTTTGTTCTCTTTCCCTCTGCTCCCCTACCCTCTATTTTCCTGTTCTCCTACTCCCTTCCTTCTCTCCTCCTCTCCTCTCTTCTCCTGGATGTCTCTGATGTGTGTGTTTAGGACAGCTATTGTACGGATCTTTAACATTGTCTGTGTGTGCACGCACGTGCATATCCCCAAACAGAGGCTGCACGTCTTCCTGTTTGAGCTGGCCCTGGTGGTGACTCGACCAATAGAGGACAAGGAGGGGGGCGAGGCCTTCCCGGTGTACCGCCAGCCCCTCCCAGCCGCCCAGCTGTACGTGGAGGACCTGCCCGACAGCGAGGGGGGCGGAGGCGGAGCCTTCAGGGGAGCCTTTTCGTCCGGGAACGACAAAGGTATCCTTGCCATTTTCTTTTGTGTGTGGGTTCACAAACGTCATGGTTAGGCGGTTCGACCTCTTCGAAAGAAACGAGAATAGATGAAAGGGGAGAGGAGATCCATCACTTCATCCCCCCAGACGGTCATGGGCATGGACACGAAACCAAAATATGTTTGGTTTCCACTTTTGTTTCCATACACCTCCATGTTTGTGACTGGAAACTCATGCTGGCTCAACGTCCTCTCATCTCGTTACCTATTGCCCTCTTCCACTTGTACCCAAACTCTTACTCTCTCCCTTTCTCTCTCTTTCTCTCTCTCTCTCTCTCTCTCTCTCTCTCTCTCACACACACACACAGTGAGGAACTGTTTCCGTGTAAGTGTGGGAGGGCGCAGCAAGGCTCAGTCTCACAGCCTGCAGGCCAACGACTCCTTCAACAAGCAGCAGTGGCTATCCTGCCTGCGCCAGGCCATGGTCCAATCACGAGACAGGGGAGCCCAGACCAGCCAATCCAAGCCGTCATCCCGCCTTTCCCCTGACTTGGCTCACATCGCTGGGCTGAGCCTCAGCTCAGACACAGAGATGACAGACAGTAGCAATCAATGACCGAACAACGACAGATGACAGCACAGTAGCATTCAGTGTCTCACCTTAATGACTTATTCCTTCGACTTGAAGAAAATATTCTCTCACACACACACACACACACACACTTACACATGTAAATATACATATGTGTACACACAAACACACCTACATATATTTACACAAACACACACACCTACACACATGCACCAGAAGGGTGTGCCTATTTTTACACTTGAGCCATTCCACTTTGAAGTGAACTATACATTATTGGTTTCATGTACAGAAAACAGTGTTAATGAATGTAACAATTTGATGTTATTGTTTTGGTTTTGTTTTTCTTAATAAACTGACATTAAAAGTCCTATGCGTCACTACTTCACAAGGTAGGGGCTAAGTATAGTCAACCAGATCCAGAGGAAAAGATTAGTGCTGATTACGTCTCTCTCTCTTTCACTCTCTCTCTTTCACCCTCTCACACTCTTTTCAGGTGTCTATCTCCGTCCCTCTCTCCCCTCCTCCCTCTCTCTCGCTCTCCCCCTCTGTCCCTCACTATCTTTCTCTCTTCGGTGAGAGGACACGAGAGAAAGGGAGCTAGTCTTACAGAGGCAGCCCAACAGACACTGACAGTGAAACCGTAGATGGTTTGCTCTAATGCATTTTTAACAGCTCAGCAGGGGACGGGAACAGCTCGCTCCTTCTGTTGGAGAGGACAGACAGACTGGACCAGTCAACAAGGTGAGTCTGTTTCCGTTTGGCTAATGACACCGTTTGGTTATACAGGGTGGTCATTTCGTTCTTTGGGACTTTATTTTTGTTTTGGTTTAGCTTGGTGAACCAAGTCGTTCCATGTCATGCGTGCAAGCGAAGACGAAGAATGTGTGTTTTGCGTGCCAAAGTTGACCTTCCGCAATGTCCTGTTATGTAAGTGTCCTTCCTTTGTGGACAGGTCAGTCTAGGTGTTGCATTCCAAGCATGTGTAAATCTGTTGGTTTATTATTACTGTTAAGCATGTGGAAGTATTTGGTTGAGGTGCCCTGCATTTTTGGGGGAATAGTTAACTTCACAAGGTTTTTATTTCAAAAGTTAAACTGAATCTAGGATTTGACAGCATTTGCACATAAGATGCCACGTTATCCTTATGAGTTGGATGTGATTAGAAGCGGTTGGTAGACGGCACAGGGCACATCCAAGTCAGTGTGAAAGCAGACCTTCACAGGTGAGCGAACCAGGGCTGCCCTGCTCGCAGACCTCACTAGTGGTGTGAATTCAGAGAGCCAGAGAGAATCCCGTTGATCTGTGAGTGATTGGGATTTAACGAAACGACATGTTTATTTCCGAGTTCCACTCCAGGTTCTGGACTCGCTGTAGGCTACTTACTCATCCAATTTGCTTTACCCTCCTTCACTGTGATGTTACGCCTGGGACACACTGGCTGCGAAGCGCTGCCATTAGCTGCGAAGCGCCTGGAAGCGGCGGCTTTTTTCTTTCTGCGCCCATGTTATCAAATTGGACCTGCCACACACTTGGCTCGCGCTCTGCAGCGATCGTTTCAGCAGTTGGTCGAATTTTTCCGCGAGAAGCTTGCGAAATCGACTGCAGGACAATAAAATACACCATATTATTTGATAAGTTATATGTGAATAGAAAACCATGTGAAGATTTTACTACGTTAGTTGGCTATAGCGTATTTAACAACTTCACTGGTAACAAACGGCCAATGATACCCTACTCCGAAAAAACAAGCAGAAGAGACACAGAAACCCATAGGCCTATCAAAAACCAACGGAGGAATTTGGGAAGATTGACGACACCAAGTTAATCATTTAAGTTGAGAAGTTAACTATAGGCCGGACCACAGCAGTATTTTACAAAGACTAGGCCTTAAGGCAAAAAAGACAAATGTTACCATGTTATGTTGGGATGCTGTTGCAACGTTTGTTGGAATAACACGTTTCATAAATATAGCCTGTCACGTTTGTGTACCATGTCAGCGTTACATGTGAAAAAGGAAACATCAGAGAAGGTGAAAGACATATAGTGACCGACGCGGAGAAATATGCGTCTGGTGTGAACAGACTCGCGCCATTTGTAGCCAGTGTGTCTCAGGTGTAACCCTAATCAAGCCCTTGCACTCACTGACTCAACTCTTGTTTGAATAACCATTTCTGTAATCAAACTAGAAGAGATGTAACACGACTGTATAGGTTTAAACCTGTGAATTTCTAATCGGCATTCAACAACACGTTATCTAATCTACATATCAAATTGTCCAAAGAGTAATGACAGAAGTAACGAGAATGACAGCAGGCTTCCATCGTATTCAAGCATGATTGCTCTTTTCCAGCTACCGAGTGCTAACCTGAAGCGGCTCTTCCTCCTCCCAACACGGACCCTGCATTACATAACTGATCCTGGGGTGGAAACAATAGTTAAACCTATTGGACTTTAAACCAGAAACGGACACCGGCCAGTGACTGTGTAAGCTCACCAGTAACGCCAAGGAATTGGTCGAAGCCGCAGTGCTCCATCGTCCCGATGCCAGGAGCGACCCGCGCCACCATGGAGGGAACGTGCCAGGCCCTTTGCCGGACACTGGTATCCCAGAAGGCCATTCAGAGGGAGACGGCGGACATCTCACAGTCGGTGCTCTACACCTCCCTCATGGGGCTGCTGCTGGTAGCCGATAAAGAGGTGGGGAAGCACTTCTCTATGTCTTTTGAGGGGCCCTTTTAGATATTGTCTACTCAGCAATCTGTCACTGGAGACAAACTAGCTCTCAATGTAGCCAGGTGTGGCATATTATGCATTCATCCATCTTATCAGAGGTATAGTAGTTGTCTGTAGATTACCAACAGGGCTCCGAAGAATGAACCGAGACCCACTATCAGTACACACTTAAAACGAGTAGCAGATCTATAACCATCCACTACATCAAAAGGTAACATGAACATGTAGTAAGCATGTGCTATAGAGTAAACCAGAAGTGTCTTCAGAATCCTCCAATGGGGTCTTTAGGTGGATAAGTGAGTTATAACTGTTTTACATGCCAACGACAACCAAAGGAAACCATCCCCCTGTGTGCACAGTAGAGATACATATTCTATGTCATCCTTTTTGACCACTGTGGTGTTTTGATCACTGAACAGCAGCAACAAACACCAGCACGCCTCATTTCCTTGCCTTGTGTCATCAAGACTCAACATGGGTCCATCACAGTCGTCAGCGGTCGTCTATGAATGAAGGCCTACCCAGCATGCCCTTTTGTTTCGTTGAGCGTTTATGCGTGACGTAAAAAAACCCCAAAAACTTGTATTTATTATTCCACTTTCATGATGCATAATCATTTCACCAATGCACATGAACACACATGCTACAGCACCTGTCAGCAGTCCCCGGCATCTAATAGGATCAGTGTTTGGTGTTAACCTCCTTTAATCCTCCCTGGCCAGGCTAATTGGATAAACATGCTAAATCTGTACGGCAGACAGTGGGGACACACACACACTCGTGAGGCGTGACATGCAGGGGTCGGAAACAATACACAGACAATGAGACTCAAACGTCAAAAGGGTGAAAAGGGAGAGGAAGATGTTTTCATGCCCCACAGAAAGAAAAGAAAAAGGTAGAAATACAATGTTTTGAAAAACTGTTGACGGATGGATGGATGTTGTGTCATGATGTAACATGACCTTGGTAGATCAACTTTCTATTTGAAATCCTTTTTTTCCGACAGAAAGAGCAGCTGAACATAGGAAACGGACAAGTTGGTCTGCGTAACGTGGGGAACACAGTGAGTCTGTGTGTGTGTGTGTGTCTGTGTGTCTGTATTTACATTTGTACCCACGTGTATCCTACACGTGTGAACATGCACCTGTCCTGTACACCTGCATATATTGAAGGGAGGGGGCCACAAATGTAGCCTATAAACATTTATTTATTTCCTTTATTACATACGTCTTCTCACCCCCCGTCCCCTGTCCCCATCCCCCCCGTCTCTCCATCTTGTCTCCTCTCAAGTGCTTTCTCAACTCGGTGGTGCAGTGTCTGTCCCACACGCGAGGCCTGCGGGACTACTGCCTGCTCAGGGCCTACGTCCAGGAGAAGCACTCCAGAAAGGAGCCGGAACTCATGGAGGGTACGATCCAATCAGCGCTCTCCTCCATGTGTGTCGTCATGACATTGAACGTGGTCTCTCACGCAAGCGCACCCTAAAAATCTTAACATGCAGACAACGCGGCTCCCGTCCTCCCCGTCTCCTCGTCAGTCCTGCCCGATCCTTGTCATAGCTCCTCTCCCCCCCCCCAATCAACTGCCCCAGTCTGTCCTGTCCTTCTGGTATGTCCTCTCTCTCTGTCCAACCCCCCTGTCCCCTCCCCTCCCCCTGCCCTCCTCATATTTCCCTCTCCCTCCATCTCTCCCTCTCGCCGACCACTCACGTGCTCTCCTCCGGTTTCAGCCTTCTCCAAGGTCTTGGCAGGCCTGTGGGACATCAACGGAGGGGACACCGTGGTGAATCCTGGGAGATTTTACACCCTCTTCAAAGAGGCCGTGCCTTATTTCAGCGGCTACAGGTGTGTGTGCGGACGAGGACGGCTCTCTCTCGGTGACACGACCCGCGGCTGACGATGCCTCACGTGACTAATGCTGTCAACGTTGGCAGAAATTGATTTGGGGAGATTGTCTCAGCCCGTGTTCACAGTTAGGAGCAGATGTGTTTGGCTAATATAGAGGGAGACAACGATCAATGCATACGTTTTTAATAAGAACTATGTTCAAACTCCTTCTGACACTCCTATAGCATGCTCACTTACTATGAGGCTACACAAAACGTACCGGAGGTGGCATGTCAAATATCTAGTGCCAGATTTGTTTGCTGTTAGCTCGTTTGCACGTGGTGAATCAAGATACCAGCCAAAAAGAGAGTTAATATACTCATGATTATCATGTATACCCCAAAAACACGTTAAAAGTGCTTTCTTTCTCTCCACACCCTCTCTCTCTCTCTTTCTCTCTCTCTCTCTCACTCTCTCTCGCACTCTCACTCTCTTTCTCTCTCACTCTCACTCTCACTCTCTTTCTCTCTCCTCTCACTCTCTCTCTCTCTCTCTCTCAGTCAGCAGGATGCCCAGGAGTTTCTAAGGTTCCTGTTGGACAGGCTGCACACTGAAATAAACCGACGACCGTATGTCCGCAGAAACGGCCTGGAGCCCGAACAAAAATATGCCAAAATCAGGTGCGTGTGTGTTTTGGTTTCGTCATTGTCACGGTGAGAAGACTTGGGCCTACAGGATCTGTAGTTCATTGTTGATCCCTCTTTTCTCCCGTTCTCTCCATCAGGATGGAAGAGGAAGCCTCTGCCATGTGGAAGAGACACATGGAGAGGGACGACAGCAGAATTGTGGGTGAGGACGTTGAGACTATGTCTGGACCTGTCCACATGTTTGGTTTTCTTCGTTTTTCACGTCTTACATGCAATGATTTTTTGAATAACCTCCTTTTCGTCTCCTCTCTCTGTTTCACTTTATCTCTGCTACCTCTCTCACCCCCCATCTTTCTCCATCTAATTCCCTTTCTCTCTTCTCCCCATTTACTTCTCAATTCCACCACCACACACACTCCAGACCTGTTCGCTGGTCAACTCCGCAGCTCCCTCCACTGCTCTGTGTGTTCTCACTACTCCACCACGTTCGACGTCTTCTGTGACCTGTCGCTGCCCATCCCCAAGAGGAGCACGGCCGGGGGGGTCTCCCTGAAGGAGTGCCTGGACCTCTTCTCCCAGGAGGAGAAGCTCGACAAAGAGAACGCCCCCGTAAGTGTGCCGGTAGTGACATGGGTTGTTGGAGATGCGCGAAAAGACGCGTTTCAGGGGGGAGGGAGCGGAAGATTGCCTTGGGGGACGTTGACAATCCGTCTGTTATTTGTATGTTTGTGGGTGGGTGTACGTATGCATGTGCATGTGGTAGTTGTGTGTAAGAGATACTGCGAGTCCATTTCCAAGAGCAGAATCTATAGGTTTAAAATAAACTGTATGTAATCTGTGTGTGTTTGTGTGTCCAGATGTGCGAGAGGTGTAAGAAGCGCACGGAGAGCACCAAGAGACTGTCCATCCAGCGATTCCCGCAGGTCATCGTCATCCGTATCCTCACCAGCAAACGATCAGGAACTCATGACATACGTGACTAATGACGGTGGCTTCTTTGTTTGGCGTAGTGATGACTGTAACTAGGATGAGGCCGATAATTAGGAGCGGGATGATAATGATGGTGGTGCGGGGGGTTGGGGGTGATGATGATGGTGGTGATGAAGACTTAACAGACTCTTCCAGATCTGAATCGCTTCGCCATGTCTAGATACTCCATCTGTAAGAGCACCGTGTGTGTTTCCTTCCCGCTCACCAACCTGAACCTGGGACCCTACGGACCTGCCGACTGCGGTAACATATTTGTCTTACTTACCGACTGTGTTCAAATGCGTGTAGTGGTGTGTTTTATGCCGTACGTTAAAGAGTGTCGCAAGGATGTGTTGCAAGTGTGGGTGTGTTCGAGTGCGTGTGTGAGTGCACAGCCAGAATGATAAAGTTAGTGTCCGTCCGTCCACAGGTCCTGTTCTTTATGACTTGTATGCTATGTGTAACCACTCGGGGACAGTGAACATGGGCCATTACACTGCTTCCTGTTTGGAAGACAACGGATGGTGCTGCTACAATGACTCCAGGTGAGACCTGGAGTACATTAGGACACTGACAGCACACACACACACACACACACACACTTTTCCCTCAAACACTTATTTTTTGTTGCATTCTAAAAATATGTCTGATGAAATAACCTCCCCCCCATCTCTCAGTGTGTACCCAGTGTCGGAGAACCAGCTGCAGTCCAACCAGGCCTATGTACTCTTCTACCAGCGCAAAAACAGCACAGTCAGGAAGTGAGACTCAGCCAGCCAATCAGATCAACCATATCAGAGCAAACATGCAACGTTTCGGCGAATAGGGGAAGCTGTATTAAAATGTCTACCTGTCAGCTGGGATGTTACTTACAGCAAAACCCCAGCTAATGTATCTCATTGTCTCAGCAGTTCACTCAAAGAGTTGGAACTCTTTTGCTATAATGGCATTGTGGGTCTTAGTCCAGATAGAAGAAGAAAATGGAGGAAACAAGAGAAGAAACGCGTTGGGCTCGGTTGGAAAGGTTTCAAGAAAAGGATGAGAACAAACAATTGTGAGAGTGCACTTACAGAGACTTGCAGACTGTTATTGTCCTGGCAGACTTCATAAAGCTATAGATTTTGTGTCCACACAGTCACGGAAAATCATAACAACATTATTAATCGATGCAAATATTTGGATAAAGTAGGCTTATACAGCGCAGCAGGCACATATACATTGTAGAGAGAGAGTACTCTTGAAGGCATATTTTTCTACGAAATGTGTTGTCCAAAGCCTCAGGAGTTTGACTAATTGACAGTTTTAAGTCTTTAGTAATGATTTGACAGCTCTGTATCGTTTCTTTGCTTCGATTCTTTTCCCTCCGTGTGAGGTTGCAAATTTGTACAAATCCATCATAAGATGGTTTTAAAATATGATTTTGTACAAAGCGATATTCTTTATTTTCTACTAACAGCTCCTGATCAGATTCTCAAAGGAAGAAATGTACTTGCAGATGATTTGGCTTCTATTCAGTGGAATGCAATGCTTTCTTAAGGTTTGCTATCATGATACTGGATGGAATGTAACTGTAATCTGTTATATGTTCAATAAAAATATCAATACTGTGTTCATTGTTTGGCCCTTTTCATCAACACTCTTTCATTAGATTTTTAGAAATCATATCAAATGTTCAGAAACACAACAGTAATTATATATCTATCCAAACATACATTCTTCTCAAATAAAAAGGTCACTACATAGTTCAGAAAAAAAGACATAGGCCTACATTGCAAAAAGTACATTTAAAATAGTGAACATTTGGTCTTTATTAATACACTGTAATGAATTAAACATGAATGAAATGTATACATGTTATACATAGATGAAATATTTGTTTCATGAATAGAAACAATCTGTTATTATAATGTTTTCACATTATTTATTCCCTAGCTTTTTCCCCATTTGAGAATAACGCAGCATCTTTTCACATTCATTACATTTCCCTTGAGACGAAGATGAAGATGTGGGTCCAAAAGGTTACAGAAAAAGTACAGAAAAAACAATGCATTAAAGTTTCGGATTATTTACATGAAAAGCACAGTTGATATCCAAGTCCAAGTTTGTATTTGTTGTTAGACCCTCTAGTCTAGTTAACAGTTTGTGAGTTTACTCGACGTCATCGTCATCACGCCGAGTGGAGAAGTAGGTGGAGTCTTCGTAAGTCAGGAAGAAGAGGAAAGCGGACACATATACGGTAGCTTGCTATGTTTTTCGTTAATTTTATACGTTTAATGAAATTCTGCTTACACATTTAGGACTCCTAGATCAGGATTAGGATGTAATTGTTTGGCAAACCCAAATTCTGATGTAGAATGAGCGCTAGCTACCTAGCCAAACCAAGTAATAGTGAAAGGTTTTGACAGCCAAGTTAGCTAGCACACCGCTAGCTAACATAAGCTAGGCTAGTTTTGCTAGCTAATTTAATAGCGACTTTATCCTGGCTAGCTAACTACACATAGCAGTAAACGATAGCATGGGTAACTTCATCATTACTCACAGTCAAAATATTCTTATTCTTACAACACTGTTCTCAGTGAGCCAGGTAGTGCTAGGCGGGGTAACGTAAAGTCGTTAACGACTTGGCGTACAATAGAGATTAGCCAACATTTATTGTTGCTGCTGTATGGTCTAGTTTGCCAACAAGTACAGTAGCGAACATCTAGCGTTAACACTAGCTAGTTATTTTGTTTTAAAAAGCAGCAGGCATCTTGAGGTAATTCTAGGACGCTGCCATGGTCATTTATCTTACTGTGATGGCCAAATGCAATGTTCAAATAAAGGAAATCATATATGTTTTAATTGCAAATCATATACACGCATTTCCATTGATAGATTAAGCAATGAGTACTAGAAAGGCCTTTTCTTTTGGTCCACGTCAGGAAACGTAGTCCCAAGTATTTAAATAACTTTAAACAGGTGTGATAAGTAGGCCAATTTGGGGTTTATTATAGTTTTTCTTAAGGCCTGTTTTGTGTGCCATACATAAAATATGTAATGCATTCATCACAATAACACTCAGTTGAGAACTCTCTTAATTTTCCCTGTCATTCTGTTCTCTGAAGATGGCAGCCATTAGAAAGAAGCTGGTGATCGTGGGGGACGGAGCGTGTGGGAAGACCTGTCTGCTCATCGTCTTCAGTAAAGACCAGTTCCCCGAGGTCTACGTGCCCACCGTGTTCGAGAACTACGTGGCCGACATCGAGGTGGACAGCAAACAGGTGAGTTTACGCCAGCCAGTGACTGGATTATAATACCCAAATATTCATCACATTGCTCTCACTTCATACTGGTCACCCTTAATTACAAAGGATCCTTCCTCATCATGCCTCTCTCACTTCTTATCCATCCATCTCTCTGTCTCTCTGTCTCTCTCTCTCTCTCTCTCCCTGTCTCTCTCTCTCTCTCTCTCTCCCTGTCTCTCTCTCTCTCTCTCTCTCCCTGTCTCTCTCTCTCTGTATCTCTCTCTCTCTCTCTCCCTGTCTCTCTCTCTCTCTCTGTCTCTCTGTGTCTCTCAGGTGGAGCTGGCTTTATGGGACACAGCCGGTCAGGAGGACTATGACAGGCTGAGGCCTCTCTCCTATCCGGACACAGATGTCATCCTCATGTGCTTTTCCGTAGACAGCCCCGACAGCTTAGGTACTGCACACTGAATCTCTCTCTCTTGCACACACACATTTTGCCTTGGTACATCAAGGGGTTAGTAGATATGCCAATTGCCAAAAAAAGAGACCTTTAAAAGATTCACTTATCATAAATACTTTCCTCCATCAGTTATTATCTTGGTTGTCAATAATTGAACATTTCCATTGCGGTTTAAAATGCTGGATTTTCATCAATGTGGATCTTGAAAACACTCTTCACAGAGAACATTCCAGAGAAGTGGACCCCTGAGGTGAAACACTTCTGCCCCAACGTTCCCATCATCCTCGTGGGCAACAAGAAGGACCTGCGCAACGACGAGCACACGAGGCGGGAACTTGCCAAAATGAAACAGGTAACGCTGTGGGTGCCTTGCCGTCTAAAGAAACACGGCGCGTTTGCGTGTCTGTCCTTGCCTCAACCCTGCCCCTCTCTGCCCCTCTGCCCAGGAGCCTGTGAAGCCAGAGGAGGGCCGGGACATGGCGAACCGCATCAGTGCCTATGGTTACCAAGAGTGCTCTGCTAAAACCAAAGATGGCGTGAGGGAGGTGTTTGAGATGGCCACCAGGGCGGCGCTGCAGGCCAAGAAGCGCAGCAGGAAGAGCGGCTGTCTGCTCCTATAAGCGCTGGCTGGAAGCTGTCCTCAAGCACAGATCTCGGACAGCTTCGTCCCTCTGCCTCTTTTGCAGAGGCTTGGGGTTTGAGGGGGGATGGGGAGGGGGTTAGAGCCAGGAACAGGTGCAGGACTGCCCAATTCCAAATCGTCCCCTGTCCTCTTGAACACTCCTGTAGATCTGCAAAGATTAGATTGGCATCCACATTATAGCTGTAAGTCCTCCTTCTTTTTCGACATAGCGTTTACATCTCTCAATTCCCTTCAGGTGTAAAGTTGCGTAAGCTACGGACAAGTTGGTTGAATTGGAATTGGGCCAGGAGGTATAATATAGAAGTGTGTCAAGCAGAAAATGAAGACACAAGTGATCCCTGCCAGGCCAAAGGTTCATACATGGGAGAAGGGGGAGGGGGAGGGGGGGGAACATGGAATTGGTAAATTACAGAGAAACAGATAGACAAAGACAATGTCAAGGCTAGAATACAGGTTAGATGGGTCAAATAGAGGCCATATCTATGTGATCTTATATAGCCTAAACGTTGTGCCTTCAGAACAGTGGCTTGGAAAGAGCCTGGAACAGGGAGAGGGAGGGAGGGGGGTGGGGGGGTGGGTCAAGAGTCTGTGTCGCGGGGCGTGTCGTGTGGGAGGGGGGTTGGACTCTTCTGCTGTCGTCACAGATCTCTAGGTGTTTCCCTTCTTTGCGTATGTGCCACTTCAGTGAATCCTGTCTCATCATTGGCTCAGTTTCCTCAGGCCCCATGTACTGAACTCAGGCACTGTGCTCAGCTTGTCTATAGACCAGATTGTACGGAGGTGTGTTCCCCCACAACAAAATAACCCGCTTGAGATTCTTAGTGCTGTACGTGTGCCTATATTCTGTAACTCCAGCGTGTGTCTGTTTGAGAGAGCGTCTGCATGTTCGGCCATGTGGATGCATGTGTGTTATAGTGTGCGTTTGTATCCATGATATCCATGTGTTTTGTTGTTGTTGTGATACACTTGATCGTCCATGTACTGTACACACACACACAACCTATTTAGTCTCCTAGACCCTGGCCCCATGCCAAAGCCCCCCGTTACACAGCCACAGTCTGGCATGGGGCTCAAACGGGTAACAAGACTCAACCACATAGTGAATTTGTCATCTTCAAAGCATTTTCTTTTGCTTGTTGCTAGTTAACATGGAGAATCCCCCCCCCATCCCCTCCTTTTTTTAAGTTGACTGTATTGTGTAAAGGTTTTGCGATGCATTTTGATCAGGTGAGTCTATATGTGGGGTGAGTGGGCTAAGTTGAGGAGGTGATAGTATCTGGTGTCACGTCTCCACAGGCTTGTATTAAAGTGCCTGTGCTGTAAGGCAGGGTTAGGAGAGAGATAAGTTTGTGTTATTAAACATCAGCTTTACTCCGATTTTCCCTTCAATGTATTAATATGGTTGTTATTATCGTTACAGTTGTCGTTGCCATCATACTTTCTCAGTATATTTTAACCCTCTATAAAATCCTGCTGTTCTGTGAACTTTTTCTGCGTTGAAATCATTGCTTTTCAAAAAGTCGAATTAGTGAGGAATAAGAGACAGTAACTGTGTGTTTTAAGTGGGTGAAAGTCTGGGGGACTGGGCTGTCATACATTTTTTTTTGTACTGTGACATTTCTTGTCTTTTCAAATAAAGCTGGCTTTCTGGTTTTCCAGGCTTTTCTGTTACGTGTTAAACAGGCTGGGCGCGTTTCATTTGGACTTAACAATGAATACTTTTGACAAACACACGTGTACTGTTGGAAATGCGCAGAAAGGATGCGTCTTTCCTCCCAACAAATACTTTCATACCAAGTCTGTATTCACATTGGTGAATTAGTAAAGCTTCACTATAACGAGATGGAACACGTTGACGTTGAGAACGAACAGATTCCCCAAACTTGATTGATTTCCAGATGTCCAATCATAGTCCTTTGTCAAGTATGTTCCATAAACCAATCATGTGATCGAATCGAGTACTGGCTCCCGCCTATGTTCGCAAACTGTAGCCATTTTGCACAGTTGTCAAAAACATAGCAAGCTAGCAGCATTTACATACACATTGATACAAGCGATCGTAGGCAACATGAATGTCACATAATCGACCAAACGTCAGGCAAGTATGATATTGTAATACGTTGCCAACAAGGAAGCTGATAAGCATTGTACTGGGCTATTGCAAAGCTGACGTTACAGTAGCTAGCTACCGTCTACCGGTATTGAGTATGTCTGGAATGAAGTCTGTTAACTATCTAGCAGGCATCATCCAGTCTAGCTTGATATGCAATTTATTAGACAGTCGACAAAAGCTCTCGCATCTAAGCTCGCCATTTTACCAGTGTGCAAAAGTCCAGGGTGGCAGTGGTAATACTGGCAGCATTTTCCATTTGGTAGAGCCGTGTCGATTGTGCAGAGACTGGTCAGTGCGGGTGAAAACAACGTCAAGAAGTGGGATGAGCAGCAGATGTAGGCTATCTGTAGCGAGACTAAAGTGATGCTAGTTGAACATTCGACCTTGGTTTATCAGCGTACTGTGATTGCAATGACCTGCATGACATTCACTGTCGGTATTATCTAACGCAACAGCCAGTCTCAGGCAACCTTACAATCACCTGTGCGGCTGGTATGATGGTCCAGCAGTGCATGATTGTCTGAGCCTGATAGCTGTAATTTGGTATAAGAGGTGTATATTTTCGAGTCATGCATTTTACAAAGGGCTCTTAGTCCTCAACTGATGTCAGTGGTGTACAAGTTCTAGCTGCGAGTGTATTTGACTTTGTACTCACATTCAAATGCTATCAGCAAATGTTCTTAGTGAGGAGATCAGTCTTAACTGTCGGCTGAATTGTACTTTTTGCTGTTTTCAGGGTGTCTAAATGCAGAATATTTGAGAGGATCTTAACACCAGAATAAGGGCATTGGGTCAGTATGGACTATGATAGAAGGTGAGACTTTCTTCTGTTTTGTCTTTTCTGCATCCTTTGTACCCATTGCCATTATACACCTTATCACACGTGTGTCACTTTGGATAACAGCATCTCCTGAATGCACATGTATTCTTTTATTTACCTTTCTCGTTCTTCTCGGTTTCTTAATAGGGGTGGCCGTGGGGACCGCATGGGTCGCTATGGCAACATGCTCAACGAGCACGATTTCCGGGACATGGACTACCGGGGTTATGGCCACGAGGAAGGGGAGCCTGGTACAGGATATGACGTCGGAGCAGGGGAGGAGAGGGGATACGGCCGCGAAGTGCAGCCAGCAGGGGTCAACGACTTCACCCTGGGTCGTCTCCCGGACAACCGGCCGGGATTCCTTCAGAGGGGAGAAGAGCGAGGAGAAGGCAGACGAGGGCTAAACAAGGGCTTCCCCGGTACCCCTCGCCCCCAGGCCCCACCCCAGCTAGCCTTCCCCAGGCCTCAGAGAGACGAGGAGGCCTCCAGTAGGGACTTTCAGCCCTTCAGGGGCTCCCCATTGGGCAGAGGAGGGGGTCACGGGGGGAGAGGTTACCCTGGGAGTCATGCTCCTCTCCTGGGGGGCAACGAGGGAAACTGGGGCAGAGAGCACGGCGCCCCCTCGGACCTGGAGGACTTCTCCTTGGGGAGGCCAGGAGAGGAGGAGAGGTTCTCCAGAGGGCCGGGGATGGGAAAGGTGAGCTGAGGTCTAGTGTGTGTCCTGGGGAGCAGGTCACAGAGACCCCTCTTTTCTATGTGCCGTTGCTAATTGTGTGTGTGTGTGTGTGTGTAGGGTTTTCTAGAAGGAGGGGAGGAGCGGGGCTGTGCAGGTCTGGCAGCTGGCTCTGATCTCTTTCTGGAGGAGATGGATCAGAGAGAGCAGGACTACACTACAGACCTGAACCAGAGACCCAGCAATATCATCATGCTCCGCATGCTGCCACCCAACGCCACCGCTAATGAGGTGATATATATATATATATATGTGTGTGTGTCTGTGCCTGTGCCTGTGCCTGTGTGTATGTGGCCTGTGTGCGTGGGTGTCTTTATGACGTGTCATCAGAGTTATAGCTTGTTTATAGGGTTGTTATTCTGCGCAATGCTGTGTGTTTACATTCCCTGTGTGTGTGTGGCCTGTGTGCGTGTGTCTTTATGACGTATCATCATAGTTATATCTTGTTTATAGGGTTGTTATTCTGTGCAATGCTGTGTGTTAACATTTCCTGTGTGTGGCCTGTGTGTGTGTGTATGTGGTGTGTGTATGTGGCCTGTGTGTGTGTGTGTGTCTTCCCTCCAGATCCGTGCTCAGCTTCAGGAGCAAGGCATCCAGCCCCGAGAAGTCCGCCTCATGAGGAACAAGTCTTCAGGTGAGGCCAGGTCCACCACAAAATACCTCTCCCTCCATCCCTCTCCTCCCTTTTCCACCTTCTCTCTCCCTCTCTCTCTCCCTCTCTCTCTTTCACCCTCCTCTCCACCTTGCGCAGTTGGCTGATGCCGAGGCCTGCTCCACAATCAGTCACTCACATGGAAAGGTGTCAAGTCTCTCCTCAGCTCTCTCTCTCTCTCTCTCTCTCTCTCTCTCCACCGTTTCTCTGTGTGCCCCTCATCCCCCCTCCTCTCTTCTACACGCTATCGTTGCCGCGAGGTCATAGACGCTAGTTTTGTTATTCTTGTACGTCTCCTTGACTAGCCGTGTGGTTGCACTCATCTTATGAGGAGGGCCTCCGTACACACACACACACACACACACACACCGACCTGTGTTTACACGCAGAACGCCGTCCTGTTTTCTCTCTGGTTGTCCTGTCCTCTCTGCTCTCTCCTCATGGCTGTGCCTCCACCACCTCGATCTCTTCAGATACTCCTGACTAACCTAATGTCTAGGGCTGGCTCTCTCACTTGCTGGTTAGTGTGTGTGTGTGTGTGTATATCCTCTCTAACTGCTCACCAGCTTAGAGTGTGTGTTTTATCCAACTCTACCTCTTCCATATGCTATGTTAATGCTTCTCCTTGCTAACTCACTGTGTGTGTGTTCTCTCTCTCTCTCTTTCTGACATATTATTAGTGTTCTATGAAACACATATACGTTCTCAGTGACGGCTGGTAACACGTAGCATCAGAAAGAACTTTCCGTGTGTGTTGCTTTTAAATATTTTACCCTTGCTCAGACACAGACACCCGCAACCTTTCACAGCGCTAAATATTTCACTGCATCTCAGCCTTCCGAAAAAAACTAGCCTTTGCTGTGCGAGTGTGTGTGTGTGTGTGTGTGTGTGTGAGAGAGAGAGAGAGAGAGGGAGAGAGAGAGAGCGTGAGTGCGCGCGCGTGTGTCCGTGCACACGCCTGTCTCTGATGATGCTCGCGCGCCAAGAGTACTCGAGTGTAAAGATCAGACCCAACTCGATGAATGGTTGCATCTCAGCGCTCCTCCACCATCTCTCCTTTCCCCTCTCCTTGACCCGGGTCACGGCGTGCGCGCCGCGCTCTCCCTCCAAGGTAGACTGGACGGTGTGGCATCACTCCCAAAACAAGACGTTTGGAATTGAAATGGCCAGGGACTCATCCTTCTACCCGAATGGGATACAAACTCAGGGCCGTAAGAGGTGTCACCAAAACAATGATTTAAATAAGAATCATCGAGAAGTTTCCAGGAATGTTCTGGAAACATCTCCGAGAGAAATGACATGAAGAGAAGGGAATGCGAAGGGGAATGCGAAGGGAATACTGTACATTCACACAGTCCCAAAATTCCAGATTCATTCTTGTGTATTCGCCAAAACTTCCCATGAAGGTCACCCTCCCTCTTACCATGTCTCTAGTGGAAAGCTGTCATGGCGAGGTCACTCTGCTGGCTCTAGGTTTAACCGGGCCCAGTTTGGCGGTCCATTATCAGTGCATCGGCCGGCCAGGACTGTGTTAGTGATGGTACACCGATCCAGTATTGTGTGATCATTTTAGTCAGTACTCAGACAGGGTCCTTTTTCTCTCTCTCCTCTCTCCCTATCTCTCTCTCTCTCTCTCTCTCTCCACCTGTACATGAAGCACTAACCCCTCACTGCGTTGTTGTTATGTTGTTGTTGTTGTTCGGTTGCCATGGCGCTGGGCGGTGTCCAGGTCAGAGCCGAGGATTCGCCTTCGTCGAGTTTAATCTCATACAGGAGGCCAGCAGCTGGATGGAGACCAACCAGGTCACTCTCCACCACACACACACACAAACACACACACACACACATACATACATGCAGGCACACACCACCTACACATATGCACATGCTACACGCGTGCACTCACACACACGCCACATTGCACGTTTCGCATGCACATGCTCAATACAAGCCGTCATCGCATTCACACCCATACACTTCTGGTATTACTAGGAGGGATTGTATGCTTCAGAATAGAATTGTTGGTTGCCGTCTTTTCCAGACAAAAACACACACACACACACACCCACACACACACACACCCAAGCGTGTGCTTTCTGATGCCCATGTGTTTGTGTTTTAACTGTCTATTCTCAAACCTCCTCCCCCTCCCTCCTCTCCCAAGTCGAGACGTTTTTGCACTCGTTTAGTCAATGGCGTCGGAAGACGAGTACCGGGGTAGCTTCCGGGGTGTGGGATCGTCCTGTGAGAGTGACCTGGTCCGCCGACGCAGTAGACTGGATGATGATCCGGCTGGGGTTGGATCACAGGTCCCGGATCAGAACCAACAGCAGTAACCTTTCTCCGCTCTGCGGGGGCCCCGAGGTCTCATGTTCTGGGAAAACCATGAACGTCGCCTGAATCCTGAAGCTAGCGCAGTCTTTGTCGGCGCTGGCAAGCTAGGCTGGTTGTGGGGGGAGGGGGTGGAGGGGGAGGGGGGGGGGCATGGTGGTACATGGTTTCCCCTTAAGGGGGGGGTTGACACAACTGACTTGCAGACACACACACACACACACACACTCAAACACACCATCTCAGTCCGTCCCAAGTTCCCTAAAGCTGAAGGTTGTACTTCTCTCTTGCTCTTGTCTTTCTTTCCACCTCAGTTGTTCTCTCTCTCTCTCTCTTTCTCTCTCTCTCTCTCTCTCTCTCTCTCTCTGCCCTACTCTTGTGAGATGAGGCCTCTCTCTAGCATGTGTCCTACTTATCTTTGATAATCATTCATTGTCCCTGCCCTCCTCCCCCTCTCTCTCTCCCCCTCTCTCTCTCTCTCTCTCGCTCTCATTCTTTCAGAGAGTTCTGTCTATTATGGGGCAGAGGGTGTCCATGCACTATAGCGACCCCAAACCACGTGCCAATGAAGACTGGCTCTGCAACAAGGTACACTACCAGGCTGTCAGTGTGTACCGCAGTGTTTCCTCTCGGATACGTTTTTGCAGTGGGGGCAGGTCTGTCCGAGCTATTCTCCGACATGCACTCTAACAATCGCTGCGGATAGACGGCCTAAAATGTTGTACAGCCCTGTTTCTGATACCGTGGCGGCAGAAATTGAGCCGCGATCTGGCGTGTGCGTGCGTGCGTGCATGTACGGGCCCTCATCCTCCTCCTTTCCTGTCCCACCCGACAGTGTGGCGTCCAGAACTTCAAACGAAGAGAGAAGTGCTTCAAGTGTGGAGTGCCGAAGTCAGGTACTCACCATTCTACTTCCAGAACCCCTCCGGCCTAGATGCAGCTGGTGTGAATGTGTGTGTGTAATGCCCTGATCCCTCACCAGAAGCTGAGCTGAAGCTGCCCCTGCTCCAGAGGGATTTCCCCCCGGGGCACCAGAAGGAGGGTGCCCAGGGCTTACTGCCCCTGCCCACCCCCTACCAACCCTCCGTCCTGGCCCTCAGCGCCGTGGCCATCCCTCAGCAGGCAGAGGTGGCCAACGACAGTGAGTCTCCGCGTGGCTTGGTCTCTGCACGTCCCCTCCCTCCCTCTCCGTCCCATCACGTGACGAAACGTTCTCTCCGGTTCTCTCCCAGCTCTGATCCTGAGGAACCTGGGGCCTCACACCTCGCTGGAGGCCATCTTGTCTGCGCTGGCCCCCTTCGCCACGCTGTCGCCCTCCAACGTTCGCCTCATCAAGGACAAACAGACGCAGCTCAACCGGGGCTTCGCCTTCCTGCAGCTCTCCACCATAGTGGTATGACACACACACACACACGCTTACCGGCCCTGCTTGTGGTCCACACGTTTTTCTCCGTTAAAGACTCGAGTGGTGAGGAAGAGCACCATGCGTTCACACACACACGCTCTCTCTCTCTCTCTCTCTCTCTCTCTGGCGCTGTGTGTCTCTGCAGGAGGCCTCCCAGCTGCTCCAGATCTTACAGGCTCTCCAGCCAGCTCTTACCATCGATGGGAAAGCCATAGCGGTGGAGTTTGCCAAGGGCTCCAAACGGTAAACACACACACGCACACGCAGTCTGCTGCAGTCCAGTTTGGCTTCACAGCGTGCCGGTTACTCAGACTGGCATCTTTCTAAACAGAAACAAAATTCAAACCTCCGTGAAGTGAATCCCCCTGCTATCCAATGAGGATAGCACATGATGTAACGTAAGCACATGTCTGCTCGTGATTGCTCAGCTGGAACGACTGTGACATGTCAGAGGAACCACCAATGGTATTTTCTTGCAGACTTGCTTGACGCTCGTCTATAGGAGAGCGCTAACGTGAGCATTTTGAAGTAAGAATGATGTGACTCTCCCCACATCTCTCTCTCTCTGTCTCTGTCTTTCTCTCAGGGATGTGTTCCTGACTGATGGCAGCAGGGTGAGTGCGGCCACCGTGGCCAGCACGGCCATCGCTGCAGCCCAGTGGGCCGTCACACAGGTGAGCCGGCCGCCCAGCGTCACACCTAGGACACAAAAACAAAATTGATTTATTACTTAGAGCAGAGGTCTTCAACCCTGGTCCTCAGGGACCACCTGTCCTGCACGTTTGAGATGTTTCCCTGCTCCAACACACCTGATTCCAATGAATGGGTCGTTATCTAGTTATGCAGAAGCCTGTTAACGACCATTCATTTGAATCAGGTGTGTTGGAGCAGGGAAACATCTAAAATTTGCAGGACAGGGGGTCCCTGAAGATCTGGGTTGAAGACCTCTGATTTAGAGTAATTGTATTTTATAGTTCTTTACTATACTTGTATATGCACGGTTTTCTACTTGTGAATGTATACTGTTTATCTCATGCGACCTTGTCTACCTCTCACCCTCTTCTCAGACTGCCCAGAGTGGGTCTGGAGGTACTCAGGGTGTGGATGTAGCAGTGTACCAGCAGGGGGCAGTGTTGACAGCTGCATACATCCAGGAGAACCAGGATTTCCCCTGTAGGCCAGAGGGCTTGGCCTACGCAGGCCAGGCAGGGGGAGCGAGTACCGGTCTGCCCAGCACAGGGGCTGGCCTGATGGGGGCCTACACAGCAGACCCTGGTGAGCACCAAACTTTGCCTCATCCAAACAGCACAGGCGTTTCTCATCATTTGGGCTGGTTACTTATTCGTATGTGTGTGTGTGTGTGTGTTACTCCAACAGCCGTCTCCGAGGCGATGCTGTCTGGGGTTGACGGAGTACATCTCTCATTGGCTCACACGCAGGCAGCTCTTAACGCCACCTCTACCTCCACACAGTCCAGCCAGGTATCAATCATCCCCACATCAGCACACACACCCGCGCCCACACACACACACTCTCTGACTCTGAAGTGTGTGTCTGCTTTCAGCAGGTGGAGATAGTGGGAAAACCTCAGCCCGCCACACAGAGCCAGCCAGCCACCCCCGGCACAGCGTACGAGTACGCTCAGTATCGTGAGTACGGAGGGGAGAGAGGGATGGAGGGAGGTAGGAGGGATGGTAGAAGGGATGGAGGGATGGTAGGAGGGATGGTACAAGGGATTGTAGGAGGGATGAAGGGATGGTAGTAGGGATGGAGGGAGGTAGTAGGGATGGAGGGAGGTAGTAGGGATGGAGGGAGGTAGTATGGATGGAGGGATGGTAATAGGGATTGAGGGAGGTAGTAGGGATGGAGGGGGTTAGTAGGGATGGAGGGATGGTAGTAGGGATGGAGGGGGTTAGTAGGGATGGAGGGATGGTAGGAGGGATTGAGGGAGGTATTAGGGATGGATGGAGAAATGCTGACAGTAGCATCATGAATCTGTGTGTACGCTGACATGCCTGTCTGATGCAGGCCGGTGTGCGTGTGTAGAGCGATCCTGTCTGATGCAGGCCGGTGTGTCTGTGCGTGTGCAGACGTGCCTGACTAGTCGAGTGTCTCTCCGTCCCTAGCTGTCCCTGACGTGTCCACGTACCAGTACGATGAAACGTCTGCCTACTACTACGACCCGCTGACCGGCCTGTACTACGACCCCAACTCCCAGGTGACTCTCACACCTTGGATCACCGGGGGGGGGAATTGAACCTTCATGCACCCCATGTCCAATATGGGAAGTTTGTAAATATAAATAAAAAATGTAATTGTTTATCTCATTCTCCTTTATCTTCTCTCTCGCTTGTTTGCTCTCTCTCCCTCTTTCTTCTCTTTTGTTTGTTCTCTCTCTCTCCCTCTCTCCAGTACTACTTCAACTCTCACACCCAGCAGTATATGTACTGGAGTGGGGAGAAGCAGACATACATCCCCGCCCCTGCCCAATCAGACGCTGGGGCCCCCGGCGACAGTCCCGCCCCCTCCGATCCCCTCGCTGCTGCCCTCGGTGGCAAGGAGAAGAAAGACAAGCCGAAGAACAAAACAGCTCAACAGGTACCGGACACACTGACTCACACACACACACACACACAGGCTGCTGTAATATTAAGCCTTTGATATCTATGGTATTGATATTGGCAGACAAAATGCTTGTACAGTCATGAAGTTCCAGTATCCAGCAAGACAAGATTTCCAGTGTGTTTGCCTGCATGTGTTTCCCCAGATAGCAAAGGACATGGAGCGCTGGGCTAAGAGTCTGAACAGACAGAAGGAGAATGTCCGCTCTGTCTCCTCTTCCTCCTCCTCTTCCTTGCTGGCTGCACCTCTGGCCTCCGTGGCCCTGCCCCCCGGTTACGCCAGAGTGCCTGGGAACCGCCTCGACGACCGCCGAGAGTCCGCCAGCGCAGACGCCGGCTACGCCGTCCTTGAGAAAAAGGTTGCCCACGGCGACACACAGACACGTGTATATATATATATATATATAATGTGCACATTCACATACATTTTAAGCCGCTGTAATTCTGTTCCACTGACTCTGCTCTTCCTGTCCTGTAGGGGGCGCTGTCCGAAAGGCCTCAGATCCTGTTGGAACAGCTCAGACACACCACAGACAGAGAGGTGAGGATGTTTTCACATTACCAGACTATACTATAAATATACATGCTCAGATCTCATAATTTCTCAATACTTGGCTTGAGGACCGACCACAAAGTTGGATTTCGTCTCATGGCTTCAGTGCTATCTCTGTTTTCCACTTTTATTGCAGGTTCTTCCAACTCTGCTATCTTTTTGACCTGACCTTTAAACAGTACCGTCTCTGTGTCTCTCTCTGTCCCCGAGCAGCGCTCGCCCCCCCCACCCCCCCAGCAGCAGGGCCTGGTCCCGGCGTACAGCGGAGAGACGGACAGCGAGGAGGAGGGGGGAGAGAAGGAGGAGAAGGAGGGCAGGATGACAGACTGGGCCAAGCTGGCCTGTCTGCTGTGCAGAAGGCAGTTCCCCAGCAAGGAGGCTCTCATCAGACACCAGCAGCTCTCTGAGCTCCACAAGGTGCCCTCGACACTCGAGTCAGACACAGTGACAGACCACATTTCAGAGAAGTACCACAAAACTCAAACATACTGGTCCATTACTGATTTCTTTTGGTATCAGGTTGATCATTAAGAAGCGTAGTTGTGTTGTGTGTGTTTGGGATTCGGGGCTTGGATAACAGTAATACCGTAAAGGCCTGAAATCCAATACACACATGACACATCATACGCAAACATGAAACTCAACCTTTTAAGTCTGAACCTTTTTCGGACTTGGTTTAAATAGTTAGTCCTACACTGTGGACCTCTAACCTTTTGACTCCCCCCGCCCTTCTTTCTCAGCAAAATCTGGAGCAGAGGCGGAGCCAGGATGGAACGGGCGGAGAGGTGGGTTGTCGTCATGGAAACTAAGCCTCCGGGTCAAGCAAAGACTTTGAATTGCCTCAGTGATGTTTGTGCTCTTGTCTGCATGCCTCGGTGGAAGAGCATACATCTATATCTGGAGGATTTAAAGAATGTGCTGGCATCGGGACTGAACAGTTTACTCAGTGAAAACATATCAGTGATTGATTGATTTAATCTTTTGTTTGCGGGACAGCGGTACAGAGACAAGCCCTCAGAGAGGAGAGACAATGGTCAAGAAGCTCCAGACCCCAAAAAGAGGAAATACAGCCCTGTGTAAGACACACACACGTGTTGCACACGCGTATTACTGTGTTACACACAGTGTAAGCAAGGGTGGATGTGAAGTTCTGAGATAGAAAGGGCAAATCCATTTGCTGGTTAAGCAATGTAGTAGTTATTATGACAATTCACTCTTGTCATTCAGTTGTTTAGTTTTTCTTTCATGAACTGCCCCCCTCCTCCTTTGTTTGCCCTTCCCTTTGTATCCGTCTCTTCTTGCAGAGATGGCGTGGCAGGCAGCAGTCTGGGGGCCCGGATGCTGCAGGGGGGGATGAAGAAGGGGTTTCTGCTACGCAACATGCAAGTGGAGTGACCTCTGAGCCGCCATTTTGAACTTTGTTTGCGAACATGCAGATGGGTTTGCCAGAGCACAACAGTCCAATACAAAAGCCACGTAGGAATATCTGTAGACAAACACAACTTCCGTTTTGGAATTTCACATTTGGCAGAATGGATCAGACTTTGGCACTGTGGCGGTGGATGTTGGCTGGACAGTTAAAGTTGCCTTGACCACAGCAAGGATCAGATTCCACCTATCTGGTCCTATAGTTGGGAGCAATTTTTGCACAGAAACGCACCTTTTGCTTTTTCTTTTGATGGTCCTGATTAAAGCCATCGTATACATGTCAAACTGGAGAAGCAAGCTTTACTCTGGACTGGAAGCAGCACAAAGTGTTTTTGCTGCTGCTGTTCTGCTCAATGGTGTGATTCCTAAAGCATTATGTGTAAGATGAATTGAAGATAAATGTCTATGCACCATATTTGATTTGATTTGATCATGTATGCCTTGTCATTCAGTGTATAGCACCCTTTTTTTTAACCCAGACATCAAGGCAAGATTCCTCCCCTTTGTATATTGTAACACTAACATAGTGTAAGGAGGAAAAACTAATTTTATTCTGTGTGTGTAAAACTAATGTGTGATGTGAAAAAAAAACACAATCAATGAAAACAGTAGCCTACGTGTCTAAGGAGTAGTTTTGTCTCGTTTTACAATTTCTTAGTGTGTATTTTGGATTGCAGGTTTATAACAAAAGTAGGCTACAGTGCATATATTTGTACACCATAGTTTGTGTGGTTTTCTCAATATTGTTTCCAAATAGACTTTGTAAAAGCAGTAGTTCAAGAAGAGGAATGTTGTGCTGTTGGGTTTGTGCAATTTTGAAGGCAGAAAGCAGAACTACGCTTTGCAGGATGGAGTGCTGCAAGAAAATAGGATATGTTCTTACACTATTCCATAAAATATATATTCTAGTGCTCCAGCTGGCTTGTCCTGGATTGTGCTAGCTAAAGCTAGTGCTTGCCACCTGACTGATGATGCGAAGTTTAAAGCCAGTTCCGTTTCCATGGTAACGACAACAGACACTGGAGCCGTAGCTAACCCGTAGGTATAGGAGCTAGATAGCTAGCTACCTAACTCACTGTAAATCTAAGTGAGAAATATTAGCTGGCTGGTAAGCAAAATTTCATGTAGCTAGATACTAAAACGACATATTTGAATTGGGCTGCTAGATCAAAGATGTTAGGAGTGGACTAAATATCAACAACAGTAGGCTGGCAAGACTCGCGTAAAAGGACCCGGCCATATCGTCCAGCTACACTGACACTACTGTAGTAACAGTATGTAGTCTAGACTCCATAATTCGATAATTTACAGTATACTGTAGTTTATAACTGCTGGTTTATAACTGCTGGTCTTCAATTAAATGCTAAATGATATAATGTAGGGCTATTGGCCATTTAAATTCTAAGACAATCTAACTCTCAACAAGTAGCAAACCAAGATAAGGCCGCACAATGTCAGCAGAGGAGGAGGACGAGCTGGCTCTGTCCGAGGGCGAGGAGGGGCCAACTGAAGAGGGACACCCAGAGGATGAGAGTGCACCTCAACATGAAGAGCAGGTGCGCTCACTGTATATTGATATATCTGATATTCTGATTGTTGTCTGCTAAAGGTTTGTGATTGTCAAAAAATGCACTGACCCTATATAAAACGGACATTCTGCAGCCCGATATCCACTATCTAATACTGGTATAGTTAACATTTTGAGTAATTGGCAGCGCCACTGCTCTCAGTGTGGTTCTAATGAGGGTTCATGTCTCCCTCCAGATAGAGCCATGCCATTTGACCCAAGAAATGGTTCATCAGAGCTTGTCCTTGCTGTGCCGCACAGCAAACAGCCTGGCTCACGCCTTTGTCAAGATGGATTTAAAAGACAGGTGGACAAAACATTCAAAAATAAGAAGCGGTTAGAATGAAACATGTTTTTCTTTCTGACTGTGACTGTCTACCTCTTGTTTTTTCTCTGCCCTAACCCACTCTTCTCCTCCACTCTCCTCCCCTTGCCCCTCTTGTCTGTTTCTCTATACTCTTTCCATGTCTCTCCACAGGCAGTTGACAGACATATCTCTCATCAGTAGTTTTGTACATCTGCGTTTCCTGGACATTTCCTCCAACCACATGTCTGACCTGTCTCCCCTTTCAGCACTAACCCATCTACTCTGGCTGAATGCAAGTATACCAACCAAGCACTGTTAGGACAAAATAGGACAATGAGCCACTTTGCAGCAATCTAAAAGAGATATCGTAATAGATAACAGATAACGGATTTCTCTGGGTCACATCTTGTAGGTTGATAAGAATATGGTGACACGGTTGAAAGGTCAGCCCCTGGGTCAACTGACCTTTTTGCAGTGGCTGAGCCTGGCTCAAAACAAGCTGACAGACCTGGAGGGTCTGGGGTGCCCTGCCCTAGAAAGCCTCAACCTTACTGGTCAGTTTATTGTCTGTGAATCTTGTTATTTTTGGAGAGTGCTGGTCATGTTACGAGGCTATAATTGAAGAGTTGCTAACGTTTGAAATGTGTGTGGTTCTATCTGGTAGGTAATGGTATCCAGAGGGTTTCTGGGCTGCAGTTCAATCGACTCACTAACCTAGTCACTCTGGAGCTGAGAGGAAACTGCTTGGAGACAACAGACGGCATCTACCTCCCTAACCTGCAACGATTATACCTGGTAAAAGTATTTGACCTCTGAGAGAAACTAAACAAATCATCTAAAGACTTGTGTGCCTCCATGTAATCCCACAGAACCCGAGGACTTGGTACATTCTAAACAATTCTAACTTTATTATGTTGGTTCAAAGATGGTACCCCTTACTATAACCATTCTAACCACTAACCTAACCTGTCACAGGCCCAGAACAGCATCAAGCATTTGGAGGGGTTAGACAAACTGGAGCGCCTCACCACCTTGCACCTCCGAGACAACCAACTGGAGACACTGGATGGTATTAGCCCCAACATGAAGTCCCTACAGTACCTTAATGTCAGGTAAATCCCCATGTGTATCTATAAGGGAGTCAGAAGGCTGAGCGGTTAGGGAATCGGGATACTAATCAGAAGGTTGCCTGTTCGATTCTGGATGAGAAATGATGTGTGTCCTTGGGCAAGGCCCTACTTGCCTGGGGATGTCCATGTACTTACTGTAAGTCGCTCTGGATAGGAGCGTCTGCTAAATAACTAACGATAAATGTATCTAATAGAAAAGCTTAACAACATCAGGCAAACAAACCATTCAATTGAAGCTGACTCAAAGTCAAACGGCATGCATTCTAATACAAAGATCCTTCTATGTCACCTCCCTCACCCTCTTGTCGTCAGGGGTAACCTAGTGTTTAACCAGCGCGCCCTGCGCAGCCTGTCGGCTGTGTCCAAGACACTGCGAGCCCTGGTGCTGGCAGAGAACCCTCTGTCGGAGAAGGAAGACTACCGTGTGTATGTGGTCACACACCTGCCACTCCTGGAACGGCTGGACAAGGAGCCGATCTCCCCCGAGGAGAAAGCTGAGGCCATGGAGAGCTTTGGGGTGAGGGAAAGACACTTAGTGTATCTTGTACTGTAGGTCAAGGTGAACAATGATGTGAAATCCATGTATGGTTTTGTTAAAGAGTGTGCTTCATTTGCCTCCGTCTGTGAAATGTACTGTCGTTTGAAAAAAAAGTTTGAAGGCTGTCTTATCTTGCTTTACTATAACTTTTTTTTGTACTACATTCTTTGATCAAAGGGACTGGATTGGTTCAAGGTTGCTCAGATGTGAACCCTGTGTTTGTCTCTTTAGGAGTTTGAAAATGAGGGGTCAGCAGAGCAGGAGGACAAATGATGACATCTGGAAGCTGAACAAAGGCACTGAAGCAGTGACTGAAACAGCACCCAGCAGGGGCGGGATGAGAGCGCTGACGATACCAGTATCAAAGAGGCTGCATTGTATGTCAAACCTTGAAAACGCGTGTACAGTATTTTGAGTTGTTCCATCATAATGGTTTACTAAGTTTAACCAATAAAATATTGTAATGTAAACATTAAAATGTATTTGGCAATATCCTACACTATTTTAATATCTATGCAAGAGATTTTAAAATGATACTAGTATATAAAGAGTTTTCAAACCGTGCGTCACTGCTATCTTATTTTACCCTGAGTAAGAATGAGAGAGCAAAATCTTTCTGCCACTTCCGTGTTGGAGTCCTCCAATATAATTGGGCAGACTGACTTAAAGGACCAGCACATCTATTTAGATGGCATGTATTTCATAATGTAACATCTCAGAATGATCAATGAGTAACTGACTAAATTGAACAGCCTTTATTATTCATCTTCGAAATAATAAATATGAGCCCCTGTAAATATCAAGTAGTATGAAAGGTGGTAAACTTGTATAGTGAAGACCTTTCAAATTATACATAGATTTGTATTTAATTGTTTACTTTCATGTTTCCTCATTGTTGTCTAATGTCCCAATCGTCTGTATTTCCCCATACTTTACACTCCTGTGCTAACAGTGACAATGAACTGGACGGTCAGGTGGTTTCTCGGTAGTTTTAGCTCTACAGATGCAGAATCGGTTTTCTGCTCCAAATTCAGACCCGAATTATAAAGAAACTGATACTAGATCAGAGAATGTTTAATAGGCAGGCCCTGACAAGATCTCTGACTGGCCACTTCTTCAGAATACTTTCTGCACATTGCGCGAATACGTTTCAACCAATGATTGGATTAGGGGGGCGTGGTTGTTACAGTGCACATAAAGCCCATTCTCGCCCTCTTTCCTCCTCGTTTCTGCGTGCCTTGAACACTTGCGGCATTGCAAGGGTGATATTATACTTCATTCGAAACGACATCCGTAAACTTACTAGTTTTTTAAGTTTTTGTAGTTATTTGCCAAGCAAGCTCCACGCTCCAGTATTTCAAACATGGCAAGCTACCATAAACCCGACGAGAAGACTCTCCAGGGCCTGAAGGACATTGCCAACAAGCTGAGGATTAATTCCATCAAAGCAACATGCGCCTCAAATTCCGGGTAAGTTCAAAAAAGTTATTAGACTAAACCGATGGATTGTTAGTTTCCTCTTTTGGCCTAATGCCGCAGAAGTGCCCATGCAGCACTAGTGTTCACCTGCGTGGCCATGCTTCATGTGCGGGTTATTATCTGCAGACCTCACGCAGATATCCCGTTGTTTCTATATTATTAGCTACCTGGCTAACGTTATCTAACTGTTAGTTTCCGTTTTAAAATACCTTCCGTAAATCTTGACGTTTCCAAACGACAGAGTACACTTTGGCGTCAAAGCATTTCTAATTTAGCTGGCAAACCAAGTATCGGTTTCAATAATCGAATAGCTAGCATAGCCTTGTCGTTTGAATGGTCTTGGACGTAGCTAACACCATTTGCTATATATTGTCCGCATCCATATAACATGGAAGTTGAGCTGATCTCGTGGTCGGCTTTACGCTTTGATTTAAAGACAATTATGTAGAGACACTTATTCAATCAGCATCTAGCATGCGTTTTAAATTGCCCTTCTGACCGATTTAAGTTTTTAGCCTGTTTTTGGTTGTTGCGGTGTAGTCAATCTTGCGAATTGGCTAGCTACAGTAGAGCTAGTTATATTATATTTACTTACTGGCTTCTTTAATAATATGTTATCTTATAATACGTTTTATCGTGACGTTTCCGTCATCCAGTATTCTCCATAAATTTTGGAATCTGGCCCAATTTGACAAGTCGAAAGCATGGCGGACGATCCCAGTGTACAAAAGCAATTGTTCCAAAACAGATATTCTTTGTGTGGCACTGTTCACTCTTGGGTTGCACCATCAGGAAGACTGGATTCAACTGACACAATTTCCAGTGCGTTTATTTCCTTGTTTGAGAAGAATGAATGAATGGAGGACTCTTGCCCTGCCACACCTCCTGTAATGCTCTGGATAAGCGCGTCTGCTAAATTACTGAATGTAATGTTTACTTACATGCAACTAGTTGTGGGTGCTATTGCCAAAAGTTCATATCACAGTATTTGTTTGTCACAATACAATAAAACATGCCTTATAAGGGGAAGCAGATAATAACTGAATTGAAGTAGTTGTGCAATGTGATAGTTTTAGCTTAGTAAATGTCTGACGTATTCCAGGGATCCTTTTTCCGATCACCACCTATTGTTGCATATTGCTTCAGAGGTCATGAAAAGAGTGATGTATGTCGACGAACTGGTTTAATTCACTTCCTTTAAACATAAACTTCCTTAATGTTGAAATAGATGGACAGTATGTCTTTGAACAGGAACTGTCTTAGATGTTGTGGGAGTACTGGACAACGACCAATCCCGTTTAATGGATAGGACCTTGAGTGAGGATAGACTATAGTTGCAACACTAGAACAGTTCTTAAAATTAGGCCTAGCTAATTTGCCTGAATGTTTAGAAGCATAAAGATTGACTTCCAATAATTTGTTTTCCTGATTTAATACGAAATGAACTGTTTTACATTTCAGCTTAGTTCCTTGGCCAAAGAACAAAGGGGTAAATGGAGAATTGACATTTGTGATGCAAGTGTTTGTCTTTTTTAAATGTGGAATGCAGCAACCTGTTTGACCAAGATAATGTTTGACGAGATGTCCCCATACAGCGGTGAAACTTTCACATTAACCCATATAGGGAACCTGGGCTGATCTTGGCTAAGCCATATAGGGAACCTGGCCTGATCTTGGCTAAGTCATACAGGTTATGACCAAACCCTGTTACCAACTACATTACCCTGACCACCAGTCTGCAACTAACAGTTTCACAAACAGTCGTGCCAATCTGGGGGAAATGCTGTGTCATCTGAGGGATGACATGGGTGCATGATGATGCAGAATAACACTGGTTCAGAATGTCCAGATGGGAGCCTGTATATACACACACACTTCATTCTAAATCAATTTAAAGTCTGTTTTAGTTTCATATTTTGAGCCAAGTCGGTCACCGTGTGGATTTCAGCTATACTGCTCTTCACACAACAGTAACATGCATGTGTGTGTGGATGTCCCTCATTAACAGTTGCCTGTTGTGACCTGTCACTAACAGCCCTCTTTACTCTGTGTGCATTTGTTTCGCTCCCCAAGACACCCCACCTCCTGTTGCAGTGCGGCAGAGATCATGTCGGTGCTGTTCTTTCACACCATGCGCTACAAACCCAGCGACCCCCGCAACCAGTGCAACGACCGCTTCGTCATGTCGAAGGTGAGACCCAGTTTACACACAGGAGACTGAGGAGGAGGCGTGGCCTACAGGGATGTCCAAGGCACCTGACCGTATGCTTTTGAAATGAATCAATTTCTGATTGGTTTGCCTCGCTCTCGCAGGGTCACGCTGCACCAATCCTGTACGCCGCCTGGGCGGAGGCGGGCTACGTGAAGGAGTCTGAGCTGCTCAACCTGCGCAAGATCGACTGCGAGCTGGAGGGTCACCCTACTCCTGTAAGCGACCCCCCTACCCACACAGGCCTCTGAACCCAACCCTAGTTTGTCACCCGCTCCAGGGGAACCACCCTGCTCTGGTGTAGCCCCTCGGCTCATAGCTGTTGTGCTTTCAGAAACTGGCGTTTGTTGACGTGGCCACTGGCTCCCTGGGGCAGGGTCTGGGGGCATCTTGTGGCATGGCCTACACCGGGAAACACTTTGACAAGTCCAGGTAAGGACCCACACACATACTCTATCTACGAATCCTCTTCACCAGTGTCAGCAGGGTCTTGAACCCCTGGTCCTCAGGGCCCACTGTCCTGTATGTTCCAGACTTCCCTGCAGAAGTCAAATGTTCCATATGCAATGCATCTTGGTTGGTTCTAAAGTTAGTTATGACACTTTTTAACCAAATTGGCCTATCTCTAAGGATGTCCTACTCTCATGAATATCTGTTTGGACAAATGACAGTAATGAAAGTCTTTGTCCCCAAACACTTAGTGGCTTTACAACAGAGATGGGAACTAAGTTTTGAAACGGAGGAAGTGCCTCAACTTGTGTAACACCAGGTCTTGTAATTTAGTTTCAACCACCCTTGCCTTGGACTTCCTCAGATCTCCAATTAGCTGTGTCTTAGATCATACCGGTATGAGATGCAGTAGGTTTAACAGGATGCTCACTTTGTGCTACAATGACTGCTTCAATCTGTGTACCGCAATAACATGCGTGTGTGTGTGTATGCAGCTACCGTGTGTACTGCATGCTGGGTGACGGCGAGTGCTCCGAGGGCTCCGTGTGGGAGGCCATGGCCTTCGCCTCCCTCTACCAGCTGGACAACCTGGTGGCCATCCTGGACGTGAACCGCCTGGGCCAGAGCGAGGCGGCGCCCCTGAAGCACGACATGGAGGTGTACCGCAAGCGCTGCGAGGCCTTCGGGTAAGAGCCACTCTGAGCTTCTACGCCCCCCAGTGACACACCTGGATCGGTCACTCGCCTTTTTTTGAGGGGTGTGTCCTTGGGTATACGTTAAGATGGTGTGTGTGTGTGTAGGTGGAACACGTACGTGGTGGACGGGCATGACGTGGAGGAGCTGTGCAAGGCCCTGTGGCAGGCCCAGCAGGTCAAGGGGAAACCCACCTGCATCGTCGCTAAGACCTTCAAGGGCAAGGGTCTCAAAGGTGAGGAGGGGCGGGGGCAGCCAAGGGGCACTTGTAGAGCCGTCTGACTTGTGGGAATGAAGACATCATATGGCTGCTTGATATTCATTGTTTGCGCACGGATAGGACATGGTGAGATTTATTTGAATAAAATAAAAAAAGAGAGATCTACAGTTTGTGTTCCTTGAGTCTGATTTAGAGGGTGTAGAGCACATTTAGCAGCGTAATGCAACGGGCTCTGAAGGTGCGCACGCCTTCCGTCCCCAGACATCGAGAACATGGACAACTGGCACGGCAAGCCCATCCCCAAGGACCGCGTGGACCAGCTGCTGGCAGACCTGAAGGCCCAGATCCAGAACCCCAACAAGCATCTCACCCCAGAGGTGCCCAAGGACGACACGGCCCCCGCCGACCTCTCCCCCATCCGCCTGCCCTCTCCCCCCGCATACAAACTGGGAGACAAGGTAACAAAAGACGTCTTTTTTTGTTTTCCCTTGTGTTTGAACACTTTTTGGCCTCACCTGAAAGTCCAAATGTGAATAAGAACCTTTCTAATTCAATTAAATTAAACCCCTGCTATTTCTGAGAAGGGAGGCTGAGTTGCCTTCTGGTTGTTCCAGATTGGTATCTCCTCAAATGTTTGATAATGAACATGTAACTCGTACCGACATAATTAGTGTAGACCCAACGTATTTGCGGTCCACGTTTATGACGTGAACCGTTCTGAACTTTCATTTAGCTTTTTTCAAATAGCTAAACATGAGTTGTAGGTCCAATTGAGTTGAGATAAGTCATTGCCTCAGCCCTGAATATAACCAGTGTGTGGTTTCCTCCAGCCCAGGAGAGCCTCTCTAAAAGTCAATCATCGATCCACAGGGTCAGACTTGACTGAACTCTGAGCTGAGAGTGTGCTGGCTCAGCGGAGGGCTCTCCTACCCCTCCAGATTAGATAACCGCCATGTGCTGAGGTTTACCTACATGTGTTAACAAACTCTCTGCTCAAAGTTGTTTCAATCCCAACTTTCAGATGCCCGTTTAGACGCACGCATGCTTCTTTGACAGGCATTTCCTGAGTCCTTGACCCAGGGATTACAAATATGTCTACCCCACTGAACCATGTTAGAGGGAGGTTTTACAGAGGTCAGCAACTCTGTAAACACTGCTGTGTTCACTTTGTCGTCATTGTTTACAAAATGTGGGATAACACAGCTAGCCCTGAATAGTTTAGCACACATCTGAACTCATGCACGCGCTCTCCCGTCCCGTAGATGGCGACGCGCCGCGCGTACGGCACGGCCCTCGCCAAGATGGGCCAGGCCAGCCCCAGGGTGGTGGCGATGGACGCCGACACCAAGAACTCCACCTTCTCTGACGTCTTCAAGAAGGCCCACCCCGAGCGCTTCATCGAGTGCTTCATCGCCGAGCAGAACATGGTGAGTGCTCAGAAGACGTTCAGGAGTTTGGTGGGGGTGGATGTGCAGTTCATGGAAGTCTCCAAGGGTTTGGCGGTGTAGTCTTATCTTTCTGACAGGACATCAAGGGTCATTATTAAAGATGCCGGTTGACCTCTTCGTTCGGTCAGTCACACAGCACTTGCTCCTCACACTGGGCCTAATCTGTGCCAAAGTAGTCTTAATCTGTAGCTATTCATTCACTGGCCTCATAATCCCAACCGCAAAGCAGTTTACATGAGTTCCCATACTTGGAGCCCCTAGTAAAATGTATTCTGTCTTTTGAACTGACTCGACACAGAGACGAGTTGAAGAGTTTTACTTTTGGTGAAATGTCTAATCTACCGAGATGCTAAATGACAATTTGGGAGAGAAATTAGTAATGGGCTCTATGTTTTAGAGTGACCTTGGATGAGTCACTATTCCTGCTACTTCATTTGACTGAAGTTCTGAAGATTCCAACATTCCCCCCCACACCTTGGGTTCAGTCTGAAACTCTGAAACTAGTTGCGATGGTTGCATAATCCGTAGTCCTATTGCTTAGATTATAATCCACATGGGATTATGTTCCCTCAAGTGGATCCAGCGAGTTATCCCATTACCAGTGTTGTCAGGCCTGCATCATTTTTAGACATAACCACATGCTGATTTCATGCCTTTTCGCCGCCTAGGTCAGCGTGGCGATCGGCTGTGCCACCCGTGACCGCACGGTGGCCTTCGCCAGCACCTTCGCCGCCTTCTTCTCCCGCACCTACGACCAGATCCGCATGGCCGCCATCTCCCAGAGCAACGTGAACCTGGTGGGCTCCCACTGTGGCGTCTCCATCGGTGAGCTGTGTGTGTGTGCGCTTGTGTTTGCGTGTTTTTACTTCTTTGGGTGAGGTGTGTGTGCCCTCGTCATGGTGTGTGTAGATGTGTAATATTGCGTCTCCTTCCCCCCCCCAGGTGAGGATGGCCCCTCCCAGATGGCTCTGGAGGACCTGGCTATGTTCCGCGCTGTCCCAACATGCACCGTGTTCTACCCCAGTGATGCTGTCTCTGCTGAGAGGGCTGTTGAGCTGGCTGCCAACACCAAGGTCAGTGCTCTGTGTGTGTGTGTGTGTGTGTGGAGGCGGGGGTTGCATTCCAGTCTGGCTGCATGTTCCGTTCTCATCTTTGTGTGTGTGTCTGGTTCCAGGGTATCTGTTTCATCCGCACCAGCAGACCAGAATCCAAGGTCATCTACCCCCCAGAGGAGAAGTTTGAGCTGGGCCAAGCCAAGGTACAGTTCCCACCGGAGGGCTCGCATGCTGACTCCAGTTCAGCCCAACTGACTGGGTGTCGACAAAAGCAGTTCCTTTGCAGGAAACCCAATTTTACCCGTTTCATTTCTTTCTGTGAATGTCACAAATGGTGTCCCAGTACAATCCTGGCACTGCCGAGCTCAGACTCGTTTTTCCACCTGCTTCAGTCGAGGGGACTGAATGATGCATTAGTTTCTGACACCATCCACTGTTCAGACACAATGGCGCCGACACTAGTTTTTCTTGTTTTGCAACGTCTTGCCAACGTGTGTTTTTGTGTGTCCAGGTGGTGCGCCAGTCTGACAGTGACAAAGTGACTGTGATTGGAGCAGGAGTTACTTTGCACGAAGCCCTCACTGCCGCAGATGAGCTCGCCAGCGAGGGTAAGCCCTGCCCCCTAGTGGCCCTGTAGAGGAATGGACACAGAGGTTTCTAAAATGCAGCGAAATAACTGCCGACGTCTGCATTTGAAAGACGTGTGTGTGTGTGTGGATTTCAATGCCATTTAGTCCTATTCGAATCTAGATCAATTTGAAAAACCAGAGTGACGTGTCGAGATCAGGAAGCTGTGACCCATCCCTGTCGTCCCTCTCCCAGGCATCCACATCCGTGTGATCGACCCGTTCACCATCAAGCCCCTGGACGCCGCCACCATCGTGTCCAGCGCCCGAGCCACCGGAGGACGGATCATCACCGTCGAGGACCACTACAAGGAGGGTGGGTGTTGTGTGCGACAGGAAATGGGAGAGAGAGTTTATTGTGTGTGTATCGAGCCAAAAGCACTCCCCGTCTGAGGACGGAGCAGTTAGTGGATGATGGATGAATGTTTCACCGTCCTGACGGAACACTGTCTCCCTCTCTTCTCCTCCCTGTGTGTGTGTGTGTGTCCAGGCGGTCTGGGCGAGGCGGTGCTGTCCGCCGTGGGGGAGGAGCCGGGCATCGTGGTGACCCGCCTGGCGGTGACCCGCGTCCCCCAGAGCGGCAAGCCCCAGGAGCTGCTGGACCTGTACGGCATCAGCGCCAAGCACATCGTCGCGGCCGTGCGCCAGACCTTCGCCAACTGAGAGGGGACGCCGCACGCACCACGTCTACGCCTCTCTACACCCCCGTCTCTCTCTCCTCTCTCTCTCTCACTGCCGTTCTCCAGCCGCCTAGCCACCCGCGCCTCCGACCTCCAGAGCGAAATGTTTACGCGTGCGCTTCCACCTGTTAACTCGACCGATGAGAGAGGGTTTGAGTGCCCCAGCAGTGTTTTTCCGTGAGAGGTCAGAGTTGAACGAGGGACCCAGTGGCGCCGTGTCTAGACGGAGCTTTAGAGCTAACTGTGTACTCTCCTAACGCATCTTAGCTTAAACCCCCCCCGGAACCATCGAAACGGTTCTTCCGTTGGTTTCCCTTTTTCTTAGTTCTCGTTTTCCCGCCCAAACCCATTACTTCTTTTGTAAACTTGTGTTTGATTGGATTGTTGCTGACTCGTCACCCATAAATACTGTACGTGTTGTAGTTCCAAATGGGTCTTATGTAATTTCGTTTTTTTTTGGTTGTTGGGCAAAACCTGTTTGGCGTCCGTCCACCCAACGTTCTGCAGTTAGAGCTGATCTGTGTACAGCAAACTCCTGTGTTACTCATGTTCTTAATATCATATCAACACATCTTGGATTGTTTTGATATTGTAGACACATTCCCTTTATAACAATGTGTTTGCCCCTTTTCAACATTGACCTATCATTCCTTTCATTCACTGTGACCATTCCAGGCTCTGTAACACACACCATTATGGGATACCGGTTACTGATCACATTACAATTAGATTTTCAATTCCAACTTGAGGCTAATCATTTGATAAGAGCTGTGTAGATCAAGTGTTAAAACGTCTTGATTGAATTCACTGCTGGCTGTCATTTTGTGTGATGAACGTAACTTGTGTGATGTCATTGTTACTGACCAATCCAGACCTCCCATTTGTCATTCCTGGCTCACGTGTCAGCCTGTGGCTCGTCTGCCTTGCTGTGGTTTTGCTTCAATCAAATAAAACTCTACTTGACCCTATGCATGTTTGTGTCCTGTGTCTTGGTGTCTTTAAGCGCAGGTTTATGATATTGACTGGTAGAGATGTTTAGCTGGGTGCTGTGGTATTTCCTGCTGGATGCAGAATGAGGCACATGCAGGGTAGGTGTCATGCTGTTGGGAGCTGGCGTCGTCTGACTCACCAGACGGGAACACCAGCCTGCCGAGGTGCCGGAGAGACGCCTTGTCGTCGATGTCGGGAGGTTCATTCTTCAGATTCAGTGTTCTTGTGCACTGTGTTCTATCATCGTGTGCAGTTTGAGTTCTTAATGGTTTATCAGACTTGCATAATGGACTGTTGTAGAGAGAGGGCTAACATGCTATACTATTTACAAATCAATGCAATATCAAAGATATCATAGAGCTGGATAATCAGATATGGGGAAAGGGAAGTGGAGGGGGACTAGCGTTTGAGGAGTTGAGTGGGTCTGGGGTCAGCAGTAGGGGAGGAAAGGAGTGGGATCTGGGGTCAGCAGTGTACAGGGGAGGAAAGGAGTGGGTCTGGGGTCAGCAGTAGGGGGGGGAAGGAGGGGGGGGAAGGAGTGGGTCTGGGGTCAGCAGTAGGGGAGGAAGGAGTGGGTCTGGGGTCAGCAGTAGGGGAGGAAAGGAGTGGGTCTGGGGTCAGCAGTAGGGGGAGGGAAGGAGTGGGTCTGGGGTCAGCAGTAGGGGAGGAAAGGAGTGGGTCTGGGGTCAGTAGTGTACAGGGGAGGAAAGGAGTGGGTCTGGGGTCAGTAGTGTACAGGGGAGGAAAGGAGTGGGTCTGGGGTCAGTAGTGTACAGGGGAGGAAAGGAGTGGGTCTGGGGTCAGCAGTAGGGGAGGAAGGAGTGGGTCTGGGGTCAGCAGTGTATAGGGGAGGAAAGGAGTGGGTCTGGGGTCAGTATGTACGGGGAGGAAAGGAGTGGGTCTGGGGTCAGCAGTAGGGGGGGGAGAAGGAGTGGGTCTGGGGTCAGCAGTAGGGGAGGAAAGGAGTGGGTCTGGGGTCAGTAGTAGGGGGGAAAGGAGTGGGTCTGGGGTCAGCAGTAGGGGAGGAAAGGAGTGGGTCTGGGGTCAGCAGTAGGGGAGAAAGGAGTGGGTCTGGGGTCAGCAGTAGGGGAGGAAAGGAGTGGGTCTGGGGTCAGCAGTAGGGGGGAAGGAGTGGTCTGGGGTCAGCAGTAGGGGAGGAAAGGAGTGGGTCTGGGGTCAGCGTAGGGGGGGGAAGGAGTGGGTCTGGGGTCAGCAGTAGGGGGGGGAAGGAGTGGGTCTGGGGTCAGCAGTAGGGGGGGAAAGGAGTGGGTCTGGGTCAGCAGTAGGGGGAAGGAGTGGGTCTGGGGTCAGCAGTAGGGGAGGAAAGGAGTGGATCTGGGGTCAGCAGTAGGGGGGAAAGAGTGGGTCTGGGGTCAGCAGTATAGAGGAGGAAAGGAGTGGGTCTGGGGTCAGCAGTAGGGAGGAAAGGAGTGGGTCTGGGGTCAGCAGTAGGGGGGAAAGGAGTGGGTGGTGGAGGGCTGAAATGGATCGGTTTGTTTTTGTTTTTGAACATTCCAATTTAACTTGTTTTCGTCTCCATTCGTCTCCATTTCGGTGTTGACCTACCACCTGAGAGAATGGGTGTCTGGTTAGGTATTTACTGCGAAAAGGCCTCATGACAAACTCCTCCACTCACAAATGGAGCCTTTTGGAGTCTGTCTGGGTCGGAACAGAGCCAGCGTTCCAAATCCCAAATAGAATGGCTGACTTCAACATAAATTATGAATTTTTAATAACGTGGCCTGGGGGCGTATCTATAAGTTCTCCGACTACATGTTTTAGATCAGTTTCACTTCAGGCCAAATCTTTTACAAATGCTAAACTGTTGAATGAGGTGAAATGCTGTATGTAACCTACGTTGAATTTCTTTCATACGTGGCATACAGGTGTCAGATTCACCTTGTAAACACACATCTTGTAAACCTCTGTAAAAGGTTGCCTGAGATGGCTGTGACACGAGTGTGTGTCCTGTCCAAACAGCAGGCGCTGTTAGCAGGTCTCTGCACTGAGACTCCAAGCTGCCCCGGCACCTGCTTGGCTCAGAGACTGTGTGTGTTTTGTGCACCTATTCTGTCTCCTCCATGTGTGTGTGTGTGAGAGTGTGTTTTACATTTCCTTGACAGGGACATCTTTCATTCCTTGTACTGTCTTGGCTTTCCTCACATGTTGGTGTTTATGGATTGTTGCCAAGCAAGGAGGCCCACAGCCAGACCTCTCCCTATCTGTCACTCTGCCGCCCCAGGATCAGTTGACCTAACTGAGATCTTCACAGTCACTAATCGGAACTCAAAGTTGTAACTGATTTCAGGTCAGGTGTCATTGTTGTGCCTGAGACATGAGAACAAGGGCAGACGACTGTCTAGCTAGTATGAACCACGAATTACCTGTCATCACAATCTGTTGTTAGATAACTTCTTGTCTTTCTCTCTCTCTCCTCTCTCTCTCTCTCTCTCTCTCCTCTCTCTCTCTCTCTCTCTCTCTCCTCTCTCTCTCTCTCCTCTCCTCTCCCTCTCTCTCTCTCCTCTCCTCTCTCTCTCCTCTCCTCCCTCTCCCTCTCCCTCTCCCTCTCCCTCTCGCCTCTCCCTCTCTCCCTCTCCTCTCTCTCTCTCTCTCTCTCTCTCTCGCTCTCTCTCCCACCCAGGTGTTTGTTAGGTTAAGGCCAAGGTGAGTAAGTGTAATGGAGGAGGGAGGGGGGGGACAGGGCCTGTGTGTTTATTTTAGAGAACGAAGAGGCCTTTGTTAACAATGTGAGAATGTACTGTTTCGACCTCCCCCTGTCCTGCTCATCCTTCTTTCCCCTCCTCTTTTCTCCCGGTCCCTCCTCCCGCCCATCTTCATCCTTCACCCTCAGTCCTCGCAAGGTGAAGGATGCCAGTGCCTCGGTGGGGAGTATAGCGAGAGACAGACAAGGAGCGCCGTCGCAACCGTCCTCCCCGACTTCTTTCCAACTTTTTGTTTGTCTTTCTCGGGGCATTCTCTTTCTGAACGTGTTCCCCGTTCCAAGTCCTCTCCGTACTCTTTAGACATACTGCACTGGAGTTCAAACCTACTCGACTGGATCTTTTCCCCTGCATTCTGACTTTGCACTTTTCTTTTTCTTTCTTGGATTTGTTGTTCTCAACCTAGTTTCTCAGACTAGTCCAGTTTGGGTCTTGAGGGTTCCGGACGACAGAGTGAAGACATAACACAGTCCAGTCGACATAACACAGGATGATGCAGAGGCTGAAGATTTGGTTCGCGTGTGTGTGTGTGGGCGCCCTGATCTCAACAGGGCAAAGTCTACTTGATGCAGAACCCAAAGAGAGGGAAGCGGACACGGAGAACGATCTTGACACGAGCGACTCGCCTGGCGTGGACACGCTTGGAAAACGTGCTGCTGGGATGACGGTTAATGCTGAGCTCACCTCTGACCTTGAGGCAGACAAGGATGACAAAAGGTCCCTAACGACTGATTCAGGAAGCTTGAGTTCCACCACAGCTGACCCCTCTGGTGAGATCACCTCTTTCTGAATGTATCCAGGTTCCCTGAATGTTCACACAGTACATTTGATGTGTTGTCTGTACACAGAAATATTCCGATTCATTTACATCTTCTATTTGGTATCTGTTTCCTTTCCTCTCTCTCTCCTCTCGCTCTACCTTTCCATCTCTTCCCTCTGGCCCGCCTCTGCCTCTGTCTGGGACGGGTGAAGAAGAGAGAGAGGAGCAGAGCTCACAAGCGGGCGAAGAGGAAGGGAGAGCGACGGACAAGCAAACAAGCGATGCCGGGGAGCAGGAGGGCCGGAGGGGGAGGAGGGGAGCGTGGGGGAGGAGAAAACACGCCGCTACAGTCGAGGCTACTGCGTACAGAGTGGTGAGACCAGACAGTAGAGACGTGTGTGTGTGTGGCCAAGCTACAGTGTGGAGGCCACTACACATCAATTAGTGAGTGTCTGTGTGTGTATTTGTGTGTGTGTGCGCACACACGTGCATGATTTTACTTGCCAGTCTACTGGAAACCCTGAGCGGTACTTCACAGGTGTGTGTTTGGATGCAGGTGGGTTTAGGGCGCTCCCTGGAGGGCTGGAGGAGGCGAGGCACGCCAGCAGGGTCTCCGGCTGTGGAGACGGGAGCCCTGAAAACTGTCCTGACAGAGATGCACGGCGAGAAGAGCAAACTCCTGGACGAGGAGAAGGGAGGGAAGCAGGAGGAGGAAGAAGAGGAGGACGAGGATGACGACGACGACGATGACGACGACGAGGAGGAAGAAGAGGAGGAGGTTTGGAGCCGTGATCTGTCTTAGTCGCCACCGTGATGTTTGAGCAGTGCAGCAGTTTATTTTGACGTGGAAAGATGCAGATGAAGCTCAAGGATGTGCAGCTCTAGAGACCTCAGTGTCATTCCACGACCCAATTCCTACAGTTTCTCGTCTATTTCCGTCGCTTCGCATGCGTCGTCATTAGGAAGAAGAGGAGGAGGAAGAGGAGGAGGAGGAGGAGGAGGAAGAGGAGGGGACTGAGCCACCCACCAATCAGACGGAGGCACGCAGCAGCTTCACAGAGGCGCTCCCCGGCAGCGTGCAGGACGTCTGGCGGACACATGAACTGCAAAGGCGTGGGCATGACTCGCCTGCCCATCATCACTGACCTGGGGGTCACGACCCTGGACCTGTCAGGTGAGGAGGCGGGACTGTGTTGTTTGTCATAGAAGGCCCTGCCTCACCAAAATAATGATGATGTTCTTCACGGCATGTGCCTTGCAAATTGTGGCCATTTTGATGAGTGGACTGCCCCTTGTAATGAAGTAGGAGACTGTGAGAGGAATTCCTCCCAGCCAGGGTTTAGGAGACAGGTTTTTGGGGGAGAAAGGGTGACCCCTTGTTTGTTTGTTGGTTGTTATTGGTCTAAATGTGTGTGTGTGTTCGGTGACAGAGAACAACATCAGTGTGATCGCGCTTCGCGGCCTCTCAGGCCTGCCCAACCTGGAGGAGCTGGACCTGAGTAAGAACCAGCTGGACGATAACTCCCTCAGCCCTCAGCTCTTTGCTGTAAGTCTCTGCCCTCAGCCCTGCCTCTCTTTCTCTCTCCCTCTCCCTCTCCCTCTCCCTCTCCCTCTCCCTCTCCCTCTCCCTCTCCCTCTCCCTCTCCCTCTCCCTCTCCCTCTCCCTCTCCCTCTCCCTCTCCCCTCTCCCCTCTCCCTCTCCCTCCTCCCTCTCCCTCTCCCCTCTCCCTCTCCCTCTCTCTCCCTCTCTCTCCCTCTCTCTCCTCTCCCTCTCCCTCTCCCTCTCTCTCTCCCTCCCTCTCCCTCCCCCTCTCCCCTCCCCCTCTCCCTCTCCCTCTCCCTCTCCCTCTCCCTCTCCCTCTCCCTCTCCCTCTCCCTCTCCCCTCTCCCTCTCCCTCTCCCTCTCCCTCTCCCTCTCCCCTCTCCCTCTCCCTCTCCCTCTCCCTCTCCCTCTCCCTCTCCCTCTCCCTCTCCCTCTCCCTCTCCTCTCTCTCCTCTCTCTCTCTCCCTCCCCCTCCCCCCTCCCCCTCTCCCTCTCTCTTCTTCCCTGCCAGTCACACATGCTGACTTCCTCACAGCCATCCTTTTAACTTTGTAGTCCTTCTCAGTTTTTGATCTTTTCAACTGTCAATGGTTTACGTCAATACCCTTAATCCCATTCTATTGCGTGCTGAATAGGAAGGCCGTTTTTAACTTGAGGTTGGTTGAAATAAATATAATGACGATTGTATCATCGACTTATTAGAGGTTGTGGCTTGGTCTGTTAGTGTACAGTGCTCCGCTCCCCAGAATAGGACTTCTGCCTGACCACAAGTCACAACCACGACGACAGCATGAGCTCAGTCTTTGACCAGGCCAACACA
>CAEFZP010001655.1:0-20229 GCA_903064625.1 Mallotus villosus
GCAAGCACACCCAGAGAGAGGGCCTTGACCCACCCAGAGCCCTCCAGGGAGAGGGCCTGACTCACCAGTAGCACCTCCAGGAGAGGGCGCTGACCACCCATAGCACCTCCAGGGAGAGGGCCTGACTCACCCAGAGCACCTCCAGGGAGAGGGCTGACTCACCCAGAGCACCTCCAGGTGAGAGGGCCTGACTCACCCAGAGCACCTCCGGGAGAGGACTGACCCACCCAGAGCACCTCCAGGGAGAGGGCCTGACCCACCCAGAGCACCTCCAGTGATAGGCCTGACCCACCCAGAGCACCTCCAGGGAGAGGGCCTGACCCACCCAGAGCACCTCCAGGGAGAGGGCCTGACCCACCCAGACACCTCCAGGAGAGGGCCTGACCCACCCAGAGCACCTCCAGGGAGAGGGCCTGACTCACCCAGAGCACCTCCGGGAGAGGGCCTGACCCACCCAGAGCACCTCCAGGGAGAGGGCCTGACTCACCCAGAGCACCTCCAGGGAGAGGGCCTGACCCCCAAGCACCTCCAGGGAGAGGGCCTGACCCACCCAGAGCACCTCCAGGGAGAGGGCCTGACCCACCCAGAGCACCTCAGGGAGAGGGCTGACCCACCCAGAGCACCTCTGCCTCCCAGGGAGAGGTGCCTGACCCACCCAGAGCACCTCCAGGGAGAGGGCCTGACTCATCCAGAGCACCTCCATGGAGAGGGCCTGACCCACCAGAGCACCTCCAGGGAGAGGGCCTGACCCACCCAGAGCACCTCCAGGGAGGGCCTGACCCACCCAGAGCACCTCCAGGAGATGGCCTGACCCACCCAATCACCTCCGAGAGAGGGGCCTACCCACCCACTCTTTCTGCCAGGGAGAGGGCCGACCCACCCAGAGCACCTCCAGGGAGAGGGCCTGACCCACCCAGAGCACCTCCAGAGAGAGGGCCCTGACCCACCCAGAGCACCTCCAGGGAGAGGGCCTGACCCACCCAGAGCACCTCCAGGAGAGGGCCTGACCCACCCTCCACGTCGGAGAGGAGAGAGTGAGAGTTGAGGAATGCTTTTGCAGTGAGACCCATCTGGACCGCTCGCTGCCTTAAAAGGCTCTCGCCCTGCCTCATTCACAGGAGCCGAGCCCGTCGAGGAATTCAACAGAACCAAAATAAAGTCAACGTTTATCGAGCGGGAAAGGATATGAGCCGTGTGAAAGGAGAGAGAGGGGGGGGGAGGAGGGGGAGGAAATGGGTGTTTGGGGTGAGGAGGGGGGGGGCCGGGGGCTTTGCCAGGAGCACAGAGCATCGTGAGGAGAGGAGTGCACTTGTACCTGTGCCAGGAACACAGCCCACCTCAGATTGCCTGTGGTCTGTACAGAGGTGGAGGAGTCTGGATCTGTGCCGTGACGAACACATGCTGTACAGCTGTTGTACATCCCCCTCCTGGAGGGAGGAGGGGGGAGGGTCCTACCTGTCTTAGCCAGACCTTTTGGATGCACACCATACATCCACCCACCACTCACTCCTTCCCTCTCGCTCTCCTCCCTCCTCTATCGCCCCCCACCTCTCTCTGTCACTCTCTCTCCTGTCTCTCTCTCTCTCTCTCTCCTGTCTGTCTGTCTCCTCTCTCTCCCCCTCACAGTGAGACACTGTCTCTCCACTCAGGGTAGAAGTGGATGATCCTCTCTCTCCTGTCGGTCTCTCTCTCCTGTCTGTGTCTCTCTCCTGTCTGTCTCTCTCTCTCTCCTGTCTCTCTCTCTCCTGTCTCTCTCTCCTGTCTGTGTCTCTCTCCTGTCTGTCTCTCTCTCTCTCTCCTGTCTCTCTCTCTCCTGTCTGTTTCTCTCTCCTGTCTGTCTGTCTCTCTCTCCCCCTATCTCACACCGAGCTAGGACACTGTCTCTCCACTAAGGGTAGAAGTGGATGATGTCAGAGATATTTATCTATCAAGCATTGCACAGTCAGTCGGTGAACAAGTAAGAATGCTTTATGCTTGCGGCCACAAGGAGACAAAAACATCACACGCATTGTGCTAGAATTGTCTGACTAGCAACATTGTTGCTAGTCATTTTAACACCAGCGCTCAGGACTGTAATTGGCTAATACAAGTATGTAAATGTTCCATGGCTCTTCTTCATTGGCTCCTCGTGCATAGACCTTGCGCGCGTGTGTGCGTGCGTGTGTGAGTGTGTGCATGTGTGCTCTTTGACCCCTGTAAGCCTTCACCACTTCTTTTATGGCCTCTCCAAAAGATAATGGTCAGCCCAGGTCCCCTTGTTTATGTAAGCCCAGTGTTTACCCAGAGTTCAGATTTGGGGCTAGGCCTATCTTTGCACACAAGGAATACTTGAACACAGAATCATTCTTATACAGGATAAATATGTTACATCTTCAATTTTCCCTACAGATGATCCTCTCTCTCTCCTGTCTGTCTCTCTCTCCTGTCTGTCTGTCTCTCTCTCCTGTCTCTCTCTCCCCCTCACAGTGAGACACTGTCCTCTCTCCACTCAGGTAGAAGTGGATGATCTCTCTCTCCTGTACAGATGGTACACCTCCATGCGTCCACACTTAAGCTGCACAGAGTCTTGTTACGATGGGAAACCATGACGACGGCTAGGAATGGGTGGATGAGTACATGTAGGAGTGTAGTTAGTTGGTGTGTGTGTGTGTGTGTGATGTTGTGTTGTGTTGGACAGTTGCAGCCTTGGGGGCGTGTGTGTGTGTGTGGGTGTGCGGTGGACTATTGGATTGTGGATTCATTTCAGTTGCTGTGGGCTCCAAGTTTGTTTAATTTTATTAACTGATAGGGTGAGAGTATCGAACCCGAGGACTCGGGGAAGGATTGATTTTGCTATCATATGTGTTTTTTCCGCTCACCGCTCCGACCTTCTCAGAAGCGAACTTCTCAGCACAGCGACCCACCCTTCTCGCAGCGACCCTCACACCCCTCTCCCTGAGGATGCCTGGAGTTGATCTAATTGTAAAGATCTGATGACCTCTGACCTGTATGGATTAGCAAATGTGAACTGTCAGCAGTCTCATCTCCATTCCTGATGAGCGAACACTCTCCACTTAATGAGGGCCCCGCCACCTGGCCCCTGGGGGCCACACACACACACACACACCCACACACACACTGCAAGCCTGTATGGTCACATTAGAACACTCAGACACAATTACATACAGTACACACCTCTTCTGCACACCCACACACACTCTCACAGAATACACGTCCCTCCCCAGCACACACACACACCACAGCCAACAAATCTACTTCCTGATAGCTGCCGTACTGTACTAGATTCAATGCGCTGAGCAGTTAGAACGTGGGAGAGTGTGGGATATGTGTGGAGGGGTGGAGGGCTGTTTGGTGGGAGGAGTATAGGGTTTAGCTGGAGGGGTGTGTTTGTGGGAGCTCATTATATGGTTGCTGATTTGGGAGAGCCTATCCCTCTGCAGGCAGTGACCCTGAACCGGTTCTGCAGGCTCCTGTCTCTGTGGAACCCAGTCAGCAGTCTGATACAGTCCCCAGCCACTGGCTCACCTCCCTCCGCCTCCTCCTCCTGCCTCCTCCTCCTCCTCCTCCTCACCAGTCTGATACCCAGCCCACTGGCTCACCTCCCTCCTGCCTCCTCCTCCTCTTCTCCTCCCCTTCCTCCTCCTCCTGCTCCTCCTCCTCCTCCTCCTTCTCCTCCTCCTGCCCTCCTCCTCCTCCTCCTGCTCCTCCTCCTCTCTCCTCCTCCCTCCTGCTCCTCCTCCTCCTCCTGCTCCTCCTCCTCCTCCTCCTCCTCCTCCCTCCTCCTGCCTCCTCTCCTCCTGCCTCCTCCTCCACCAGTCTGATACCCATCCCACTGGCTCACCTCTCTCTCCTCTGCCTCCTCCTCGCCTCCTCCTCCTCCTCCTCCCCCCTCCTCCTCCTCCTCCCCCCGCCTCCTCCTCCACCAGTCTGATACCCAGCCCACTGGCTCACCTCGCCTCCTCCCCTCCCTCCTCTCCTCCTCCTCCCCCCGCCTCCTCCTCCTCCCCCCTCCTCCTCCTCCTCCTCCCCCCGCCCTCCTCCTCCACCATCTGATACCCAGCCCACTGGCTCACCTCCCCCCTCCTCCTCCTCCTCCTCTCCTCCTCCTCCTCCCTCCTCCTCCTCCTCCTGCTCTCCTCCTCCTGCCTCCTCCTCCACCAGTCTGATACTCATGCCCACTGGCTCACCTCCCTCCGCCTCCTCCTCCTCCTCCTCCTGCTCCTCCTCCTCCTCCTCCTGCTCCTCCTCCTCCTCTCCTCCCTCCTCTCCTCCTCCTCCTCCACCAGTCTGATACTCCGCCCACTGGCTCACCCTCCCCCCGCCTCCTCCTCCTGCCTTCCTCCTCCTCCCCCGCCTCCTCCTCCTCCTCCTCCTCCTCCACCAGTCTGATACCCAGCCCACTGGCTCACCTCCCCCCTCCTGCCTCCTCACTCTTGCCTCCTCCTCCTCCTCCTCCGTCTCTCCTCCTCCTGCCTCCTCCTCCACCAGTCTGATACCCAGCCCACTGGCTCACCTCCCCCCCGCCTCCTCCTCCTGCCTCCTCTCCTCCTGCCTCCTCCTCCTGCCTCCTCCTCCTCCCCTTCCCTCCTCCTCCCACTCCCCCCGCCTCCTCCTGCCTCCTCCTCCACCAGTCTGATACCCAGCCCACTCCGGGCTCCAAACTAGGGGGCGCTGCTGAGAGGGAAATCCAAATACATCTTGTGGAAAAAGATCTTGCGAGATGTTTTGTGAGGACTATTCATTCTCCTGAAGCTTTCCCAGAGAGACACCTTCCCCCCAGAGAGAGAGAGAGAGCAGATTAGCAGAATCCGATCTCATCCTGTAGTCCTGTCACCATCACACGGCACAGATCCCAAGGATAAAAGTCATTAATCTTGTCAAACAACACACCTCCAGATATCTCATTCCTGTCACGTGTGAGGTGGCCTTTCAGTTCCTCCCAGGCGCTGATAAAGCCTCGCTAATTGACATGCTAATTGCGAGTGTGTAGCATGGCTTCCATATGAACAGCGCTGGCTGGGATAGATTAGCCAATCAGGAAATTAACCATTGTGATGAGAAGACAAAGAGAAAAGAAAACAGAAGGGATGTGTGTGTGTGTAGGAATGTGTACAAACAGCACTGAACCATCAACCACAGTCTTTTGAGAAGTGTAACTCTTAACCTGCAGTTGTGTTTGGACTTGTGAGTCAGTGAGAATCCACTCTCTCTGCCCTTGTTCGATACCGTCCTGGTAATGAGACGATTGAAAGTGTTCGTCTCGTACATCCATACCTCCTGGAACACGGCGAGATGGCGATGTCCTAACCAGAGCGTCAGACGAGGTACAGGGTTGCGTTTGACATCGCTGACGACTTGAGCCCTTTAGTGACCGGGGGACATAATGAACTGGGTGTCCTGGGAGGAACCCAGCGCAGAGCTGCTCTTTATAATGAGGTTCATATAAGGTGTATTACTGTAGTAGCCTCCCTATGACACCCCCCTACACACACACACACACACACATAACCACCAATCGCCTCGGGCTAATCTCAGGTATCCACTGGCTACTTATCCCCCTTCCTCGTGTATTAATCAGTCATTTCCATACTCTCACTATCGGAACTGGCAGAGGCCAACGAATCTCAGAATACCCTCTGATAGGTGTGTGGTGTGGTGTGTGTGTGTGTGGTGTGTGTGGTGTGTGTGGTGTGTGTGGTGTGTGTGGTGTGGTGTGTGTGTGTGTGTGTGTGTGCCATCGTATAGGTCTGTCATTATCATGCAAGGCCTGAGATAGGGGTCTGTGTGCACGCATGAATTGTGGCGGGTCCCAATCCCCTATACGATTGAGGGTATGAATTGCGATGCTTTTAATCTCTGTAAACTGACTCGCTGCTAATTAACGCAGCTGGTGCGTTTGGGAAAAAGTTTGTAAAGTAAAGTAAATGCTTTATGGAAAGCCATTGTAAAAGCCTCAAGGATTATCGCTAATATTTTTGTTTTTGATTTAGTTCGTTAAAGTCGGCGTAGGTGGTGTGGGTGTGTCGTCGTTGCTAGCGACGATGGAACAGATTAAATTCCGAGCTATGCCGACCACAGCTGCCAGTCCCTTAAATCAGGTGGCTGAGCGGTTAGGGAGTCGGGTTAGTAATCAGAAGGTTACCGGTTCGAATCCTGGCCGTGCCAAATTACGTTGTGTCCTTGGGCAAGGCACTTCACCCTACTTGCCTCGGGGGGAAAGTCCCTGTACTTACTGTAAGTCGCTCTGGAGAAAAGCGTCTGCTAAATGACTAAATGTAAGTCCAAATCTGATTGACCTAGCGTTACCTGACCAACACAACACACAAGGCAGGATCCCCTGATCTGGTGACATGCAGGATCCCCTGATCTGGTGAGAGGCTGGATCCCCTGATCTGGTCTTATCTTATCTCTCCGCCGTGTGTTTGCTTTTGACAGTTGGCTCATTGTGATAACTGAACTCTGTCTCCGCTAAACGCGTGTTGTTTCCCGCTATAGCCTAGTCTCTGGGGTTTGGTAACGGTTTTTCTGACTTCCTTATGTTTCTTGGGTAATGGTGATAATTGTGTGTGTAGGGATAGGTTAGATATGAAGTTATTATGGAAGAAAATCCCCTGATATAACAAGGGGTCTGTCACAGATCATTGTTTGGATTTTCCCCCACAGTTTTCAATCCTTTCCAATGTCCCAATTATTCCAATTAATGTGATCTGCTTTTTAGAGACACAATAGGGCTTCTCCATGCAGGCGTATTTATCAGTCCTGTCAATCACTGGGTCTCTGGGGCCATGGTCTTTCAAGAGTGTGTTTAACTGTGTGCATTACACATCTCTGTGTGTGTGTGTGTGTGTGTGTGCGTGTGTGTGTGTGTGTGTGTGTGTAGACTACAAGAGAGTGCGTGTCACTGATAGATGATTGGCACATGTCACGAGGGTCCCGAAGTGAGACTGAGTTTCACATAAAACAAGCTCTAATGGTCTTTTTAATGTCTCTTCTCTCTGTAATTACTCAAACCCTCCATCAGCGCGCCTTTAATTAAGAACCTCAACAGAAGGAGAGAGAAAAAACACAGAACGGAGCTCCCCTGTAAATGTAAAATTAATTGAGTGGAATTTGTAATTCAAAGCGAGAGAGAGAGAGAGAAGGAGACGAGATGAAACGGTCGTCCTTCTGAGTTTAACCCCCTGGAGGTTTCCCCTGTTCAAGGCCTGTCTTCTCTCCACAGAGAGGGGGCTCGGCCTCCCCTCCTAACCCGGGGAACAGAGCCACGTTCAACACAGACCCCAATCATTACCCCAGCACTCTGAGACAAACTCTCTTTAATAGGAATACCACGGGAGTTAAGGTACGCAGTCTTTGTTACTTCCGGAACGGGTCGGAGAGTGTAGAATCATTATCCCAGAAAACGGTGGTAGAATTTCAGCATGAAACCGTCATATATTGCTCTGTATAAACAACATACTCGTATTTGTCGCCCTGGAAATTACCCTCTGTACTTCACTACGGAAATTATTTTGACGTTATTTGAGTTTATAAGCAAAAACTACTGTAACAAACTCACTCAAGAAACGATCGTATTGTTTCTGAGAAAAGCGAGGCGAGATTGAAATTGTGAAGAAACAATTTGAACATCCCTTTTCAACTTTTCACATTAACTTTCTTTAATAAGGAATACCACGGGAGTTAAGGAGCGCACGGTCTTTGTTACTTCCGGGACGGAGACCGTAGAATCCTGTCTGACACACAATGTGAAAGTGTAAAGAAATCACTAGCGCTCATCCCTATTGATTTGATTTAGCAGCTAACGGCAACGCGTTAAGGTGGAATTTAAAGCCTGTATTTCCATTCCGAGTGTCAGATTAATTTCACAGAAGCCTTGGTAAACGTTGATAGATTGTGTTTGCTGTCTAGAAGGTCTTCACCCCTCGGGGTGGGCTATTGATTGTCCCTTCTACTCCACTGTGAATACTGAGCTATGCTGTTGGGGATGAATTAGGAATGTTCCTTATTGATATAAATTAGATCCTAAATTAGATGCTGAGATATACAATTCTGAAGCTGGTGTATGTAAGTTGAGGGGGTGAGAATTTGATGCTGAATTTTTTAAATGAATGTGTTATTTTGTTAGATAAACAGTATTATCCATAAAACTCAAATGTGAAAGATGATAGAAATGGGTCATTATTTAATTTGTTTGTGCTCGTTTATTCATGTTGAGGATATCGTAAACTTTCAGGATAAAACATACAGTCAAAGGTTTTTAACCACAAAAAAATAACAATTGTCAAATTGACTCAAACAGGACATGAAAGTTAAAGAGAGGGAATTATCTATCTTATGGTGATCATCTTCTTAACAATAAATCAGGTAAGGCTTGCTTGCGACCTCCAAGTTGTCTAAAAACATACAACAGCCGAAACCAAAGTCTGAATTTGGACAAAATATTTCTTTATTCCGCGTGACAAGTGAACATGGTGGCGTTCCATGGAAAACGTACATGAGATCTGATCATACCAAACGGAAATACTACAACTGATACGAACGATTGCAACAGAATCAGGAAACGAATGTGTTAGGGGGGTGGAGAGAACGTAACTGAAGGAATACCTATCGAAGTCCGAAGCCAACATGGTACGATGTCGGGTAATACTGAGAAAGAGGTATTTAGAATTTGTGTCGGTGAAGTTGACAGCTGTACAAGTGAGGGTCGTCGTCATAACGACCGTCACTATGCAACGACACAGGGCTGGTCTAAAAAAAACACTTAGCTATACCAGAATGTGTATGAGCGATAAGTTTAACATTTTCCATCACAGCGCTAACGTGAGTGAAATAACCAAAGTTGTATTGCTTATATCTATCTACTTTGTAAGCTGTCGTGTGAAAAATAAAGCGCTCATACATTTGAGCAAATATGTGAAATAAGAATAATTGTCTAGAAATGCTTTCAGTCAGGAAACATTCAAAGTGTTGTCTTAGACATTGATTTATATGAAAGACTTAACAAATTTGAACAAGCCAAGCAAACTAGAATAAGCATCCATGTATTCCTCTTTCTCAGTATTACACAGTTTTAAAAACGTTATACAACTGACAGAAATAGGACTTGGTTCAGCAAGAAGTGACTTGCTCAGTTAGCTATAATAAATTCTGATCTGAATACACCATTAACAGACAAATAACAGTTGTTTTAAAACATCTTTTTACCTTTTTTCTTTTATACACAAAAAACAACAGTCAGGAGTACTACCAAAGATGCATGCTGGATCTGTACGTGTGTCAGGGACAGTGCTGTAATACACTTTTTTAAAACGTTTTTTTTTAGTTTTTTTTGCTTTGTATTAATTTTTTAGATTTTTTTAAATATTTTTTTTTCAATATTTTTTTCAAAATTTGTTTTTGTCATTTTCTTTAAAGAAGCTGTACTTCTTGTAGCTGTGCTGGGCTTTGTGATCAGACAGCTGTGGTAAGAAGAAACACGACTTCTGGTGAGAAGAATCACAACATATTCAAACCAGAACTGCAAATAAAACTTTGCAGAACTGCCGAAGGACAAAAGATGAACAGACAATTGCTATTTAACAGTCCTGGGATGGTAGTCAACACAAGCCTCCTCCTGTAGTTGTCAAACTTAGCGTTTCATTTTCAAACCGAAAACTCAAAAAAGAAACAGTCGAGAAGTAAACGTAGAAGTCGACGAGATATTTTGGTTCACACCCCCCCTCCCACCCCGCCCTAACCCCCTTTTCCCAACTGCATTTATCCTCGTTCCTAAACCTCTAAAAGACACACGCGTCTCTCGAACAGGCGCTCAAAAACACTGGGCTCTGTCCGTGACCCCTGACAGCCCTGACCCCTGATCCCTGACCTCTGACCCCTGACAGAAAAGGACAGGATATTGCATGCGCTCTGGAGACCTGAGCTCAGTCTGCTCGGTCTGCTCTCTGTCCTGCAGATCACTGGTCGCTACGTCCTCTCGCTGAGACTACCCCTCCTCCCCCTCCTCCTCCCCTCCTCCCCTCCTCCTCCTCCTCCTCCTCCCCTCCCCCTCCTCCCTCCTCCCCCTCCTCTCCTCCTCCCCCCTCCTCCTCCTCCTCCTCCTCCTCCCCCCTCCTCCTCCTCCTCCTCCCCCTCCTCCTCCTCCTCCTCCTCCTCCTCCTCCTCCTCCTCCTCCTCCTCCTCCTCCTCCTCCTCCTCCCCCTCCTCCTCCTCCTCCTCCTCCTCCTCCTCCTCCTCCTCCTCCTCCTCACGTACCGAGGGTGGAGGTGCTGGGGTGCAAGAAGCTAATACGTGCCCACACTCCTCCACAGCAGAAAGTTAGAAAGGAATTCAAAACGACATCTCCAGCAATACGTTTCAACCTGTGCAAATATATGACGATAATATGAGAACAAAACAAGGGGCCTTTTGTTTTTGGTAAATAAAGAGTTCCTTAATAAAACAATATGAAACACCAATGGCACGCATGTATGATGTTTAGGAGTGAACTCTACACTTAAATGGAGCCCTGACTGGATAAATGAGTATTGTGTTGCAAACTCTCTCATTTTAATTGAATACAAAAACGGTGGTGGAATTGAGCATGAAACGTCAGATATTGCTCTGTATAAACAACATACTCGTATTTGTCGCCCTGGAAATTACCCTCTGTACTTCACTACGGAAATTATTTTGACGTTATTTGAGTTTATAAGCAAAAACTACTGGAACAAACTCACTCAAGAAACGATCTATAGTATTGTTTCTGAGAAAAGCGAGGCGAGAATGAAATTGTGAGGAAACAATTTGAACATCCCTTTCAAACTTTTCAACAGGAAATTAAATCTTTGGTCTCAACGCAGGGAGAAATAGAAAGAGGTGAAAACAGTCAAAACAACTCAAAACGAATTAAAACATGACTTATTTTAGTTTCACGCAGGAGAAATGGCAGACACTTTTATCACAGCAGAACCGTGACTGTGTGTGAACGCACACACAACATATCTCTGACACGCTCATCTCATGACACACGTGTTGTTTTAATGGGTGAAGTGTGCATTCAGACTAACCCCCTCCCTCAAAAAAATAACAAAATAAAAATCACATCTCGGAGTTTCCAAACCTCCCTTAAGGAAACCATAACAACCTGCATCTACAAAGCCAACTGTCAGTCAATCATCAGCTCACCAACTGTCAATCATCAGCTCACCTGCTTTCCCAAAACAAAATCTCTTCATATATATGTATATTTTCAAAGACATTCAACAGTGAGCAATGCAATAGTTCAAGTAATAGAGTTTGGGCCCCTCTGTCTCCTGGTATAAAAAGTCTAGACTAAACACCAAGTCCTCACACACTGGAGGAGGACCATGTTAGAGGTGAGACGTTGGCCCTATAGTAAGGAGTAACCTCATAGGCTACCTTCATACTGAATGTGTCTAAAGACACAACTGCCATCGACTAACTTGTCTAGCTTTACTAACTGACCCTAGCTGACACTAACTTCAACCCAAATTGCTGGTTTTGTTGTGGACTTGTTGCATCTTAGACTGAGTTTGGACCGTTTTCCCCCCCCCACAAAACGAAAGTGAATAGCGTGTTCCTGTTGTACATTCAACGTGGTCCCCGTCCCTCCTCCTGTCCTCTCAGTCACCCCGTCATCACCCTCCAATAGAATATTAAACTCTGCTGTTGCTAGGCAGGATAGACAGAGTGTGACTCAGCATCGAAAAAGGGCCTTATGCGTTGTGTGTGTTCTGTCCCCAAACGCACGTGGCCTGGCTTGTCATACAGCCCCACTCTGAGGTGGTGGAGAGATGAGGGCCGATGGAGGTGATTCACCCAGGGGGGGCAGGCTCTTCTGGAGGACTTTGGGGGGGGAGGGGGAGATAACATGGCGGGCTACGACAACTGTCGTATCAGTCACTCGCGGCGGTTCCGACGCGCTACAACCATCGGGGGCCTCCCTCTCGTTCAGCTAACGACCCAGTCGAGCCCTACTCGCCTCGCGTCACCCTGCTGGTGAGAACGCAGCACTGCACGCAGCGTTTCACTTTGTAACCAGTGTCTCTCCTTCCCTGTCTTTTGAAATCGATCCGGCTTCTCGCGCTCGTAAGAGTCAGATTGGGTACGTCTACGTTCGCCGTCCCGGTTAGACGTGTTCCCGGGGTGAGATCTGACGTTATGGGATGGTAGAGGGCATCTAACACCAAACAGCTGGCGGTTTTAAAAGTCTTTGTCTTCCTCCTGTGTGGTTAAATCACTAAGTCTTCGCTCCTCTAACCTCTCCTGTCAGCAAGACCTTGAAATAGGGTCTAGGAAGGCTAGGCTAGCAGGCCGAAAGGGCCCCGATTACAGCCCTTGGGGTGAACACACTGGTCTCAGGGGATTCTGGGACTTATTGTGAGCTCTGTACAGGAACAGCCAATGACTGAACAGTAGCCCGCGCACAACAGCCAATCGGACTATAGAATGCGAAGGCAACAGCCAATCAGAAGGCAGGGAGAAGAGAAGGAAGTGAATACAAACTGCACGTGGGCACATTGCAGTCGGGTTTGCAGTTTTGGGAAAACTTTATTATTATGCGATGGTTGTCTTTTTTCTTGAAACAGAAAGGGCTTCCACTGGTTATAAAGTCAAGCACCGGGTTCTAGAAGCTTCTGGATGAGTAGAACACAAACAACAAAAGAATCTCTTCAGAAAACCGTTTAACTGTTTATCTCGAATTCCCTCCCTCTCTCTCTCTCTCTCCCCCTCTCTCTTTCTCCCTCCTCTCTCGCTCTCTCTCTCTCCTCTCTCTCCTCTCTCCTCTCTCTCTCTCTCTCTCTCTCTCTCCTCTACGCTGCTGGGACGACAGCCTACATACTCATAATACAATGTTGGATTGCACGGTCTTTCAAGTGTTCGCCATCTAAAGCCTGTGTCATCAGCTGGGTAATCTGTGAGGGGGGGGTACACTGCAGTTCAAAGCTTATCTCCAAACAGTCTGAGGACTACTCTCTCTCTCTCTCTCTCTCTCTCTCTCTCGCTCTCGCTCTCGCTCTCTCTCTCGTTCGGTCTTTCTCTCTCTCAATGACAAACATTAGCATATACACATGTTTAGGTATTTTCTGAAACCACACATAAAACGTGTTTTAGGTTTGACGGTCGTTAGCCTTCACTGTGTGTGTGTGTGTGTAGGGTGGACTTATCCTGAACGATAAGTGCTTCTAACTCGACCATTTCTGTGCGTACCATTTGGTTACCAAACCTCTGCAACTTATAGTGCATAAGCACTGGGCCCAAACTCTCTGTTTTGTGTCTGACATCAAACAAAACTACTCGCTTATTTGCCACCTCCACAAAAAAAAACTAATACTAATAAAGATTTTAAAAAACTCTCCCCCCCATGCCAACTTTGGTGTCCATGACTGTGATGACACACACACACACACAAACACACATAACATGAACCACCCAAAAAAAGAAAACGACTTCTCTCCTCTACGGTTAGTATTAAAGAAGCAAGCTTTTTCTGCTCTCTTAAGACTACAAATCCTTTTTCTCTCGCCCCATCCACTCTCTCTCTCCCCCTCCCCTCCCCTCCCCTCCCTCTCCCTCTCCCAACCTCCCTTTCCCAACCCCTTTCAGCAGCAAGCTCTGTCCATCGTCTGGTATGCTACATTGTTTTTGCTCTTCGTACGGATAGGGACAGAGGTCATACACATCATCATCATCATCATCATCATCATCTCTTGCATTCCGCGAAACAAGCAGGAACTAACAAAAGAACGAGTCGAAATTTCAAAAAGAACAAAAAACTAAAAAGGTGGGAAAACAAACAAAAGCTCAAATGGGAAGTGGATCATTTCTCTGAAAGTAGTCCCGGCTGAAGCTTAGCAGCGGGGGTCCCCTGAAACTCGTCTCTCTCTTCAGTTGCCTTCCGTTTTTTTTTCTTCACATTCACAAACATTTAAAACGTCCTTGTGCAAATCAAGCAGTCTTTAGGTAAGAATGCCCTCCGAATTGTTCTAGTAAAAATATATATAAACTTCAAGGTGGCTGAAGTGTTGCAGCGAGTGTTCTTTCTTTTTTTCTTGTTTGTTTATTTCTTTCTGGTGTTGGAGGGAGGGGGGAGGGTGGTTGGTGGTGGTGATGAGGGGACCTGGTCGCCTCTGTAGCCCCCCCTGCCCCCCCCTCTGGGCCTCTGTGGCGCGGCCCGTTGTCTCTGTGTGTGTGTGTGTGTGTGGCAGGGCTCATCTGCGTCCAGAGGGGATCTGTGCGTACACGGGGTAGGCCAGACGCACGTTCAGGGAGTCGTTGTGCTGGACCAGGGACGTGTGCTGGTAGTGCAGGACCAGGTCCTTCAGACTGCTGTACAGGTTGTAGGGCTCGGCGAAGCCGTAGCCGCGCGTCGTGCTGTAGATGACGCAGTGCTTCACCTCGCTCTCCACGCTGCAGCGAGAGAAGGAACAGGGGGCGGGGTTTAGAACGCTCTCTCAATGACAGAGAAGGAACAGGGAACCAGGCGGGGTTAGCACACAGTTAAAACGCTCTACCACGGGTTCTCGTGTTTAAGGTCGCTCTGGCGTTCTCGTACTAGCACGGTTGTTTTAAGTGCGCTCTCGCTATGAAGCATGTTTATTCTTAGTACTAGGGAGGTCTACTAGGGTGGTGTACTAGGGTGGTGTACTAGGGAGGTCTACTAGGGTGGTGTACTAGGGCGGTGTACTTACACCACAGAGCAGGCGTAGCAGCCCTTCTTGCTGCTCTCCCTGATGAGGAAAGCCCCGTCTGGCTTCCCCAGGAGCAGGTCCTCCGACAGCGTCCGGTTCAGATCTCCCACGAACCAGCTCTTCTCATCGTAGTGTGGCAGGACCTCGTCCTCCTCGTTCACAAAGTACCCTCTGGGGGAGAGAGAGGGAGGGAGGGAGACACGGGTCAGACAGGGCAAACTGAGGCGCCGTGACTTGACGATCGAGCGCTGGGGGTCGACACGGTCGGCGTGGCTGAAGAACTAGACTTACTCGTCTGCGTTGTCGCTCTTGATCCCGAGCCAGTCGTTAATTCGTTTCTGACGCACCCCTTTGTGGTTGAGCCCAGCTGTACAGAGAGAGAGAGGAAAACAGGAAGGAACAGGTTAAAGAAAACCATTCCAGATACGCGTGTCTGTCATCCGACACGTCGACGCTGGAGCGCGCTAAGCCAGGCTGTCAGACGAGCGAGGAGAGCCCGGGGGGGGGAGAGGTGAGGGAGGGGGGAGAGGTGAGGGAGGCGCGTCTGGATTGGAACCACACTCGTAATGGTAATGCCCCCGTTCTTAGAACTCAGGGCACCCAGCTAAGGAGCTTCCCTAGAAAGCCTCACTAAGACCAACTTCCCGAGCTCTCCAATCTGGCAACCTGAAGGATAACTCGCTGCCCTGAGGTAACCCTGCAGCCTCTGGCCGAGCGCAGGTCGTCACGCTTATGGCGTTCACGCTCTCGCAAGGCTTTACCTACATCACACCTTTTTTATGGGATCAGTGTCCTTCATGGAGTTCACTTCAGGCCACACAGAGTATCGCAGACACACAGGGGTACTCAGTCCCCAACAGATTATCGCAGACACACAGGGGTACTCAGTCCCAACAGGGTACAGCAGACACACAGGGGTACTCAGTCCCAACAGAGTACCGCAGACACACAGGGGTACTCAGTCCCCACAGAGTACCGCAGACACACAGGGGTACTCAGTCCCCACAGGGTACAGCAGACACACAGGGGTACTCAGTCCCCACAGGGTACAGCAGACACACAGGGGTACTCAGTCCCAACAGAGTACCGCAGACACACAGGGGTACTCAGTCCCCACAGAGTACCGCAGACACACAGGGGTACTCAGTCCCCACAGAGTACCGCAGACACACAGGGGTACTCAGTCCCAACAGAGTACCTCTCAGTCCCCACAGAGTACCGCAGACACACTGGGGTACTCAGTCCCAACAGAGTACCTCTCAGTCCCCACAGAGTACCGCAGACACACAGGGGTACTCAGTCCCCACAGAGTACCGCAGACACACAGGGGTACTCAGTCCCCACAGGGTACAGCAGACACACAGGGGTACTCACACAAGGTACTGGTCCCGGATCTTGCGGAGCTGGATCAGGTCAGGTTTAAGGCTGTTCATCTTCTTGTCTGTTTCCCGGTTGTCCAGCGCCTGGGTCTTGAGGTCCTGCTCCAGGCTGATCTTGCTGTCGTGGATCTCCCCGAGGCGAGACTTGAGCTTCTCGTAGTTCATCATGATCCTGTGGAGCGAGGAGGGATTACCACCAGGTTAGTTTGGGATTACGCGTCGTTACGGGAGATTTCACCTCTGCCGACCGTCCAGGAGCTGAAGGGGTCTGGGGTCCGAGAACTGCACACTGGACCAAAACACTTCTGAAGTGTTTCATTTGTATGTGTGTATTTGTGCAGTCACAAACCAAGCCAGACACACACACACAGCTAGCCACACACAGCCACACACACCGGATATCACAGTGAGTGGGTTGGAGTGTGTCCGTGCAGAAGGGTGAGGTGCCACACTGAACTGCAGAGAGACAGAGAGACAGAGAGACAGAGAGACAGAGAGACAGAGAGACAGAGAGACAGAGAGAGAGAGAGAGAGAGAGAGAGAGTGTGTGTGTGTGTGTGTGTGTGTGTGTGTGTGTGTGTGTGTGTGTGTGTGTGTGTGGTGTGTGTGTGTGTGTGTGTGTGTGTGTGTGTGTGTGTGTGTGTGTGTGTGTGTGTTGTGTGTGTGTGTGTGTGTGGTGTGTGTGTGTGTGTGTGTGTGTGTGTGGTGTGTGTGTGTGTGTGTGTGTGTGTGTGTGTGTGTGTGTGTGTGTGTGTGTGTGTGTGTGTGTGTTCACCCTCTCGATCTCCTTGTCGTTGCCCTCGCGGCGGAAGCGTTCGATGTACTCCTTGCTGTATCGCTCCTGCGTGTGACACTGCTCCTCGAAGATCTTGATGGTCTCGTTGAACGCCTCGATGGCCGTCCTCTTCATCTGGATCTCCTGAGGGGGGGGGACCACGGACAAACCAGAGGGTCAGACCAGGAGCCATGGTTGAGCAGGTGACGGTGTGTGTGTGTGTGTGTGTGTGTGTGCGTGCGTGCGTACCTGCGAGGTCTTGGTGTACTCCTCGTACAGGCGGTCGTACTCTTTGCTCTTCTCCTGATATTGATTGTGATATTCCTGCAGCTTCTTCCCCACGGCGTCGATGTTGTCCTCCTTCACCAGCTGATCCTGAAGAGGGGGAGGAGGAGAGCGTTACAGAGAGGTACAACGACCACACTCAGAGAGAGAGAGAGAGAGGTTCAACTACCACACTCAGAGAGAGAGAGAGAGAGAGAGAGAGGGAGGTACAACTACCACACTCAGAGAGAGAGAGAGAGAGAGAGAGAGGGAGGTACAACTACCACACTCAGAGAGAGAGAGAGAGGGAGAGGGAGAGGGAGGTACAACTACCCACACTCAGAGAGAGAGAGAGAGGGAGAGGGAGGTACAACGACCACACTCAGAGAGAGAGAGAGAGAGAGAGGGAGGTACAACTACCACACTCAGAGAGAGAGAGAGAGAGGGAGAGGGAGGTTCAACTACCACACTCAAGAGAGAGAGAGAGAGAGAGAGAGAGGGAGAGAGAGAGGTTCAACTACCACACTCAGAGAGAGAGAGGGAGAGAGAGAGGTTCAACTACCACACTCAGAGAGAGAGAGAGAGAGAGAGAGAGAGAGGTTCGACTACCACACTCAGAGAGAGAGAGAGAGCCAGAGAGAGAGAGAGACCAGGAGGGCAGGGGGAGAACAGAGTCCTCTCTGCCCTGCACTTCCTGCTCCCTGAGGGAGAGAGCCCCCCTCGTCGCTGCTCATGAATACACGAGCAGAGGTGTTCTGTGGGAGTGGCTGAGTAATGACTCGCCCGGCCGCCCGGAGAGAGCGGTCGCTAGGTAACGCGGAGGCGTCCTGTCCACATCGCGGACGGGTGCAATATTTAGGAGAGCGCGGCGCCGGCGAGGCAGCAGGGCCATATGTCACACCGTGCTGCCTCGGCACTTTACCTTTACAACACCCCCTCCCCTCTCCTACCCCCTCTCCTACCCCCCCCACCCCCCTCTCCTACCCCCTCCCCCTCTCCTACCAACTCCCCACCCCACCCTCCAGAACAGGATGTAATAAAGAGAGTTGGAGAAAGGGGACAGAAAGCATAACAAGAAGAGCGTGATAGAGAGAGAGAGAGGTGTGTGTAGAGAGAGAGGTGTGTGTGTAGAGAGAGAGGTGTGTGTGTGTAGAGAGAGAGGTGTGTAGAGAGAGAGTGTGTGTGTGTAGAGAGAGAGAGGGTGTTGTGTGTGTAGAGCGCGGTGTGTGTGTGTGTCGAGCGAGGTGTGTTTGTGTCGAGAGCGCGTGTGTGTGTGTTGTGTGTGTGTGTGTGCGCGCGCGGTGTGTGTGTGTGTCGCGAGCGCGTGTGTGTGTGTGTTGTGTGTCGCGCGCGCGATGTGTGTGTGTGTCGAGCGAGGTGTGTGTGTGTGTGTGTAGAGAGAGGTGTGTGTGCGCTGCTCACACTGCTGGTAGCGGAGATGGGGTACATGAGCTTGACGTCCAGCTTGGTGTTGTACTGGGCCAGGGTACTCGTGCGCCGGTAGTGACTGATGAGCTCCACCACGGATGCCCGAACGTCAGAGGGTCCGAGAAGCCGTACTTCCCGTCACGGTGGTAGATCTTGATCAGCTTGTTGTTTCCTCCCCCTTTCCTGGAGAGAGAGAGAGAGAGAGAGAGAGAGAGAGAGAGAGAGAGAGAGAGAGGGAAGAGAGAGAGCGAGAGATCGAGAGGAGAGAGAGTACGATGATAGATCGAAGTAGCGAGGGCTGATACGGAGCAGAGAGAGCGATAGAAGATAGAGAGAGAGAGAGAGAGCTCTAACATACATACTCAAACTGTGACTTAGTCTACAGTTATTCTCCCTTGTAGACTGTTGCTGGCTTCACAGAAAGTGAGACTGTGTGTGTGTGTGTGTGTGTACCTCAGGGTTAGTGTGTGTGTGTGTGTACCTCAGAGTTAGCGTGTGTGTGTGTGTGTGTGTGTACCTCAGAGTTAGCGCGTGTGTGTGTACCTCAGAGTTAGCGTGTGTGTGTACCTTAGGCGTTAGTGTGTGTGTACCTTAGCGTTAGCGTGTTGTGTGTACCTTAGCGTTAGCGTGTGTGTGTGTACCTCAGAGTTAGCGTGTGTGTGTGTGTGTGTGTGTACCTCAGAGTTAGCGTGTGTGTGTACCTCAGAGTTAGCGTGTGTGTGTACCTTAGCGTTAGCGTGTGTGTGTTACCTCAGAGTTAGCGTGTGTGTGTGTGGTGTGTGTACCTCAGAGTTAGCGTGTAGTCTCCCTGCATCTTGGTGGAGGCGTCCCGAACCAGGAAGGTCCCGTCAGGCATGTCCCTCAGCTTGTCATTGACCTCCTCCCTGTGGACGAGAGACAGAGACAGAGAGAGACAGAGAGAGAGAGAGACAGAGACAGAGGGGACAGAAAGAGAGAGAGAGAGCAGGTTAACACCAGTGAGCCAGTCCACAGACTGCAAACACAGACTCCTACAGAACCATCCAATTAGCGTGAGCTTCTCGTCTGGTAAGAACACTCTGGTCTGGTGTACCCTGTCTCCCACACAGACATCTGTGCTGTGTGTGTTGTGGACTGTGTGTGTTGGCTGTGTGGTGTGTGGTGTGTGTTGTGTGTTGGTGTGTGTGTGTGTGTGTGTGTGTTGGCTGCGAGCTGAGGCAGTGGCCTGTGTCCCTCCGGTCTGCTTTTACATGTCTACCTAACCCTGTCTACACACACACACACACACACACACTCAACACACAGCTCTGGTCTATAGGTTTCCCAGCGTCCCAGACAGGCTTTAGGGGGGCTTCTGTGTCTGTCTGAAGAGCAGCTTGCCCCCCTGCCCCCCCCCCGTCTGAGCCCGTGGGGGCAGTAGCCCATGTCATGCTGAGGAAGCAGACCACACACCCCCCCCTTCACACACCACACAATCTCCCCTCCAGTCAGCTGACCTCTCTACATGCCAGTCACTGTGTTGTGTGTGTGTCTAGGTTTATGTGTGTGTGTGTATCTAGGTCTGTGTGTGTGTAGGTTTATGTGTGTGGTGTATCTAGGTCTGTGAGTGTGTAGGTTATGTGTGTGTGTGTATCTAGGTATGTGAGTGTGTAGGTTTATGTGTGTTGTGTGTATCTAGGTATGTGAGTGTGTAGGTTTATGTGTGTGCGTGTAT
>CAEFZP010001656.1:0-13872 GCA_903064625.1 Mallotus villosus
TCCGCTATTTAATCACGAGATAAGAACACAGGCTCGTGGAAGCGTACCAAATCCTGTCTCTCCCTTCCTCTTTGTCTCTCTCTCTTTCTCACCTCCCCCTCTCTTTTCCTGTGCTTCTGGTATACTTACTGTGCTACACCTGTCACGCTCAGGGTGGTGTGTGCGTGCCAGGGTCGTTATGCACCAGTGCAAATGTAAGTGTGTGCATGCCAACGGGTTAGTGTGTGTGTGGCGTGCAAATGTGTGTGCTCACGTGTGCATATGAGTGTGTGTGTGATACAGTGCATGTGCGTGTACATGTGCTCTTATTTCGTATGTTTGTGTTTCCGCACATATATATGTTCCGTTCGTGTGTGGGCGTGTTTAACGGGTAAATGTGGTGCTCGTGTTAACTTGAAAACGTGCGTCTGTGTGTGTGTGTTCTGGTGTAAATGTGTGCGTGTTAACGTGTAAATGTGTGTGTGTCAACATGTACATTTGTGTTGTGTTCACGTGTGTATAACGTGAGAAGGCGTGTGTGTGTAAACCAGAGGAGCATGTGTGTGTGTGTGTGTGTGTGTCTGTGTGTGTGTGTGTGTGTGTATGTGTGTGTGTCTGTGTGTTTGTGTGTGTGTGTGTGTGTCTGTGTGTGTGTGGTGTGTGTCTGTGTGTGTCTGTGTGTGTGTGTGTGTGTGTGTGTGTGTTGTGCCCGAGGGCTACTCACGAGGCATCAGGCCCTGTCCGGCGAGCTGCTCTCTCGTCCGCCTCTGCTGGAGTCCTGAGCTGCAAGACTGAGATAGCGGGCCGGGACGAGGGCAGGGACGAGGAGGAGGAGGACTAGCAGGTATCGAGGGAGGAGGAGGGAAGGAGGTATGAGGGACAGGGAGAGAGAGAGACAGGGAGAGGAGGGAGGGAGAGAGAGAAACAGGGAGAGACCGAGAGTTCAGCTCACGTCAGCAACAGTGACTGGCAGGGGTATCTAGCATCGGGAGCCACGATGGCTACGTGACACGTGGATGTCATACTAAACAGCATGCTCTGACACACAGAGGTGCGTGCCTGTAGACACACACACACACACACACAGAGACCTTCACACTCTTGCACACAAATACATACGCACGCACACACACAGTATACACACACACACACAGAGATTAAGATGAAGCCACTTGCTCACAAATATTTCTGTGAGCAGAATGTAGGATAAACACAGCTCCTGGCCTTTAAACAGAGCTGTTCAGCACTGTGTGGTCTGTGTGTGTGTCTGTGTGTGTCTGTGTGTGTACGTGTGTGTATGTGTGTCTGTGTGTGTCTGTGTGTGTACGTGTGTGTGTGTTCCGTGTGTGTCTGTGTGCTTGTGTGTGTACATGTGTGTGTGTGTGTGGCTGTCTAGGTGGGCGTGTGGGGTCATAAACAAGTACTTACCCCATGTCGGTGTGTAAATAGGTGTGTGTGTGGAACCGTGTGTGTGTCTGTGTGTGTGTATGAGTGTGTGTGTCTGACACAGAGGTATGTTCTGTTCAACCCGTCTCGGCATCCTATCTGTCGTTCATTGGTTCATGGTGGTCGGCTGGTCAGTCATCAGGACAAGGCGAGGCACGACTGGACGCACAGCTTTCATCATGTTCATCATGTGCTACAGATGGTATCGCACAATCCCGTCTCACACACTTGTCGCCGACCGAGAGACGGACTTAGATACGTCTAGATACGGAGTACCATGCACTTGGCCTGGTAGATGACGCGTGGGTACTTTGTAGCCCCAGAGTATAAGGGTTCTGGCGTCGTTACCACGATCTCAGATGACAACACACATGCGCACACAAACACTGCCACACACACACACACATACATATCTGACTGAAACATTCTTCTCTCCGCAGATAAAACAGGTGTAAAAGGTTTATTTTCGGTGAAACTGAAGCCTGAGAAGAGAGAGAGAGAAGAGAAGAAGGAGATAGAGGGGGAGAGGGGAGAGAGCAGAGAGAGAAGAGAGAGAGAGAGATATATATTTTTATGCTAGCTATAGAGATATATAGAGATTGTGCTCTATCTATATGATCGATGGATATAAATGGAGAGCCGAATATATAGATCTAGAGCTCGAGCTCTCTCCTCTTCTCCTATATTTCTCTCTCTCACTCTCATCGCCTCTCTCTCTAAGCTCTTTCTCTCTCTCCTCTCTATCTCTCTCTCTCTCTCTCGCTCGCGCGACTCATACTCTCTCTCTCTCTTTCGTTTTTCTTGTGTTTCTTTTTTTTCTATGTCCCAGCTTGTCAGCTGTTCCACATCTTATCCAGGTGTACAGAGCATATCATACTACAGCCTCGGTCCTCCCGCCTCGATATCCTTAGGATTATAGGCCCTCCCTCTCCACCGAGGGTCCCCCTCTCTTTCTTTCGTTCTTTCTTCTTCCTTTTTACCTACAATCTGCCCTCGGACCGTCACCCGGATACCCCTCCCCACAAGCCGTCGGGGCTCCAGCACGCCCCCTCCCTCATCGCGCCCGACGGCAGTCGACGGTCCCCCACCCCGAATCCCCCCCATCCCCTCCCTGCCCATCCCAATCCCTACCCGAGTCCCTCCCTCGCCGGACCACACACCCCGCCTCACCAATTCGCAATTTGAAGCTGCACCTCGTACCCTACCTCACAATGGTCCCATGTCCTAACGCCCCAGTAACCCTCCCTCCTCTCCCGATCCCCGCCAAATCCCTCCCTCCCGTATTCGACCTAGCACCTGAGCCCTACCCGGGGTCCCCTCTCCCTCTTGCCTGCCCCCACCTACTTCCTTCTTATTGACATCCCGACGCACCCCTCCATTAACTCCACTAATGTTTTGTTCTTCTTTCCTTTTTTTACTTTACTTTCTACTCCCTCGGGTTCTCTTCTTTCCCCTGTCTCAACACGCCCTTCCTCTCCAAACCACAGGAAAACCGCAATACTCACTACAACACTCCAAAGACTCGAGCCCCCTAATACGTCAGATCACTACCTCAGCCACTGACTGCCAGCCAGCGCTGGCTTCTTTCTGGCTCTGCACATCACGCCTGACACACACATCAAACCCAGCAAGTCCACTCAACCCAATTCCAGCCTGGCTAGACTTGACCGCAACAGGCCCCATGCAGAGGCGACGTGCTATGGGGATCGAGAACCCCCTTACTCTCAACCAAACGGACGGGAGAGAAAAAAAAACCGCACACACGACCAGACCTCCGCACCGTACCGTCAAACCCCTAAAAGGGCTCAACGGGGACACACAACCCCATTAGACAGCAATACCCCCCGTGGACATCCCCACCAACGCCACGCCAGAGTCCCAGCTCGCCCCAAACCTCCCCCCCCCCCGGGCCCCACGCCGACGAAACCCTGAGAGCAAACATAAAGGCACCAAACCAAAGACCGATGGGAGTAAAAGTAATGCGGATAAAACAAAAACCCAATATCTCAACGCAAAAGAACTCCATACCCGCAATCCTGTAACGGTAAGGATCTGAGGAACACAAAGTTCGGAGACGACCTATCGCGATCAGCACCGGCACCCAGCCCATTGTCTACACCCCGCCCAAGGACCGCAAGAAACTCGCCAAAACAATGAGAAAAGCACAATAAAAGGAACAAAAGAGAACCCAGAAGATAGCCACAAGTAAGTAGAAACGAGCAGCAAGCAAAACCCCAAATTTAACAGAACCCAACCGGAAGGGGTCGCGCAAAAAAAAAGTACCCCATAACCACCGCAGATAAAGAGCCCAACACTTACCCCCCACTCCGGAGACCCGCAGGATATAAGCAAGGCAACGTCAAACTCCCCGGAAATTCCATGGCGCGCGCAATGAAAAAGGAAAAACAACGCGGCGAACAATCGCCCCCGACAGAACAAGATCACGAAAGGGGGGTAAGTGTCCCCCTCCCCAAACCAGGAAAACCGAGAGGGCGAAGCAGCCACCCCCGGGCCGCCAATATAACGTCACCCGCCCCACCTCCCCCCCACCTCCCACCCCCCCCTGCCCCTTCTTGCCGCCTTCGCCCCGCCCCCCTCCCCGCCACGCCCCTCAGACCTCCACACCACACTACACAGGGAGCAGACTGAGATTATATCAGCAACAGGCGCTACAGTAGTGATTCTCTGGTTTCCCACAGCTTCATATTCTATCCCCAGCTTGAAAACTCTCTATCTCTCCAGAAACCAACCAGCCTTGCAACTGAGAATAACTTCCGGTGTTCGACACGTTCGCACGGTGACTGCGTTTCACTCCTGCCTGCCCCCGTAGTCAAAACAAGCGCTCCAGCAATTACACAGGACTGGTGGTAGTCTGGCGCGAGACGAGGGAAACACACACAAACCGAAAAACACACGATCCAGCTCTGCATCCACCAGGCTACTGTAGTCCTGCAAACACAACCCACCCCTCTGCTTCGTCTCCTCTTGGGCTCAGTTATCCACACTACAGGTCAAGGTTCAAACCACTACCAAAACGGTCCCCCAACTCTGAGTGGTACATTAGTCCACCTGCTTCTGCTGACCTGTGATTGTCACTGGCTTCTCCGAGCTCCCGTGCTTTTCTGGGATTGGCTCTAAATCTCGCAGAGCTCCAGTGCTATTCTGTGATTGGCTGTAAACCTGTCAGCTGGACGCGCCTCCCCAGAGCTCCAGGGCTGTTTCCCACCCTGTCCCTGGTCTAAACAACGCAGAGGAGGAAACGGCTAATTTTACCCTGCGATTGCTGGTAAGCCATTACCATGGAGGGAGAGAGAGACGATGAGGGACACCAGAGCGTGTGCGAGAGTCGTCTGTTTCGAGTGCTCTCGCGCGAGCGTCTCGGAGTCTTTGCGCGCGTCCCTTTCACTCTCTGAGCGCGCGATGTGTACGCGTCTGCGCGCGCGCGCTGAGAGACCGATCTTGAGGATCTCTGCGCGCGCGCGCGCGCGAGCGTGCGCGAGCTGCGTCGCGCTGCGTGAGTGCTCGCTCGTGTTAAACCAGCTCAGCTGAGCCTGTTCATGTTTGGTGGTTCACTTCCCTGTTCACACGGACGTGGGCTCAGCAGCATAAACCCTCAGGGCTGGCTGGAGCAGGGTGAGGCCCAAACCAACCAGCCTGGAGCAGGAGGCCCACACCAACCAGCCTGGAGCAGGAGGCCCACACCAACCAGCCTGGAGCAGGAGGCCCACACCAACCAGGCTGGAGCAGGGAGTCCCACACCAACCAGCCTGGAGCAGGAGGCCCCACACCAACCAGGCTGGAGCAGGGAGTCCCACACCAACCAGCCTGGAGCAGGAGGCCCAGACAGGGAGCAGGGAGTCCCAGACAGGGAGCAGGGAGTCCCAGACAGGGAGCAGGGAGTCCCACACCACCAGCCTGGAGCAGGGAGTCCCACACCAACCAGCCTGGAGCAGGGAGTCCCACACCAACCAGCCTGGAGCAGGGAGTCCCACACCAACCAGGCTGGAGCAGGGAGTCCCACACCAACCAGGCTGGAGCAGGGAGTCCCACACCAACCAGCCTGGAGCAGGGAGTCCCACACCAACCAGCCTGGAGCAGGGAGTCCCACACCAACCAGCCTGGAGCAGGGAGTCCCACACCAACCAGCCTGGAGCAGGGAGTCCCACACCAACCAGGCTGGAGCAGGGAGTCCCACACCAACCAGGCTGGAGCAGGGAGTCCCACACCAACCAGCCTGGAGCAGGGAGTCCCACACCAACCAGCCTGGAGCAGGGAGTCCCACACCAACCAGGCTGGAGCAGGGGAGTCCCACACCAACCAGGCTGGAGCAGGGAGTCCCACACCAACCAGCCTGGAGCAGGGAGTCCCACACCAACCAGCCTGGAGCAGGGAGTCCCACACCAACCAGGCTGGAGCAGGGAGTCCCACACCAACCAGCCTGGAGCAGGGAGTCCCACACCAACCAGCCTGGAGCAGGGAGTCCCACACCAACCAGCCTGGAGCAGGGAGGCCCACACCAACCAGCCTGGAGCAGGGAGGCCCACACCAACCAGCCTGGAGCAGGGAGTCCCACACCAACCAGGCTGGAGCAGGGAGTCCCACACCAACCAGCCTGGAGCAGGGAGTCCCACACCAACCAGCCTGGAGCAGGGAGTCCCACACCAACCAGCCTGGAGCAGGGAGTCCCACACCAACCAGCTGGAGCAGGGAGTCCCACACCAACCAGCCTGGAGCAGGGAGTCCCACACCAACCAGCCTGGAGCAGGGAGTCCCACACCAACCAGCCCTGGCTGGAGCAGGGAGTCCCACACCAACCAGCCCTGGCTGGAGCAGGGAGTCCCAGGCAGAGAGCAGGGGTCCCAGGCAGAGAGCAGGGAGCTGGGAGTCCCAGGCAGAGAGCAGGGAGCTGGGAGACCCAGGCAGAGAGCAGGGAGCTGGGAGACCCAGGCAGAGAGCAGGGAGCTGGGAGACCCAGGCTGAGAGCAGAGAGCTGGGAGACCCAGGCTGAGAGCAGGGAGCTGGGAGACCCAGGCAGAGAGCAGGGAGCTGGGAGTCCCAGGCAGAGAACTGGGAGCTGGGAGTCCCAAGCAGAGAGCAGGGAGCTGGGAGACCCAGGCAGAGAGCAGGGAGCTGGGAGACCCAGGCTGAGAGCAGGGAGCTGGGAGACCCAGGCAGAGAGCAGGGAGCTGGGAGTCCCAGGCAGAGAGCAGAGAGCAGGGAGACCCAGGCAGAGAGCAGAGAGCAGGGAGACCCAGGCTGAGAGCAGGGAGCTGGGAGTCCCAGACAGAGAGCTGGCTCCTGGGTCCAGTCACTCTCATAGTCCTCAGAGAGATGGCAGTGTTGCTCAGACTACAGGATGCAGAGCTGGAGTTTAGAGGTGTGCTGCTGTTTTGGTGTACGGCTCAGACGCAACTGTACAAACTGAGAGATATGGTACTGGAATATGGAGAAGAATGAGAGAGAGAGAAAGAAAAAAGAAAGAGGGTTAGAGAGAGGGAAGGAAAGAGAGAGAGAGAGAGAGAGAGAGAGTGAGTGAGAGGAAGGAAGGAAGGAAAAAGGGGTGGGACAGAGAGAAACAAAGATGTGAAGAAAGATATGGAGGTCGGGAGGGAGGAGGGTAAACGATATAGAGATGAGAGAGAGAGAGAGAGAGAGAGAGACAGAAAGCCCGAACAGCTGCTGTGCGTTAGGGGAGTTTAAATCAGTGCTGTAGTCCATGCAGTTCTTACACACAGGCAGGTAAGGTCACACGTACACTCACTCACAGTCACTATGCATGCACTTACACACAGACGCAACACACACACACACACACACACACACAAACACACACACACACCACACACACACACACATACACACACACACACACACACACACACACACACACACACAGAGCTCTGTTTCAGGATAAACCCCTGAGGAGGTTATCAGCAGTAGGGGAAGCTGGGTGTGAGAACATCTCTACGTTCCTCCTCAGAAGCAACAGGTCACATCACACCACAGGCAGGGACGACAAGTGCACAGGCCCCATGTGTGTGTGTGTGTGTGTGTGTACGCATCTCTGTTTGTTTGTGTGTGTGTGTGTGCGTCTGTGTTTGTCTGTGTATGTGCAGACCCATCGCCCCCCCTCCACCAGTCTCACCCCAGGCCAACATCAAACACAGCCTGCTCTCCTACCTCCCACCCGGGGCTCACAACCCCCCCACAACACCCCCCCACCCCCCCCCGGGCTGGGGGACAGCCGGGGCGTCTCTGACCTCCACGCACCGTCGGACAGCGGCGCTGAACGAACCCCACCTGTCACCCACCGCCGGGGCTGCTGGGGAGGGAGTGTGTGTGTGTGTGTGTGTGTGTGTGTGTGTGTGTGTGTGTGTGTGTGAGTGTGTGTGTGTGTGTGTGTGTGTGAGCCCTGCACCTGGCCTCTCTAGGCTGCCACACTGGGATTAGCCCCAACACAGACTCCGCGTTGCAGGAGGAGACGTGAGGAGAGTTGTCTCTCTACGACCCGACGCACACACACGCGGCACGCACACACGCAGGACAGCTCCCGCTGTAACAGGGACTTCTGTCGGCTTCAGCATGCCAGCTGTCTGAGTCCAACGTACACACAGAAGATCCTCCAATCAGGCGCCAGGATACCAGCTGACTGGATCTCAACGTACACACTGAAACGCCTACCTCTGGATGCCTCTCATACTAACAAGCGCGATGACAGCGATCCTACCCTGTGCCTCTAACAGTGACAATCCCCCGTATTCGGACTCACCTGAGTCACAGTGATCCTCTGACAGGGACAAGCCCATGCAGTGTGTGTGTGTGTGTGTGTGTGTGTGTGTGGTGTGGATGGAGGGCAGCAGCAGGTCTTACCTGATCTGAACTTGCTGCGTATGAGGACGGAGTGTTCAGAACCCAGGAGAGTCATGGCGGTCTGCGTACGGTTCCAGCGTTCAGATGGGGGTCCCCCAACAAAAAAAACGATTAAAAAAAAACACGACAACGGCAAAAGAACTACGAGGGAAACAAAAACAACCTGGCCCACGCACGGTCAGGGTCGCACGGCCGCTCTCTCTCTCTCTCTAAAGACCCAGCCACTTCCCAGGACAGGAGAAGGAGACCAAGGCTAGCCAAGCATGTGTCATCAACAAGTAGAAGGGCAAAAAAAACAAAAAAAGCATGCGCCCCAAAAAAAACAAAACAAAACAAGCTTTCGCGTCAAGTCTGTGCCTGCGTCTGAGCTCACAGCAGTGTGTCTCTCGCTCTTTATCTCTCTCTCTCTCTCTCTCTCTCTCTCCTCTCTCTCCTCTCTCTCTCTCTCTCTCGGTCTTCCCTCCCTCCTTCCCTCTCTTCCGCTCTCTCCTTCCCCTCCTCGGTTCGATTGCCCCGGTTAGTGGTCGCTGACAGCGTGTGTTAGACAGGGAGGCAGCCCTGCGTTGGTCCCATGCAGCAGAGCTCTGGGAGCAGACACACAGAGAACAGGGATATGCCCCTGGTCTGGGAGGGGCTAACTGCCAGAGGACCCAGTGGCTCCACCCACCCAGGGGTACAAGAGCAGGGGGGCGGGACTTGGCTGGGGTCTCCACCTCCCCCCCCCCTTCTCCCATTCCTCGTGCCTGTAGATATATCTGCCTACTGTTATCGCAGTGTGTGTGTGTGTGAAAGAGACAGAAACACAGAGAGAGAGAGAGAGAGAGAGAGAGAGAGGGACAGAGGGAGAGGGAGAAAGAGAGTGAGAGAGAGACAGACAGACAGACAAATACTTGGAGATACAGAGAGACAAATACATAAAAAGACAAAGATCAACCCCTGCTTCCAGTCCCATATTTCTAGAGAGAGAGAGAGAGAGAAAAAAAGAGAGAGAGACATTCCAGGACAATGAGACTAAACGGTGTTTCTCTCTCCTCAGCTGTCACCCACCGGCCCATCCCTCTGTCTGTCTGTCAGGTCTCTTCACGTCTGCCCCCCTGAGGGATCATGTGACAGAGTGTGGCGTCCAGGAGAAGGTGCTGCGGGACAGATGTGGCGTTTCGCACAGGACGCCGGGACCGAGCCAGGAGAGAGAGAGAGTCGGCCCGTGAGGCAGAAGTGCCGTCTCGTGAGGAGTGCGCTGGGAGATTTGGAGGCCGAGGCATCCCTTCCTCCAGCTCCCACTGGCCCTCCCTCACACGGCAACAGTTGTCAGGGTTGAGCCCACAGGGATGGCTGAGGGCCAACTGCTGTACACACACACGTGCATGCGTGCACACACACACATTTACATATGGCCCACACACACACACCTAGTTATAACTAGTTTTAAGACAGTGATTTAACACAGCCCTAACCCAGTGACAGGGTTAGGGCTGGCTCGGTTAGCTGGTCTGGTGGGTTGGGGCTAAGGTTAGCTGGACTGGAGGGTTGGGGCTAAGGTTAGCTGGTCTGGTGAGTTGGGGCTAAGGTTAGCTGGTCTGGTGGGTTGGGGCTAAGGTTAGCTGGACTGGAGGGTTGGGGCTAAGGTTAGCTGGTCTGGTGGGTTGGGGCTAAGGTTAACTGGTCTGGTGGGTTGGGGCTAAAGTTAGCTGGTCTGGTGGGTTGGGGCTAAAGTTAGCTGGTCTGGAGGGTTGGGGCTAAAGTTAGCTGGTCTGGTGGGTTGGGGCTAAGGTTAGCTGGTCTGGTGAGTTGGGGCTAAGGTTAGCTGGTCTGGTGGGTTGGGGCTAAGGTTAGCTGGACTGAGGGTGGGGCTAAGGTTAGCTGGTCTGGAGGGTTGGGGCTAAGGTTAGCTGGTCTGGTGGGTTGGGGCTAAGGTTAGCTGGTCTGGTGGGTTGGGGCTAAGGTTAGCTGGTCTGGAGGGTTGGGGCTAAGGTTAGCTGGTCTGGTGGGTTGGGGCTAAGGTTAGCTGGTCTGGTGGGTTGGGGCTAAGGTTAGCTGGTCTGGTGGGTTGGGGCTAAGGTTAGCTGGTCTGGTGGGTTGGGGCTAGGTTAGCTGGTCGGTGGGTTGGGGCTAAGTTAGCTGGTCTGGTGAGCCCAGACAGGTGATGGAGGCTACTGTTGTTTCAGAAGGCTACTGTTTCACACACACACAGGCACACACACGCACGCGCACACACTTCAGATTAAAGGATTCCGAGTCTACAGCTGGGAATGTGGCCGGTAACACACTGCTGTGTCACACAGGGGCTGGTCTCTGTCATACCTTCCTTAGTTCATACCTCCCTCTCTCTCGCTCAATTACCCCATCTCTCTCTCTCTCTGTCTGACACACACACGCACACACACACGTACCGTAACAGCAACATGCAATAAGTCAGCGTCATACATGACCTCCGACTGACGTGAGCAGAGCAGACACACAATGGAAAAGTCAAATATTTACTGTACACATGTTGGACGGCACCTTCGCTGGCTTCACTCTCAGACTGGCTCCGGCGCAGAACATGCCTCACACACACACACACACACACACACACACACACACGTGATCACACACACACGTAGACACATACACACACGTGATCACACACACACGTGGTCACACACACACACGGACGGACGGGATCACACACACATATAGGTGTAGAAACACACCCATACACACACGCGTATACACGCCTACACGCATATACTTGTGTGCCTGAATGCAGATGCACACACACACACCCACACGTAGAAGCACACACATACCCCCCCCCCACACACACACACACACGCACGCACAAGGGGGCCGTCCGTCCTAATGAGCAGGTGAAAGTGCTTGAGGCAGAGAGGGTCTGTCCAGGGCCTGACAGTGTACACACGGAGCCTCAGACAGATTCCTCACCAGGTCACCGAGTCCTGGCTGAACCCTCCCCTTTAATTGGGCCTCTGGTGTCAACGGACGTGACAAGTCTCATCTGAACTGTCTCTGAGCCTCTGCGTGTCTCTACATATGTGTGTGTGTGTGTCTCTGTGTGTGTGTGTGTGTGTAGGTAGATCTCTAGGGAGAGATTCATTCTCTCGGTATCATGTGTTTATGCAGGTGTACAGTGTATAGGAGTCTTGGAGCGGGCACTGTAAAGCTTGGTAGAATAGCAGCGCTTTAATAGATGTGCGTCTGGAACAATAGAAGTCATGTGGACGGGGGTTCGTCTCCCATACTGAACTCACGTTAAACCCAACAGGAGATCTGTTTCCCCCCCCCTCTATCGACGTCTTCACCAGACAGCACACTACACGGGCCCGTTCCCTTGGTTTCTGTTGCCGCGGGTAAGCTGAGCGATCTAAATGAAGTTGGATGACCGTGTCTGCATGTTGAAAAGTAGCTGTCGTTACAGCATCTAGTGCCGGCTTTAGAATGTCCGTCTCGTCAAGAATCTCATAGGAGGAATCTGAGGGGAGGGGGGGCATGTATTTTCATTCTCTTCAACAGGCCTGCTGTCATCCCTCTCTCCTCCCCCTCCCTCTCTCTTCCCTCTCTCCCTTTCCTTTCCCTTCCCTCCTCCTCCCCTCCCTCTCTCTTCCCTCTCTCACTTTCCCTTCCCTCCTCTCCCCTCCTCTCTCCCTCTCCCCTCCCTCTCCTCTTCCCTCTCCCCTCCCTCTCTCCCCCTCCCCTCTCCCTCTTCCCTCTCCCCTCCCTCTCTCTTCCCCTCTCCCCTCCCTCTCCCCTCCCTCTCTACTTCCCTCTCCCCTCCCTCTCTCTCTCTCCCTCTCCCCTCCCTCTCCCCCTCCCTCTCTCCTCTCCCTCTCCTCCCCTCCCCTCTCCTCCACTCTCCCTCTCTCTCTCCCTCTCCCCTCCCTCCTCTCCCCTCCCTCTCTCCCCTCTCCCTCTCTCCTCCCTCTCCCCTCCCTCTCTCTTCCCTCCTCCCCTCCCTCTCTCTTCTCCCTCTCTCCCTCTCCCCTCCCTCTCTTCTCCCTCTCTCCCCTCTCCCTCTCTCTTCCCTCTCCCCTCCCTCTCCACTCCCTCTCTCCCCTCTCCCTCCCTCCTTCCCTCCCTCTCTTCTCCCCCAGCCTTGCCTCCTGTCCTCTCCAGGGGTATCTTAGTCCCTAATCAGACCAGGCCAGGCTCAGTCCCCAGGACCAGACAGACAGTCTGGGAGCAGAGGAGAGACAGTCTACTGGGGTGCGTGTGTGTGTGTGTGAGAGAGAGAGACAGAGATAGAAAGACATAGAAAAAGAGAGACAGAGAAAGAAAGAGAGAACAGAGTACTAGAGTGAGAGATAGAGAGAGAACAAAGAGAGAGAGAGAGAGAGAAAGAGAGACACAGACAGAGAAAGAGAGATAACAGAGGACAGAATGACACAGGCCAACCGAAGCACTGTCTCACATCTCGTGGAGCCCTGAACCAGGGGGAGAAGGAGGGAGGAGTGAGGGGAGGAGATGAGGGATCGAGCCAGCAGGGGAAAGGGGGGAGGTGAAGAGGCCGGCTGACGACAAGAGATGAGTTAGTCAGGACAGGAGTGGACAAGAGACGGGTGGGGGGTCTGAGGGCCGTGTGTGTGTGTGTGTGTGTGTGTGTGTGTGTGTGTGTGTGTGTGTGTCTGTGTCTCTGTATGTTTATGTCTGTGTGGGTGTGTCTGTCTGAGTGTACGTGAGTCTGTGTTTGCGAGCCTGTGTGTGCGTGTATGTTAGCGTGTCTGCATGTGTGCATATCTTTGCGTGCCTATATGTGTATAGGACTGTGTGTGTGTACATGTGTGTGTGTGTAAGCATGTGTGTGCTGTATGTGTGTGTGTAAGCATGTGTGTGTGTGTGTAAGCATGTGTGTGTGTGTATGTGTGTGTGTAAGCATGTGTGTGTGTGTGTGTGTGTGTGTGTGTGTGTATGTGTGTGTGTAAGCATGTGTGTGTGTGTGTGTGTAAGCATGTGTGTGTGTGTGTAAGCATGTGTGTGTGTGTGTGTGTAAGCATGTATGTGTGTGTGTAAGCATGTGTGTGTGTGTGTGTAAGCATGTGTGTGTGTGTGTGTAAGCATGTGTGTGTGTGTGTAAGCATGTGTGTGTGTGTGTGTGTAAGCATGTGTGTGTGTTGTGTAAGCATGTGTGTGTGTGTGTAAGCATGTGTGTGTGTGTGTGTGTGTGTGTGTGTGTGTGTGTGTGTGTGTGTAAGCATGTGTGTGTGTGTGTGTGTGTGTGTGTGTGTGTGTTGTTTGTTGTGTGTTTTGTGTTGTAAGCATTGTGTTTGTGTGTGTGTGTGTGTGTGTGTTTGTGTGTTGTGTGTTTGTGTTGTGTTGTGTGTGTTTGTGTGTGTTTGTGTGTGTAGTGTGTGTGTGTTGTGTTGTGTGTTTGTGTGTTGTGTGTGTGTGTCCGCCTGTGTTGTGTGTGTACGCCTGTGTGTGTGTGTGTTGTGTCGCCTTTGTGTGTGTGTGCTGTGTGTGTGTCGCTGTGTGTGTGTGTGTAAGCATGTGTGTGTGTGTGTAAGCATGTGTGTGTGTGTGTGTAGCATGTGTGTGTGTGTGTAAGCATGTGTGTGTGTGTGTGTGTGTAAGCATGTGTGT
>CAEFZP010001658.1:0-19314 GCA_903064625.1 Mallotus villosus
TCCTGACCATCTTCTCCAGCTCTCAGTGTGCAACGCATGTTATAGACATATATCAGTCATACTCTCCTGCTCAGTAGGTTTAAACTCCGCCAGGGTAATTTAAACGGTTGATCGGTTTTAGTGCTGGCCACGTATTTACCACCCTTGACACCCATTCATCGCCTGAGAAATAAACAGTGTAATGACTTCAAACCCCTGTCACACAAGCTGTGCTCAACTTAATCTTTATCCCACATTTTGCAGGGGAAACAGGGGGTCTCCAATTTAAGCATTTTCGCCCATGAGACTGAAGCAGTTCAACCATATTTCACCAACACCTTGTATTTTTTACGGCTGAGAAGGAATACGTAAGTTATGTATGGTTGCACTGGTGAACGAGTGCGATTGGAGAGTGAAGGTGAACGTGTTAACCAAAACTCCACCGGGCTCGGCCAACTGTCACCATTGGCCGTCGTGAGAACGCATTTCAACCAGTTCACACACTCTCACTCTCCACACATGGTATTTTCAAAGCTGAGAATCAACACCCCCAAGTATTAATGCATAAGTAAACAGGTGAGAGATACGCGAGAGATGAAGAGAGAGGGGCGAGACTCTACAGAGACATGAAGAGAATCGAGGGGGATCAGACATACAGAGAGATGAGAGAGACGGGGAGAGACTACAAGCAGATGAAGACGAGAGGGGGAGAGCACATACATCGAGAGATAGAAGAGGGGGAGAGACATCTACAGATAGATGAAGATAGGATCGGGGGGAGACATACAGATAGATGAAGAGAATAGGGGGAGTAAATGGGGGAAGACATTAAGAGCCAGATGAAGAGAAGGAGGGAGATGCGGAAAGTAGGAGCATAACATAGATAGATGTGAAAGCTGAGGCATGGGTAGCATACGTTCACAGGGTGCGAGGGGCGACTCAGGAGCGTCCTTCTGTTTTTTCATGTTCCGGCCCGGCAGACGGAGGGAGGGCGGAGTTATTGGTGGTCTGATAATGATATACAACTCGTATCCGTGTGTGTGGAGGGGCTAGAGCGGTGAGGATTCGCACCTTCGTGGGTGTTCGCATGCTTTTGTGTAAGAGTGTGTTGTGTGAGTGTTTGTGCTGTTTGGTTTGTTTTGGGCACCATCACGAAGCAGGGGTGGGAGGGAAAGAGCTTGTGTGAGAAGATACTCCCTCCTGTAGGTTACACTCCAACCCCCTAGCTGCCTTATAGAGATACCCTCCTGTAGGGGTACACACCCAACCCTGTCCGCTCCTGGAGAGATACCCTCTATCCTGTAGGGTCACAACACTCCAACCCTGCTCCTCGTCAGATATACCCCCTCCTGTAGGGATACACCTCCTAACCCTGCTCTGCTCCTGCGAGAGAATTACCCCTCCTGTTAGCGTTCTTATCACTCCCATCCAAAACCCCCTCGCGTCCTGGAAGCATACCCTTCCCCTCTGGTAGTTGTCTATCTCCCAACCCCTGTCCGCTCCTTCGGAGAGATCCTTCCTGTATGGTTACACTCCATCCCTGTCTGCTCCTGGAGAGATACCCTTCCCCTTAGGGTTACATTACCACCCTCGTTCCTGGAGAGATACCCCCGTAGTTACCACACTCCAACCCTGCTCCTGGAGAGATGCACTAATAGCCTGTTTCGTTTATCACCAGATGTGGTTCTTCCCCCTCAGAATCCTCCCAAAAGACCCTTAAATAGTGACAACTAAAAGCAACATTACTTCTGTTTCCTCTACAACAAGCGGTTCCCTAACAGGGGGGCGTGCGCCAAAAGGGTGGCTCAGAATAGAGGGGGGGGGGGGGGTCGGTGGGTGGGGGTACAGCTGAAGTCCTAAGCGGTCCTAGCAGCTGAGGGCCGTTTAGATCTAACATATTCAATAGCTGTTCTTAAATCAATTATTATTCACGCTCTTCCTGACATTTGTTGCGATGCGACGTTTGTATCGTATCATTATTTGATAATAGTATCTTTCATCACCCAATTGTTTTGACTAGGCCGCCTCCAAATAATTCCCCCGACTCTGTTGCGCCAATGGTCTAATCTAAAGTGGCAGTGACTTCTTCCCTCATCTCATTTTGGGAGTGTTAATTCATTTGGCCTATCGCGCCAATACCAAATGCCCATTAAACCTACCTATACTACAGAAATCTGTTTGTTTGAAAGCATCAATCTGTACTATGCCCTTCACAGATTTTTGGAAAGGGTATCTCCCTACGTCTGCCAATTCCACCTTCTGGCCTGCTAGAGAGAACTTGTCATTGGCGTCGATCCGATCCACTCGCCTCTCTGTGTTGCCCGATACTACGCTAAGTCATTCCTCCAAAATGGGATCATTTTGAGTCCTTTTGGTCAATTCGAAGTGCGCAACGTAGCCCACTTCTTCCAATCTTGAAAAACAACTGAGGCACCCTAGCCGCTTATTGCTTATCATTCTTGCTTTAATATATGAATCGGAATGACCAGGTCGCCTACTGGGTGTTTTGATTGTAAACATCAATCTGTTGTCCTCCCTTGCCCCTGCCAAAAAGGCTTAAGAGAGTTGGTAATATCACTAAATCTGTAATCAGGGGCCCTAAAATATTTTCCGCTTTGCGAAACAAAGGGGTCTCAGACAAAAAAGTTTGGCGACCCACTTCTCCTAAAAACACTAAGAACGCAGATTTTGTACTGACAAGAATTGCTTCTTGGCTCTGCAGTTCTTCATGAATTCATGCAACACGCTCAATCCCATATCTCGGTCTATCTATTGAACTATTCACCAACATAAAAGTTATCGAATTATTCACGATGTGCAATTGGGTCCCTACTTCTCCTATGATTCTATCCGGTAAAAAAACTTTAGTGTGGCACATGTTGATTTTGGGAGTCGTCTCATGCAATAGTTCTCACCGTGGGTAATTAATTGATCGTCTATCCTTTGATGAACTACCTAACGTGTGCCTTGGGCTCTTTAAAAGGGTCAAAACGTACTTGGGTGATATTGTCTCTGTCTTCGCTAGATGTGCAACTTCAATCGTTGCCAGGCGTGCTGAGCTTCTCTTTCGTGTTCTGCGCAGTGGTTGTGTACCTCAAAAGTTTGCTTGTTCTCGATTTATCTCCTGACGCATCTCAGGGGCACACGGCCTGGCAGCTGCCGTTCAGCTCCAAAGACTCTGCAAGGAGGAGAGAAGGCTGAAGGTAGCTGGGGACGGGGAAGGGGCCTGGGGGGGGGGGGGGGGGGGTTCTTCGCGCTCTCCCAGTGGTCGGTCTCCGCACGGCGAGGCTCGTCGGAAGCTCTCGGTCAGTCTCTCACATCTCCTCTCTCTCTCTATCCACTGGCCTAAGGGTGTCGCGGCCTCATGTTCCACTCGTCTACATCATATTGACATTCCGAACAGACGCCTCCCTCTTTCTTTCTCTCCTCCCACAACCTTTAGATGTTCCTCATCCTCCCCTCACTGGCTTTGACGGAGCTCTTTTCATGCTGCTCCCGTCCAGCTTCCCACTCTATCTTCCTTCTTAAGTACCCCATCTTCCCTCCCCCTGCCATCCTTGTGTTCCTCCCTCTTCACCTCACTCCCTCCTCCTCTCTCTCCTTCTCTTCTTTCCCCTTCCCTGTTCCATCCTCCGCTCCGTCCTCCCTGGTCATGCAGGTAGTAATAACAGTATGTTTTACCACACTGAGGGATGCCTAACATGATCTAACCAGATGAGAACAAACATGCACCGTAAGTCATCGCCCCAGCCTGCAGCTGCACACACACAGACGCTCCCAGGCCTCTCGGCTGCTAACTGTGTTGTCAAACACCTTGCCTCTGCTTAACACCAGTTTCTTCATCTCTCTCGTCTGTTCTTTTCTTCTGCCTTTCCTCTCTCCTCTTCTCCTCTACTCTCCTAGCTTCGCTCATTTCCGCTCTGTTCTCCTCTTCGCCTCTCATGTCCTCTCTCCTCTCCTCCTCTCCCGCTCTTCTCCTCTCATTTCCTCTCTCCTCCTCTCCTGTCTTCTCCTCTCGTTTTCTCTCTCTCTCCTCTCCTCTCCTCCTCTCCACTCCAACCTGCTCCTCTCCTCCCCTCCTCTCCTCCCCTCTCCTCCTCCCCCCTCTCTCTCCTCTCTCTCCCCGTCCTCTCTCCCTGTGTTATGTATGCCGTGCTAAGAGGACATCATTATGGAGCCTGTATTTGAGTCATTTTGATTTAAGCAGCCAGACAATGGCCTGTTGATTGAGAGAACCAGAAGGTAGACAATAGTGTTCTGTACCACATAATGCACCACCATTCTGAAGCCCGGCTTTAGAAGGGCCCGGCTCATTGTGCGCTCCCCAGAAAAATGGTGCTTAGAGGGAGGAATATTTTGCTGTGGTATGTCATTATTTTGCAAATTTCTATTATCTCACCATGTTGTCTTCATTGTAATTGCAGCTATTAGGGGTCTAGTTAGAGCGCGGGCTTTGAGGCTGGCTCCGCCGTGAAAGGAGCCCACCGATTACGCCTCGACAAGAGAGGAAGCTGAGAAAGGGGAGATTAATGTGGTTACCTTGGAGACACTGGCTTCCATCTGCGGGGAACAATGCATTTTTGTTTCTTTGGATCAGTTCAGATCAACAGAATGAGCTTCTCTCCTCGCTGACAATGCCTGAATTCTGTTGAGACCGGGCATGGCCCCCCTCGTGCTCCCCCCTGTACCTCCCCTCCTCACACACACCACAGCCCATGACCCCCCCACTTCCTCCCCACCCCGTCACTCTACCTCTGAGCTTCCTCCCTCCCTCCGTCTCTCCTGCTCTCCGGATCTTTCTATTCAGCAGACGCTGAGTGAAAGGCTTAGCACCCTCGGCCACAGTCAGTAAGGACTCTCACACACCCTGGCGTCAGAGGAAGACTGTGTGTGTGTCGTGTGTCATGTGTGTGTGTGTGTGTGATTCCAGGTGGTGGCAGGTCATGCCCTTGTCACACGGTGACAACAGAGTATTCTGATGTTTACTCCCCAATCTCAACTGAGCTCCCACACACTTAATGAAATAATACATACTCAGTCTCTCTTCTTTCTCTTTCTCTCTCTCTCTCCTCTCTCTCTCTCTCTCCTCTCTCGACTCTCCTCTCTCTCTCTCTCTCTCTCTCGTCTCTCATCTCTCTCTGTGTCTGTGTGAGAGAGGGGTGCCTAGACACCTCTTTAATAATGAAGGATACAGAGGGGCCAGGGCTGGGGCCCGGGGGCCGGGGGCCAGTGGAGAGGAGAGGAGACCTAATAAAAAAATATTACAACGATTTTGATTCCTTTCCCAGAAAAACAACCCAGTACATGGAGGTACGTGGACAGAGAAGGAGAGTGACACAGGGTGAGAGAGATAACAGAAAAAGAAAGAATGAAAGGAAGGGAAAGTATAAGCAGAGAGGTGGGGGAAACGGAGATAGAAAGAGACCACAGTCTGTGACAGTTCATTGTGATCCTGAGTGAGAATGGTCTGGAGAACAACACTGACGTCCCTCCATCTGGCACTCTGAGAGAGAGGGGGAGAGAGAGAGAGAGAGAGAGAGAGAGAGAGAGAGAGAGAGAGAGAGAGAGACAGAGAGACAGAGAGACAGAGAGAGAGAGAGAGAGAGAGAGAGAGACAGTGGGCAGAGGGAAGGGGGAAAAGAAAGAGTGAGAAAGCCAAGGAAAGTGGAAGAGAGAGAGACTTGAAAGAAGGAGAAGAGGGAAGGGGAAAGAGAGAGAGAGAAGTCAGACACGATTCAGACAGCAGAGACATCTGCTCCTGTGGGCATAACAATAAAACTGCATCTAGATCACACTCACACTCTATTTACCCAGATAGATACTGGGTTGCTATTCACTGTATGCGTGTGTTTGTGTGTGAGTGTGCGTGTGTATGTTTTGTTTGTGGTGTGTCAGTGGGTGTGTATTTGTGTTGTGTGTGTGTGAGGTGTGCCAGTGTATGTGTGTGTGTGTGTTTGTTTAGGACGTGCCTTCTGATAGGAGGTCGAACTCTCTGTATCCCTTGTGCCTTCCTTGTATGGCAGATAAACCTTTATCTTACTGAATATGTGGAATGGCCTTGGTACGTGGCAATACCACAACAACGTACAATTATACTCATTGAAATCCATTGTGGATGGCTTGCCTTTTCTGTTTCGCAAACATTGTTTATTGTTTGTTTGATTATTATTAGTAGCTTACGTAGTAGTAGCAGTGTTGTTGTAATAGTATTCGTAGTTATACTTGTAATAATGTTAGGTTTGACACACTTGAGCTTAATGATGAAGATTTGACTACAAACTTTCTTGAAGCAATTGAAACAACTCAAAACATTTATAAAAAGCGAGAACAAGATAATCTGTTTAGTTTAGATACGACAGTGTGCCCATGCGAGTGTGTGAGGTGTGCGAGGTATGTGTGTGTTTATCTTTGTAGAAAATGTTCCTGAAGCTTTTCATGTGTAGTCAAAGTGGAAAGCCGACGCTACTCTCTAATTTCGCGTCATCTCTCTCCAAATCACTTCAAAGACGAGGCCCATGCCAAAGATTTCCTTCTTTCCCCCTCTCTCTTCTCTCTCAATCTCTCTCCCAATCTCTCCCTCTCTCTTTTCTCTTTCCCCGTTTCTCTCTCTCTCAAAACTCTCTCTTCTTTCTTACTCTGTCTTTCCCTGAGTAGGCTCTGTCCTCGCCAGGAAAGCCGCATCTAAACAACAATGTTGTCTAAAAGCTGGTGAGTCGTCCTCTCAGATGTCTCTCCAGCAGCAGCACCCAGCTGCCACGTGCGGGCGTGTCGCCTGCCTGCCTGCCTGCCTGCTGCCTGCCTGCCTGCCTGCCTGCCTGCCTGCCTGGCCCTCCGTCTCAGGGAGCTCCTCTGGCCACAGAAAACATCCTCATTATCGGCCCTCGGCTCTCTCGTTCACTCGAACCGCCAGTGCTGCAACCTCTCTAGCCTCAGGGGGCTGCTACTGGGTTACACACCAACTCTCTCTCACACACACAGACACGTACACACACACACACACACACACACAGACACGTACTCTCATATAGATACACTGTGGCTCACGAGTGCCAAAATGCGAAACAAAATCTCTGAAACTCGGAACTTTAAAGCGTCGCCTCAGACACTAGATAAGGGTACAGCCTCGCAGCTGTCTACTTAGTACCAATCTGTCTAACGTCCTCAAGACTTCAGACGTCTCCACCGTGGAGATCTGGTGACGGTGGCAGGGATGACAGATCTGGGACCTGCTGTTGCTCTCAGCAGCGTCATGCGGGGTTGTGCTGGGAGCCTGATCCTGAATCAGCTGTTCCCTCTCAGGCAGGACTCTGCACACGTCTGACCCTTGAACAGTTATCAGCGCTGCCCAGCGATCTCAACCTAACCCGCCCCTCTCTCGGCCACGACGATGGGCCGTCGTCACCATAGCAACGGTCGCCATGTAGCGGCGGCGGCGGGGGACGTTAATGGTCCACGTTTTTATAGCCTGTTGTCAATTATCAGACAGTGCCATTACATGGTCACTGGTCAGTCTGGTCATGCAGGTCCTCTCAGTCCTCTTAAGCTGACTGCCCGAGCTCCTTGTGTCCTTATATAAGTTATTTTTAACAGAACAGACATACAGAAGAAAGCACAAAAGCAACAACAAAAGACAAGCAGGTTAAACAAGCAGGTTAAACCAAAGCATGGCATTAGTAACACAGGGAATCAGAGGGGATATACACATGTTTTAATCACAAAGCAAGACAGATTAATTGTTTAGACCAAACAACAACCACACCCAAGACACAGACTGACACTGGCAGGCATGAACAGAGGATACAGGCAGCTGAGAAAACAAAGCAGACAACATGGGTGCAACAGTAGGACAAACTAGGCAGTTGGCAACAGACAATAATGACAAACCATGGGGATGAATAGGACAACAAGATACTGAAGCCCTGCACCTGCCCACTGTGTTTGGGAACGTTTACTGGTGGGGTGAAGGGAGGACAGAGGAGTTTGAGAGCAGGGAAGGACACAGGTGACAGGATGCTGCAGGTTAGTAGGTGGGGGTGCAGGAATAGCTCGGTAAGCTAAAGCCTGTGTACCGGGGGGAGGGCGGGTATGTTGCGGTGTGGAAAGAGCCGACCGTGCACTCCTGGGGACTGGGTCACTCATCTAATGAGGTGCTCTTTCAGACACGCTAAGTTATGCACAACACACACACAAATATGTCTTACCTCAAGAGCAACAACAAGAAGTCAGATCCTGTAATAAATACTACATACTTATGTAAATAAGTGTTTTTCACGTTAAAATATGCAAGCAGGCCAGTCTCCCTGATTGTCAGTGTGTGTCTATGTGTGTGTCTATGTGTGTGTGTGTGTGTGTGTGTGTGTGTGTGTGTGTGCGTGTGTGTGTGAAGTTGCCGAAGACGTTCGCAGGGTTAAATGAACAGCTCAGTTCTCGAACGCAGGCCGGTAATGATGACGGTGGATGAGGCCCTTAGAGACAGGAACACACAGGGAATTAGCCGTGGTTGCATATCAAAGAGCGGAGCCTTCACAGACAGGGGCCAGGGGCTAATGAGAGGTGTGGGGTCTGTGCTTGTGCTGGCTGGGTCACACACACCTCAGAGACACTCACACACACACGCAAGCCCGCACGCAAACATATACACAAACACACACGTGTACACAGACATCTCGCCTTACGCGCACACACTCTCACACAACCCCCTCACCAACACACACACACACAGACACTCGCATACACAGATATACTCTTACCTTACACACGCACACATAGACATGCACACGCATTCACACACAGACACTCGCATACACAGATATACTCTTACCTTACACACACACACACACCTTCACACACAGACACGCTCGGTCACACACAGCCCCTCTGGCAGGCCCTGCCATGTCTCTCAGTGTGGATGTGCGTGGGCAGAGGTGCCAGGGCTTTGTGTGCCACTCTGGATCATGCCAACAAGGAGATGCGGCAAGTGTATTGTACCCCCCCGCCCTCCCCCCACCCACACACACATTAACCGTCTTCCTCAGATACACACACACACACACGCGGGCACATACAAGCAATTGAACAAGCAGACACACACTCCCTCTTAACCCCCCGCCCCTCCTTGTGTAGGCCGATTGGCGATGCCCTCTGTGCCATCTGCAGTGCACCTCCACCCCCCATCACATCCCCTCCACCCCCCCCACCTCCCACTCAGTGCTGGGTGGGCTTAACCATCTGTGTGCCAGTGTGTTCTCACAGCGAGGGGTGGAGGTGGGGCACGTGGGGGAATGACAACAGCACACACACACACACACAAGAATAGATGCACATAGACACAGCACATAGAAACAGTATGGACCAGATCACCTCGTCTCGTCTACCATCAGCTGTCGAACCACAAACACTGTCTCTCCCTCCTGTATATACTATGTCAACAGAGTTAGTATGAGAGTAAACACAGAAATAGGCATTCAGGGGGTCCAATATGTCAGTACACTCACTGTCCTGAAGGAGCAAGGCTTACTGGAGGAACAGGGAGGGTTCCAACCAGCCTTAAAGTGGGGCCCAGCTCAACGTGTGGCTGCTACCCAACTGGCTGGCATCCTTCTCCTCTCCTCTCCTAATCTCCTCTTTTCTTCATGTATAGAGAGATGTAAGGACAGATAGAGTGCGTGTCCATGTGTGTGTTTGTGAGTGTGAGTATTTGAGTGTGTGCCATGGCAGTCATGTGCTGAGCATGTAAGGGAAGATGGATGGAGGCATGGAGAAACAGATAACACGTTTGAGCAGCAGAGAGACGGAACAAACGGAGAGAAAATACAAATAAATGATTTAAAAACCATTTTTATACAATGGGCAAACGATTGACATATGACAATATGAACGCGTAAACATATAAACAACATAGAGCCAAATAAGCAACATGAACAACAAATGTTTTAATGCTATAAGCACGTCAGTATTGAGATGGAATGGCAGGGATTCGGGGATCTGCGGGTGTTTGAGCGGTGGAAGGGAGTCTGGAGGGGAGCCAGTGGTACAGGGGCTGTCTGGAGGGCTCGGGGGGTTGTAGGGGACGGGGGAGTTGGGGGGTGGGGGGGTAGGGACGGGGAACGGGGGTTGGGATAGGGCAGCAGCCAAGCAGATACACCCTCAGGTAGACAGGATTAAGAGGAGAAGATACTGCAGTCTCTCTCTCTCGCTCGCTCTTCTTCTCCTCTTTCTTTCTCTCTCTCTCTTTCAGCTGGACAGGCAGGCAACAGGCAGGCAGCAATGGATGTGCTTCGCACCAGAATAGATGGGGGGAAAAAGCCATTTGAAGAAACAAACCATAAGTGAAGTCGTAGAGACGACGGTGTAGGTGCGGGTGGAGGGATGGAGGGATGGAGGGATGAACAGAGGGGATATAGGTGGGTTTTAGCGTCAGTTTGGGGGGGTTGGTCATTACCAGCTCCCCTGCGGAGCTCGATCACAGCTCTAATGGTGCGGAGACATCTCAAACCTCACACTCATGTTTCTCATCCCTGGTTTGCGTCGTCTCCCGGCCTCGTTTCCTGTTTCACACCTCCGCACCCCGCTCTTCTGGCGTCCTAACAGGTGCAGGGAACACGCTCGCCACACACACACACACACACTTACACACACACACAAACACTCACTCACACACACACCAGTGAAAGAAGCACAGCAGGGAATGGCATGGAAGTCAATCCTCGTTTTCTTGGACATATAGACTTTGCATCTCTGTGATTGAGCCTGTGATTACACCTGATTCGAGTTGGGCTCCTGTCTACAGTAAAGCCATCGAGTGTTGGCGGTTGATTTCAGCACTCCCCGAGTGTTGAACGGTTTGTTTTTCAACTTGTTTCCACTTCCTCTTTCTTCCTGCTTCGTGTGCTTCATGTCCAGGCCCTCGTCTCTGTGTGTTCGTCTGAGAGCCTTGGTCAGTTTCAGGGCCCAGTCTGACCACTAAAGACCGTCTGGGTGCTTAGAACAGAGCACTGCAGCTCTCTTAATGAGCGTCTGGGTATGAAGCTGTCCCCCTATTATCTACCCACGGCCTCTTCCTCTCTCTCTCTCTCTCTCTGTCTCTCTCTCTCTCTCGCTCTCTCTCTCTCTCTCCTCTCTCTCCTCTCTCTCCTCTCTCTCTCTCTCGTCTCTCTCTCTCTCTCTCTCTCATCTCTCCTCTCCTCCTCTCTCTCTTCGCTCTCCTCCTCTCTCTCGCTCTCCTCTCTCTCTCTCTCTCTCTCTCTCTCTCTCTGCCTTTTTTGTGTGTGTGTGGAGCTGACTGGAGACAACTCAGTTATTATTGTCAATCATTCTCTTTATTTACCTTGTCTAAGAGATATTCATTAACCCTATGTCAACACAGTCCCTTTCAGTCCTTCTACATTGTTCCGTCTCCACAAACACAAACAGATGCATGCATTGTTAACGCTAAAGATTATGAAAAGCTGAGAAATATAAAATATAGCTTTATTTTGCCCCAAAACTAATTAGTTGATGTTTTTGAGGTGTATAAATAAGCTAGTTAATTAGAGATAAAGGTTAGGCATGAGCTGTATACAGAGAATACACAATTAATTAATTTGCTGAATGTGAAGTCGTCAGTGAAAAGAGAGATGGTTGATTTAAGCAACGAAGGTGAAACATGAACCTTTTTATTGGTTGTTACAACTGTGTCTGCTTTTCAATTGGCCAGGAAAAATTCACTCCATCCTGACCAGAAATGGGGGGTATGCAGTGTCTGTGTGTGTGTGTGAGGGTGCACGAGTGTGCGTGCCGCGATAGCTCTGGATCGCTTATGAGTCACTGACCGGTCAACAAGTAGGCTGAGAGACGGCGGGACACAGAGAGACGGACGGAGAGAAGGAACCCCCACGGTGTGTGTCTGAGAGAAGAAGAAAGAGGGAGAGGGAGAGTAAAGGAAGGCGCAGTCCTAATCCACAGTGATGTCTCTCTCCTCCTGCAGATCTCACTGCTGGTCTCTCTCTGCCAGGACAGTGTCTGTGAACCTTGAGATCATATTCAATCAGTATTCCCAGAGATACTCCACTCCCTGACGTTGGTGGTGCGACAGCTGGCTATCTCGGAGATATATCGCATCTCTGCTCTTGAGTGAGGGGGCCTGAGAGGGGTGTCTGGGGTGTCCGAGCCCCTGCCTGTATGAAAGGCGCTGCTGGGCTGGCGGGGGGAGATAGCGCGCCTATCTTAATGGAGGTCTGCGAGCTGCCACTCAAACATCAGAGCGGGCCCTCTACTGTGCATGGGAACCTGGATAAACAGTACATCACAGCACAGTCACCTCCATCACCTCCTGCCTCCTCACCCCTCCATCACACCCAGCACAGCCACCTCAGGCCCCTCGTCCCTTTAACGCACCCAGCCTTCATCCCCCTCCATCGCCAATCAGGAAGAGGACATGGGGGGGGAAAGGAGACGTGGAGGAAGAGTGCAGTGAATTGTTCTCTTGTTTCACAATGACAGTCAGTCTGAGTGTTTTTTTCTCTCACTTCTTCCTCCATTTTTTGCTCCTTCCTTCCATCCATCCATCCCCTCATCCTTCTCCTCTGATTTGTGCCTAAATGGAAGAAAAAAGAAGAGGTCAGCCTGTGTTATCTAATGGGTGTGTTGTGTGTGTGTGTGTCTTCGTGTGTGTGTGTGTGTGTGTTATTGAGGAAGGGGATTGTTTACTGCCTGTCTCCAGCAGACCCTCTGCTCTCCAGGCCTCTAATGCACCACAGCTGTGAGAGTCCCCGACACTGGGCTTCTGATCAACAGCTTCATTGTGAAGCACTGTGTGTGTGTGTGTGTGTGTGTGTGTGTGCGCGTGTGTGCGTGTGTTAGTGTGTGCGCGTGTGCGCGTGTGCGTGTGTGTGTGCACTCGCGTGTGTGTGTCTGTGCTCTGCTGTCATCTAAGCTGCTGTCTGATGCTAGTCCACGTAAGGTCAAGGACTCCATTACTCCCGTCCACTGTTTTATGATGCTCCTCTGCACTCTTTACCTTCATTGCTGATGTCGCCTCGCAAGCTGTGTTTTAACAAGCAAAATGTTTTTTTACGTCTTCAGTCGTATCTCAAATGAAAATATCGCTTCACTCTTTTTTTCTCTCTATTTCTCGTTCTCTCTCTCCTCGCAGTGTCTCTCTCTTTCCTTGTGTCTGTCTTTGTCTCTCTCTCTATCTCTCTTCTATTTAAATAACAGCAGCACCTTTGGTAGGAACATCCTCTAATATTGACCAGACAGCAACAATCCTACCTGGAAGTGGGATTGTTCCGCCCCGTGTGGAGTCCATGTTCGATATCTCTGCCTTCTCCCTTACATCTGGATCTGAGTGTCTAGCCTCATACAATCACATCAAACTCTGAATCTGAGCCATAGAATATTGTCGTGAAAACTATTGTATGCTACCCATTATAACCATAGACAATGACGTAGATGGATTTCAGCTACAGTGTATCACGGGAGGTCACACATATACAGTCTCCCTCTGTCTTCTCACTCTTTACGTCTCTCTCTCTCTCTCATGCACACACACTCACAATAGTCTCAAACCATTAAGAGTTCTATTTTGACATGTCATATAATATGACAACCTTTTGTTTGGAAGCCTTATTGCCACACTCTACAGTGCAGAGTCTACACTGTAGCATGTTCCTTTCATACTCTATATTATTCAGAGAGCACTAGTGTGTGAAAGTGTCTTTTGAGAATTGTTATGTTTCTCACGTCGCCAAAGACATAACCGTGCAAACCTTTGCCTCTGAGGAGGACAAGGTTAGGCTAAGGTCAGACTTCTTTACTGTATGTTGACCATTCATTGTGGAGTTAGCTGTGTAATAAAGAAATTAGGTTTCTGTAATGCACAAATAACGTTATCATTGGGTTTGCAGCTGTTTCCAGGGTCAAGGGGAGATGCCGTTTCCAATACGAGCTCAATTTACTGACAGAATGAGATTATATCTGCTCTCCAATGTATTTTCTACATTTTGAGATGAATTAGATTACTGTAAGTTAATGGCTGGTAATGAGAAGGATTGTTGTTGACACTGACATGGACATATCTCTGGTATTTCTGCCAATGCGTGGGACTTTGCATTCCAAAATACGCATGTGTGTCTGTGTGTGTGTGTGGACCAGTGTGATGCACGCATCTGTGTGTGTGTATGTGTGTGTAGGGTGTGTAAATGCTTGGTAGCTGCAGATGGTCCCAGCCTGCTGTGTTTCAGGCAGTCCTCTTTGCTCTTCTTTCCCTCAAAACAATGACTGATCAGCACACCCACCAATCACAAAGGATGGTGACTGACAGCTTTGAAGTCTGTCTGCCCCACACGCCTCACTCAACACACACACACTTGTTCTCCTTCCCCGGGTGTGTGTGTCTGTGTGTGTGTGTGTTTGCATGTGCAATTCCCCAGGTGTGTGTGTGTGTGTGTGCAATTCCCCAGGTGTGTCTGTGTGTGTGTGTGTGTGTGTGTGTGTGTGTGTGTGTGTGTGTGTGTGTGTGTGTGTGTGTGTGTGTGTGTGTGTGTGTGTGTGTGTGTGTGTGTGTGTGTGTGTGCATGTGCAAATCCCTAGGTGTGCATGTGTGTCTATGATAATAATGTCCTGTTCTCTACGGTTGGGTTCGATTTACACAAAATAAGTTATACTCTTATTGTAAAGAAACTCTTTGCCTATGGCTCTGTGTGACTCACCGAGCAGGTTCTGGATTCAGACCTCGCTCTAGAGAGGGCTGCTGTCACAGTAGCTGGGACACGACTGGTCTGACTCTGGTCTGACAGGGAGGTGGGCTGGAGAGGAGGTGGTCAGCACTTCTTTATAACTGTTCTACCTCAGCTTCCTCCCACTGTACGTGTATGTGTGTGTGTGTGTTGTGTGTGTGTGTGTGTGTGTGTGGTGTGTGTGTGTGTGTGTGTGTGTGTATTAGTATGCATGATGTGGGGCGGGGAAGGGGGGGATCAGAGACAGAAAGAGACATACCGAGAAATAAGAATAAAGAACGATAAAGAGAGGAAGAGAGAGAGAGAGAGAGAGAGAGAGAGAGAGAGAGAGAGACAGACAGAAAGGGAGAAAAGAGGAAGGCTTAAGCAAGGGGGCAGCACTGCTGTGTGTTTTGCACCCAGGGAGTGATGAGCCCTCTGGCCAAACCGCCCCTCCCCTTTCTGTTTGCACGGACACACACACGTACGTACACACACACACACTCACACACTCTGGGCGAGCTGGCCCTTTAAGAGCTGAGCCCAGATCTAACAGCTTACAGGGAGGGAGGGGGAGGAGGAGGAGGGGCAGAGACGGAGGGTGTGAGGTTGAGTGTGTGTGTGTGCGCGTGTGCACTCGAGAGAGCGAGAGAGAGAGGGAAACAGTCTCAGTACTCTCGGAGGTTGAAGGATCAATAGACAGACTTGTTTCGGAGGCTCGTGTGCGTGTGTGCGTGTGTCTGCTTCTCTCGGTCGGACCTGCATGCTGTTGAGGAAGGAATCTTGAGTCCCTCAGCGCTGTTCCAGCATGCTCACAGAGCCAGACCTGCCCCAGGAGTTTAAAAGGTACGTTCAGATCACACACACATGATCTCTCTCTCACACACGCCAGGACAGCCGTGGGGAGGGACGGTGGACAAGACTGAGTGTAGAGGCGAGGGCGACCGGAGGGAACAGAGAGCGGCTGAGGGCTTAAACTGTTGTGAGAGTGGTGTTTGGTGCGGAGCTGTTGGATGACTTTTGAAGCTAGTTTGACTGAGAGAGAGAGAGAGAGAGAGAGGGAGCGTGAGGGAGAGAGAAAGAGAGAGAGGGAGGCAGGCATATACAACAGGAAAAGTTGATGTTTCTCTGTTTTGTTCATTTGAAAGATGCGTGCCGCAAACGTGTGTCTGCGTTTGTGTCGGCGAATAGAGCGTAGACCACGAGAACGATCGGAGAGTTTGTTTCTGCTTTCTTCTTACTTCTCTACATCTCTTCATCCCTCCTTCCGTCTCTCGCCCTCGTTCCACTCTAAGTTGTTTCTGTCAGTGTGTTCATCTGGTTGGCAGGACAGTTAAAACAGGTTAAAGCAGTACAGACTGTGTGCGTGTGTGTTCATTGTGAGTGTGTGTTTGCCCGTCTTTCCATGTGTCGAGGTGTGAGAGTGAACGATTTACTCTGTGTGACAAGAAGTTCCTCACAAAAGTCCCCCCCGATCTCAACACCTACCCCCCCTCTTTCTCTCACGCACACATTCTCTCTCTCTCTCTCTCACACACACACACAGACACATAAACACATACCCAAACCCATACACACACTCAGCACATCTTTTCCCTCCATCAAACTCCATCACACTTCTGCTTTAGTTCACTGGTTGTGTTGCACCAGTCAGATAAGAAAGTTCACAGATGCTATCCGTCATGTCACATGTAGGACACAGATAATTGTTATTTTCAGAGCTAGCTGTTAGGCTACTCCCTGTTACGCAAACATGTTTCATTTCTGAATTTATCATTGAAATATATCCACCGTCAGAGACGCTGTACTTCCTCCAGTAGGGACAGGATGTCGGTCCCCAGTTTGAGATGTTTACAAGTGAATACACAGTTTGTTTCAGTGTTTGTGTGTGTGTGTTTCAATGTTTTGTCAGAAAGGTGAAAACATTCTCACCTCCAGCAGCAACATGTCAAAGGCACACTGTCTGTTTCATGTTAATGCTCTGAAAGAAAGATTAAGCATAATACCCTCTTTTTAAAGCCTGCGTTTTTCCCCTTTGACTTTTATTGCATTAAAGTACTGTACTATTTTGCCCAGATGAAACTAATCTTTTGTTCAGAGATAAACTCTGGTTTTATCCCTGAATTAAGAACACATTTATACGTCGGAAAAATTTGTTTTTAATAAATCATTCATCCGCAAAGAGAGGAAAAAAGATAACAACAGCTATGTGGTATTAAAAATTTAAAGGATTACACTGAAAAGCAGAATGTATGGAGATAAATTCAGGGATTACAATGACTTAGGAACAGGCTGGTTAAAACTCAGCTATCCTGTAATGTACTCTCTCAGTGGTTAATGAAAGACTGAACACCCATTGGTCTGAATGTGTGTGTGAATCTTCCTTGTAGTGTTTGTGTGTACGTGTATGTGTGTGTGTGTGTGTGTGTGTGTGTGTGTGTCTGTCTGTGTGTGTGTATGTGCCTGTATGAGAGAGAGTTGAGCACTCTCCTCTCCTCAGCGCTGAAGAGTGTGTGAGTGCCAGTGTGTGTGTGTGTGCCAGACTCAGTGGTGGTGATGCTCTCTGTTCCTGCGGCTCTGTAAGTGTTTCTGTCTTCCTCTCTATTTATCTCTTTTCTTTTGCTATAACTTTGCTTCTCATGTTTCCTCTTCTTTGATACTTAAAGGAGAGAGGTGTCCAGAATAACTTTGTGTCAAGGATAGAGATAAGCCACTATGATCGCGTCTATGACGCTGCTTGATAAGTGAAAACTAATATGTATTTGTTTGGAAAAGGTCCTTTAGACATGTTTTGACTATTCAAAAATGTTGAGAAGTTAAACATTAAATGCATGAAATTATCTAATGATAAGATTTGATCACTGTTGGCAAGAATTTGTTTTTGTTAGCTCTGATAAATGAAAAAGGACCTTGTTTTTGGCAGAACAGACAAACTTGAAATTGGATGTGATTTGAACATTATTCATATTATTACTGTGTAGTACTAGTAGTAATAGTATTAGTATTAGTAATGTTATTATTGCTGTGATTAATGCTTAAAATGTATGAATTATTGTTGCTTGGTTTTAGTTTCCATCTTAGTTTCCTGCTGTGTGGATAGTCAGCGTCTCAGATGAATGGCACTAGTGTAACTATTAAGAATGAGTAGACATTCAATTATTTCTGTATTTTCGTGTGATCGTACCGGGGTGAAACACAGTCTCTATGGCAGCCCGCTGAGTTTGTTCAGAATGGCACTTACGTATGTACTAGAGAAAGAAAGCCAGAAGGTGAAGGAGAGAAAAGAGAGAGAGAGACAGAGAGACAGAGAACTCATGTGGGGCTCCCGTGTCCCTGATGAAGGGAGGGAGATTCTGTGGTCAAACTGACAGATTCCACAGCGATAGACAGAGTGTGAGAAGGAGAAAGAGAGAGGGGGGAGAGAGGAGGTGAAGAGGAAGAGGGTTTTCTAACGGGGTGTGCGCTGGGTGCTGTGGGGGCTTTCACACTCCACCATTTGTGTCTTGTTGGGTTTATGGTGGTGGGGGGTGTTACTGAGTGTTTCATGTGCAGGTCATGAGCGGGAGAATGTAGTGTTCTGATGTGGCACGGCCTCAGGTCAAACAATCGCACAGCAACACACACATATCTTCATCTAGCCGGCTTGACAGAGGCATTCTGTCTCACAGCGTTTGATTCCTCGCTTCTCCCATTCAATGGTTATGTTATTACGCGGTTAAGGAATAAGCACAGAGAGAGGAGATCAAACTATTTGTTGTCATATCCTAGACATCTTACTGTCCTGTATATATTACTAATTGAAACTTTGGATCCAATGAAGGTGTGGTAATGCTTGCTAAATGCAATTCAACTGTAAATCAATTAAGGTATGGGCGCATTAAAGTGCGCGGTGAGGATCTGATTGGTTAAGTGTTTTAAAGGATGTGGTGTTTTACAAGGATCTGTGAGAGCGCACAGCAGTGGGTGTGTGTGTGTGTGTGTGTATCATGCAATTGTGTTGCAGATTCGTGGTCTGAACACTAATGCGATGGGACTCCCTTTCCTTGTGGCCCCCCCCTCTCTCTGTCCCTCTCCCTCCCTCTGTCTCCTTCTCTCTCTGTACCTCTCTCTGCCTCTTTCTCTCTTCCTCTCTCCCTCTCTCCTCGTCCTCTCTCCCTCTCTGTCTCTCTCCCACTCTCTCTCTCTCTCTTTCTCTCTCTGTGTCTCTTGTCTCTCTCTGCGGGTCTCTCCTCAGACTACTCCCATTGTCCAGCCCATATTGTCAGTCCCCCGAGCGGCTTGATAACCGTGTCTCCATGTCGAAAAAAAGAAAGAAAGACAGAAGAATACCAGAGCAGAATGTTAAATCCCTCCCCCCTCCCTCCCCTGTCTCCCCCTTTCAACCCCCAGACCTCCCCAGAGCAGTCAGCTGACCTCCCTGGTAGCCAATCGTGTGAGGTAAAATTTGTTTTGGTTGTTTAGAGGCGAAAGCGATGAGGAATGAAGTTGCTTTTGGGACTTTTCCTTAGCTGTGCAGCGGTGGCCTCCCAGTGTCTGTATGTGTGTTGTGTGTGCGTGTGCGTGTGTGTGTTTCCTCTGGGCTAACAAGAGCGAGGTCATATGACAGGAGGTCAGAAGGCAGAGGTTAAAGATCAGGAGT
>CAEFZP010001659.1:0-26286 GCA_903064625.1 Mallotus villosus
CATACAACGGCGTAACCACGCATTCTTTGGGGGGGTCGTGTCCCCCCCAATGTTGAGAAAATACTAACCTGTCCCCCCCCAATATACAGCAGGATAAAATGTAAAATATATGACATGTTCTCTTTTTATGAACCCTGTCAATGGATCGGTCTCTTGTTATGTCTTATTTATTTTCAATTTATTTCCGTTTGTTAAGAATCCCCCCTCCTAATTGTACACTTGTGCGATTTAGTTTGAAACCACCTCGCGACTTTCTGCGTTGTCATGGTTACCCCCACACTCTTTCTTCAGTGAGAGCCAAGAAAGTAAAGAGTAATGGAGGATTTGAGGTTACCGGTACGTAAAAAGCAGAAGAAACTGGACCAACAGCCAAGCATACGGAGTTTTTTTCAGACAGTAAGTAACTTGATACCGAGCTTTGAGTAAGCAAATAAAACGAGTAGCCTCGTAAAAGCAGAATATTAAATATAGCTCATGAAGGTCAGCCACTGTTCTTCTGATAACATAATGACATGTGGTCACAATGCAGGCAGCACAGACAGACAGGGAGGCAGAGAGGCAGGCTGAAAGCAGTGGCCAGACAGGGGTATGCTCTGGACATGCAGATGATCAGGTGAGGAATGAATGTGAAATATAATGCAATTTAGTATTGCACAAAGACAGTCATTTTAAGTATGAAGCTAAGTAAGGCATTACAGGTACCTGCATCTTGTGTATGATAAGTGAAAATATACAGGTAATTCCAACGCTACACGTTATATTTCAGGAGACTGACAGGGAAAGAGAGACAGAGCCAGGCAGAGGAGGCAGTGGTTTAGATCAGCATAAGGAGGAGCTTGGTACCTGCCCACACCAGCCCAATACCCGCTTTATCGAAACTCAGTCCCTGAAAAATAAAACGCTCAAATTTCAGGACAGTTGGTTTAGGCAGTACAAATGGCTTCACTACAGTCCCTCACTGAAAGGTGTGCTTTGTTTTTATTGTTCCAAATATTTTGGAGAACAGAAATCCGCTTTAGCCAGTAAGGCTGATGGTGCTTTTATCAACACTGGTTTCAGTAATTGGAAAAAAGCTCTCCAAAGGTTCTCTGAACATGAAGACAGCGATTGCCATTCAGCAGCGGTGACAACATATTTGCACCAAAAACAGCCTGTCAGTACTCAACTTTCCTCTCAGTTGCAAAAGCAGCAGCAGGTGGCCAGGAATAGTTTCTTGAAGATTGTGGGGGGGGTGATGTGCTTGGCCAGACAGGGCAATGCTTTAAGGGGGCATGACAACAAAGAGGGCAACTTCCACCAGTTAATTAAGTACAAGGCAGAGGGTGATGAAGAACTTTCAAGCTGGCTTCAGCGGCACAACAATTTCACCAGCCCCAAAATTCAGAATGAGGTCCTTCAAATTGTCAGCAACACAATTGTACGCGAAATAACACAGGAAATCCACTCATTGCCAGTGGTTCAGTTTTCCCTTATAATTGATGGGACACAGGATGCAGCAGGAGTTGAGCAAGAGTCCTTCTGTCTGCGCTTTGTTGACAAAAACTTGCAGCCCAGAGAGGAATTCATAGGCCTGTATCAGGTCACATCCACAACTGGAGAAAACATAGCTAGTGTAGCTAAAGATGTTTTGATTCGCCTAAATCTCCCACTTTCACAGCTACGAGGTCAAACCTACGATGGGGCAGCCAATATGTCTGGCAGGATGCAAGGTGTGCAGGCTCATATCAAGAAAGAGCAGCCTCTTGCAGTATATGTTCATTGTGGGCCACACTGTGTCAATTTGATCACCCAAGCTGCCTGTGTATCCGCCCCCGTTATAAGAGATGCAATGCAGTTAGTGCATGAGTTGGGCGTTTTATTCAATCAGTCTGGGAAGTTCAAGGCTATCTTCACAGCTGTAGCAAAGTCAGATCGAACAGCTACGCATACATCTTTGAAGCCTCTCTGCCCCACCAGATGGACAGTCCGAACGCCAGCCATGCGCTCTGTCCTCTCACAATATGAATCTGTGCTCACAGCCACAGAAGAGATGTCTCAATCCACCACGATGGAAATGTCTGCAAGAGCCAGTGGCCTTCACAAAAGCTTTTTGAGGGGCAATACCATTCTCGGCATCATTCTGGCAGAAGATGTCATGGCTGTCATGGAGGAGCTGAACATTTCTCTGCAGCAGAGAAGCCAAACTACATCAGGGATGCTGGCTGCTGTAGACCATGTGAAAAGAGGCCTCCAGGCCAAAAGATCTGAAGTGCACTTTGACTGGCTGTACTCCAGAGGTTCTCAGATTGTCACATCTCTTAATCTGCAGCCAATCAAGATGCCTCATGTGCGGCAGCCTCCGAAGCGCTTCACTGGTCCAGCCACATCACATTCTCACTCCACTGCCCAAGCGTACTACAGAATGCAGTACTACAATACCTTGGACACTGCTGTGGTGCAATGCAATGAGCGCTTCAGCCAGGACGGGCTTCAAAGACTGCAAAAATTAGAGGATGTACTCATCTCTGGGAACATTGATGCAGTTGTGGATGAATACCCAGAGTTGGATGCCATGGCTTTAGAAGTGCAGCTGAAAATGTTCCAGGCCAACTACACTTGTACAACTTCCTCAGAGGTAGCAGACACTTTCCGGGAAATGGTGCCAGAGGTGCGACATCTTTTCAAGCAAGTCAAGATCCTTTTGAGACTGCTGATGGTTGTTCCTGCCTCCTCAGCAGAGGCAGAGCGAAGTTTCAGCGCCTTGAGACGGCTGAAGACATGGCTGAGAACCATGATGACGCAGACCCGGCTGAACAACGTTGCCATTTGCCATGTTCATCAGGAAAAGTTGGATGCTTTGGACAGGAAACAGATCTGTCAGAGCTTAGTTGAGCTTAATAATGAACGCCTCCAGGTTTTTGGGTCATTTATTTAGTTAATACTTTTCCATCTCAGTCCTATGCTGCCTTTCCTTTGGCTGTAGCACTTTTACACCTACATAGACATCCCATGTTCATTTCTCTTCTGTGTTCCAGTCAATGTAAATAATTTTCAGTGTAAATAATCAGACTTGCTTTTTATAGTAAAAATCAAGATTTTAAGTTTCATGCTTTGTGCAAGTCCCTGGAATTAAAAGTCCTCAGCAAATTTTTTTGTTAAAGTCTGTACATCACAAAAGTACATCAGTAGTTGTCCTAATTAAAATAACATTAAAAAAACATGCTTTGGGTTTGTGGTATTTTTCCATTGGAAGCTATCCTTTTTGCTACAGTACTACTGGAAGAGCATAATTGTAATTGGTAGGTGTGTTTAAGGTCAGTAAGCAACTAACCAAAACAAAGTGTGTGTGTGTATGTGTGTGTGTGTGTGTGTGTGCGGGGCAGACATTACATGATTACACTATTCCTTTAGATGTGAATTCAAATGGTCAATGTAGTCCTCGAAACTATGTTCTAAATGTCCACATTTTCATATATAAATATAGAATTGTAGGCAATGCACTTAACAAATAATAATAAAAAATTGGACCCCCCCCAATGTCTAAACCATGGTTACGCCCTTGGTCACATAACCTGCTTTCTGGAATACCCCCAGGTCATGAACGCTTCATCTAGACTTTCAGAAAACGTCTAGGATTACACTAGGATTTTGAAAGCAATATCAACTGTAATTTTTTTATGGTCAATTTTCTTAGGCATGTGGCCTGTGCAAAAAAGCCTCTAATAACTTCATGCAGCAATTAAGTTCATGAGTATTGTTTTTTTTACTTAGAGAGAGATAATCTCTTTAGTGAATTTATGCAAACTGAAATCATGTTAATAATCACAAATCTTAATCACAGAATGACAATGAAAAGAAAAGAGAAACATTGTTGGCAAGAAGCACTTGGTCTAATATATATCGTTTTGTCCTAATTTAAGCATTAGCTACGTTTCACAGGATCTTGATCGTTAGAGAAAAGTTTAGAGAAAAGTAAATTCAACCAAAAATACATGACTAATTAGCCTTACCTGAAAGTTGATAATGATCAAGATAATAACATTCTTTAGTGTATATAACATGTAATTAGCTACAGCCTTTGCAAAACTCACCTCTGGGTATTGTGGTAGAACTGAAATCTACAAACGCTAAAAACACAACAATAAACCCCCAAATCGCTGAAGAATGCATCTCCATTCTGTCTTCGCGTCGGGCTCAAGACTAATTGTTTGAACAAATGTTCCAATATAAAGAGGGAGCGCGTGCACGCACTCACGCACGGGCCCCCCCTGCGCCGCTCATTTTACACTCCCTTTCACGCGCCCCTCACGTCACATTCAGTAACTGTAATCAGGGCCTGCCAGTTTCCCCTATTCATATCACTTTTCCTTTCAAGCTTGCTGCGCACAATGTAAATTGTATGTTCAAAATAAACCTTCAAACTTCAATAGGTTTTTGGTCATGTGACCTATAATCCTTAAATTCATTTCAGAGTGTTCACTGACTATGCATACATGTTGCGCAGCCTTTGAACATTTATATTGTAGCAAGGATTTGCTAGTCTTAGAAGTTGAAGTTTCAGGAAGTAGTAATATTTGATATTTGTGGAAGTCTAAAAAAAATTCTGGTTGAACTAATAAAAGTCTATGTTTTAGAGTTTTAAGATTGAAGTTAGCTTTCTCACTTAATTTACCTGACAAAGCTGTACCCCCAATAAAATGTTGAAAAATGTAGTAATTATTGTGTATATCACTCAACACTACTGATATCATGGGGTATAATCTGGCCTGGGCCAATTCATACCCCGGAGATTAAATTGGCCTAGGCCATAATATACCTGGGGTATAATCTAGCCTAGGCCCTTTTAACCCCAGGTATAGTCAGGACTGGGGTATACTATTACACCAGGTAAGTTAACCCACCAGCTGATTCACAATGTTGCAGCAACCTACTGGAAATGTTGCTACAACGCAGTGTGTCAGCTGGGGAGTTAATTTACCAGGGTATGTCACATAACCTGCTTTCTGGAATACCCCTCTGAGGTGTCCTTGTGTTGCCTTTGAGTCACAATGACCCGAAGGTTCACAATGACCCATCGTCGTGTTGCGACAACATTATCCAATAAAAAAAACTAAGAGAAGCATTTTGTTTTTTACCTTCGCGCTGTGAGGGGGTCTGAGACAGTGCGACAGTTAACAGAAAATGCTTCACTTTGTCTTTGTATTGGCTAAAGTTGTCCCAACAGGACGGTGGGTCATAATGACTGAAGGGTCACAATGACCCTAAGGTTACACACACGCTGAGTCAATCGGGATTGAACTGATCGTACTCTTAGGAAACTGATAAAGTTCTCATACTGGACCAATACAAATAACATACAAGGTCATTTTTGGCCACACAACACATAATATGCACACATCTTGATATTGGGATGAGTAAACCCTAAAGTGTTCTTTTCATATATTTATTGTAAAGACAATAATAAATATCCCAGTTCTCCCATACATGTTCACACATTCACCTTCCTCTTGGTACAATCCACTCATTGTATAGACCAGAGTTTTACTACTGCAATAGTATCTTGCACAGTGAACACAAGTGAAGACATCGAAGTTACCATTTGGTGTAGTTGGTAGTTAGTAAGAATGTATGAAATGTCATAATACTTTATCTTCAACATAAGTGTTAATATAAATGCTATTTTTTTTAGGGGCACTGTTCCCAACAAAAATGCATCAACTGGTTCTTTGAGTAACAAGAAATTGAACCCCTTCCAACATTTTAAAAACCAACCAAAGGCAACTATTTATGAAACATTGTGTCAGTCAGTGCATCAAACACTTCAACATGCATTCATCGATAGAATTAAAAAGACTTGTTTTGTTTAGATACTGTAGAAGGAAATTAAACAATCATTCATACTGAATTATATCAGTTACAGTTAATGATGGTGACTATAGGCTAACCATATGGATTCATTGGCAGGCATGTCAGCCAATAATGTAAAATAGGCTTTTAGTCATTTTTATTGTACAGTCATAATTTCATAGTCTGAAGGATTGCTTTGTTAAATCAAACACCCAAGTCCACCTGAAACACGGGCCACAGACTTTGGGTCCACCCACAGACATTATAATGCAAAGCCCTTCTAGGTCTCACTAGACCCACATTAGTGCACGGAGGAAGGAAACACCATCTTCACAGGCAAAACAAAAATGCCTAGAAAGTCCATCGGTGTTTTAAAAAAAGACTTGGTTTTACTCCTTTGTTCTCTTCCTTGATATAAAACTGTAAAAAGAAAAACAATAATTGCCACAAGTTTCACACAAGTAACTCCCTTAAAAGTCCCTGTCACATTTCTTCAGTGGTCTTTACCTTGGCCAGAACAAAAAAATAAATAAATCCAGTGTTTGTTCATGTTAGCATTAGCGTTAGCATGGTGCCTCACAGCAGTGGCACACCCCGGAGCCTGCGTATCACGTTAGCTAGCTTCTTGGCCAGGCCTGGGCTGGGCTCCTCCACCTGGAAGGTGCGGGTCAGGAGGTTATAGAGAGATCCGTAACCCACGGCGATCACGGTACAGGTGAGGCAGATGACGTTGTAGGGCATGCTGAAGTCCGGAGTGGGCAAGTTAACCAGGAGGGGCTCCGTGTAGACTCTGATGAAGTAGCTGGATTCTTCCTTACAAGGGAAACTGCAAGGAGGGGGGGGGGACGTAAGTTAGCCTGACAGAGTTTTTTTACTTTGAGATAAGTAGACTTCACATACAGTCGTATGCAAAAGTTTAGGCACCCCTCTGAGGCTGCATGATAATTTCCTGTCTTCACCAAAAAAGATCAATATAATATTGTAATATTACTTTTCTAGTTAACACTGAGTGCTGGGGTGTTTTCCAGACAAAGATATTTGGTGTAGCAGTATTTAGTTGTGTGAAATTAAATCAAATGTGAAAAAAAGGCTGTGCAAAAGTTTGGGCACCCTTATCATTTATTTGATTTGAATACCTCTGCCTACTAAATGCTGATTAACTGCAACACATAGTTAGTCTGATTAACTCGTTAAGCCTTCAATTACATAAAAAGGTGCATTCAATCATTAGAAAGGGTATTTAAGTTAGCCAATTGCAAGTTTTGCTTCTCTTTGATTCTCCTCTGAACAGTGGCAAAATGGGGGGCATCAAAACAGCTATCAAATGATCTAAAAACAAAGATTGTTCAGCAGTATGGTTTAGGGGAAGGCTACAAAAAGTTATCCCGGAGGTTTCAGCTATCAGTTTCCACTGTGAGGAATGTCATTAGGAAATGGAAGGCAACAGGCACAGTTCTTGTTAAGGCCAGAAGTGGCAGGCCAGGAAAAATAACAAAGAGGCAAAGGCGAAGAATGGTCAGAATGGTCAAGGACAACCCTCAGATCACCTCCAAAGAGCTGCAAGGTCATCTTGCTGCAGATGGTGTCACTGTGCATTGCTCGACCATTCAGCGCACATTGCACAGAGAACAGCTGTATGGGAGAGTGATGCGGAAGAAGCCTTTTCTGCACACGCGCCACAAAAAGGCTCGCTTGAGGTTTGCCAAACTACATTTGAACAAGCCAGGCTCATTTTGGAACAAAGTACTGTGGACTGATGAGACAAAGATGGAGTTATTCGGTCACAACAAGAGGCGTTACGCATGGAGGCAAAAGAACACAGCATTCCTAGAAAAACACTTGCTGCCCACAGTAAAATTTGGTGGGGGGTCCGTCATGCTGTGGGGCTGTGTGGCTAGTGCAGGAACTGGGAATCTAGTTAAAGTTGAAGGTCGTATGGATTCAACTCAGTACCAGCAAATTCTGGACAATAATGTTCAAGAATCTGTAACAAAGCTGAAGTTACGGCGCAGTTGGCTGTTCCAGCAGGACAACGACCCGAAACATTGCTCCAAATCCACTAAGGCATTTATGCAGAGGAACAACTACAATGTTTTGGAATGGCCATCCCAGTCCCCAGACTTGAATATAATTGAAAATCTATGGGGTGACTTGAAGCGGGCTGTCCACGCTAGGCACCCATCAAACCTTACTCAACTGGAGATGTATTGTAAGGAAGAATGGTCCAAATTACCTCAATCCAGAATCCAGACACTCATCAGAGGATATAAAAAGCGTCTAGAAGCTGTTATTTTTGCAAAAGGAGGCTCTACTAAATATTAATGTGATTTTTCTGTTGGGGTGCCCAAATTTATGCAAGTGTCTAATTCTCTTATGATGCGTATGGCATATTTTCTGTTTATCAAATAAACCTTATTTCACGGCTAAAATATCACTGTCCATGACGTATGTGTATATATATGACAAAGACGTTCCTCATCCAAACGCCCAACATTTTATAGATGAAAGTAATGGAGATTATCAGGGGTGCCCAAACTTTTGCATACGACTGTATTCGATTTTCCACATCAACATCGAGAGTTTTGATCAAAGTGGATGTATTTTTAAAACTTTCACTTTCAAAAGATTCTTTCGGTTGGAATCCCCCATCTCCGTGGGCGACCGCTACATTATTACTCACAAGCTACTGAACAGAGGACGCTCCTGTGTAACGTTGGCATCCATGGCAACGACGCTGGGCACCAGAGCGCTTATGACAGACGACCTGTTGAGCAAAACGGACAGAACAGTCTCCAATAAGCAAATACTGATTAAGTTTTAAGGTCCTAAGGCGTCATTAGAACAACAAGTGTGAAAAGGCTACATGATCGAAGCTACTGGGAGCAAGAATTTGTGTTAATCATCAGGAATGGGTATAACTCAGCAGGGAAGGGTATAGTTCAATCGGGATGGATATATAGCACAGTGGTAGTGATGCACATCAAGAGGTCCCGGGTTCAAATCCCACCTGGTAAATTAGCATAGCGTCTGCTGTACGTTTTTGATCGCTATCGTCAGCGTCATCACTAGCAAAGTGTCTTCAGCGGAAAGAGTCCAGGGGATTAGCGGGAGACGGAAACTTACCCGACGTAGAAGCCGTGGTTGGGGTCTGGGGTGTACTCGGTCCACTTGAGCAGAGCCCTCTCGAACTGCACCGTTACCTCGGTGACCGAGTTGGGGGGCAGCTGGAGCAGCATCTCCAGGAGGTGGGGCCTCAGACGGTCCTTAGAGGGCTGGTAGTGGATGTAGCCTAGAGGGAGGGTGAGAGAGGAGGGTGGTGGGGTGTGGAGAGAGTAGGGAAGAGGGGGGAAGGAGAGGGTGGTGGGGTGTGGAGAGAGTAGGGAAGAGGGGGGAAGGCGAGGGTGTGTGGGGTGTGGAGCGAGTAGGGAAGAGGGGGGAAGAGAGGGTGGTGGGGTGTGGAGAGATAGGGAAGAGGGGGGGAATGAGCGGGTGGTGGGGTGTGGAGGATCGTAGGGACGAGGGGGGAAGGAGAGGGTGGTGGGGTGTGGAGCGAGTAGGGCAGAGGGGGGCATGAGAGGGTGGTGGGGTGTGGAGCGCGTAGGGAAGCGACGGAGCGGGGTGGTGGGGTGTGGAGATCGTAGGGACGCGGGGGGCAGGAGAGGGTGGTGGGGTGTGGAGAGAGTAGGGAAGCGAAGAGAGGGTGGTGGAGTGTGGAGCGCGTAGGGAAGAGGGGGGGAAGGAGAGGGTGGTGGAGTGTGGAGAGAGTAGGGAAGAGGGGGGAAGGAGAGGGTGGTGGCGTGTGGAGCGAGTCGGGACGCGGGGGGCCCAGGAGCAGGGTGGTGGGGTGTGGAGAGAGTAGGGACGAGGGGGGAAGGAGCAGGGTGGTGGGGTGTGGACGAGAGTAGGGAAGAGGGGGGAAGGAGAGGGTGGTGGGGTGTGGAGCGAGTAGGGCAGAGGGGGGAAGGACGAGGGTGGTGGAGTGTGGAGAGAGTAGGGAAGAGGGGGGAAGGAGAGGGGTGGTGGCGTGTGGAGAGAGTAGGGACGAGGGGGGAAGGAGCGGGTGGTGGGGTGTGGAGAGAGTAGGGAAGAGGGGGGACGGCGAGGGTGGTGGGGTGTGGAGCAGAGTAGGGACGAGAGGGGGAAGGAGAGGGTGGTGGAGTGTGGACGATAGTAGGGAAGAGGGGGGAAGCGAGGGTGGGGGGGGTGTGGAGAGAGTAGGGAAGCGAAGGCGAGGGTGGTGGAGTGTGGAGAGAGTAGGGAAGAGGGGGGAAGGAGAGGGTGGTGGGGTGTGGAGAGAGTAGGGCAGAGGGGGGAAGGCGAGGGTGGTGGGGTGTGGAGAGAGTAGGGAAGAGCATGAGAGGGTGGTGGAGTGTGGAGAGAGTAGGGAAGAGGGGGGAAGGAGAGGGTGGTGGGAGTGTGGAGAGAGTCAGGGGAAGAGGGGGGAATGAGAGGGTGGTGGCGTGTGGAGAGAGTAGGGAAGAGGGGGGAAGGAGAGGGTGGTGGAGTGTGGAGAGAGTAGGGAAGAGGGGGGAATGAGAGGGTGGTGGAGTGTGGAGAGAGTAGGGAAGAGGGGGGAAGGAGCGAGGGTGGTGGGAGTGTGGAGAGAGTAGGGAAGAGGGGGGATGAGAGGGTGGGTGGAGGTGTGGAGAGAGTAGGGAAGAGGGGGGAATGAGAGGGTGGTGGAGTGTGGAGAGAGTAGGGAAGAGGGGGGAAGGAGAGGGTGGTGGAGTGTGGAGAGAGTAGGGAAGAGGGGGGGAATGAGAGGGTGGTGGAGTGTGGAGAGAGTAGGGAAGAGGGGGGAAGGAGAGGGTGGTGGAGTGTGGAGAGAGTAGGGAGAGGGGGGAAGGAGAGGGTGGTGGAGTGTGGAGAGAGTAGGGAAGAGGGGGGAAGGAGAGGGTGGTGGAGTGGGGGGGGAGCGGTGAATGGGGAGGTGTTTAGAATTTCACCATAGATCAATCCAACTCTACTAGGGTAATATACAAATTGCTCGAATACCCGAACACTGAAAAGCTCATGCGCGCCTCTATGTGGACAGAGATGGAATGGCTTGAAGAGGACTACATCATTTAGTACGGTCTCTCTGGGAAGGTTTTCATGGTGAGAGGTTAAATTCCATACCAGGCAAATTAAGTATCAAGGAAAATCCAGTCTATTTGTGGCTAGAAAAAGGCTAAATCAAGTCAACAGATAAATAAGACAAGACTGGGCAACACACGGTGGATACTCGTGCCAGACACTTCCAGTTTGCAGCTCTGTGCGTGCCTGGGCTCAGGGTCCACTCACTGGGCTTGTTGGGGCGTCCCTTGCTGGTGACGGTGAGGGTGTGGATGTAGAGACGGAGGTACCAGGGCACCGTGTCCAGCAGCAGCACGGGGAAAGCCCGGTACGGGTGGTTGTTGTACATGAGGGTGTGGATCTCGCCGGTCTGCAGGCCGTAGCCCGCCACGTAGCGCTCGCTGTGGAGCAGGGGGCGCAGCATGTCGCCTGGACGACACGAGCGACACGGTCAGTTGAGGAAAAACGCCGTTGAGTGTTTGTGAATGGGATTGTGGTTATGTGGAGCATGACTGGGGCAGAGTTTCGAGTTACAGAATGTGGTCGACTACTACAGTGTAACAACCAGATATGAAAACACTCCCCTCTCAATAAAGTCAAGCCCTCCCCCTCTCATTAAAGTCCCGCCCCCTCTCATTAAAGTCAAGCCCCGCCCCCTCTCATTAAAGTCTAGCCCCTCCCCCCTCTCATTAAAGTCAAGCCCCGCCCACTCTCATTAAAGTCAAGCCCCGCCCCCTCTCATTAAAGTCAAGCCCCGCCCCCTCTCATTAAAGTCTAGCCCCTCCCCCTCTCATTAAAGTCAAGCCCCGCCCCCTCTCATTAAAGTCTAGCCCCTCCCACTCTCATTAAAGTCAAGCCCCGCCCCCTCTCATTAAAGTCTAGCCCCTCCCCCTCTCATTAAAGTCAAGCCCCGCCCCCTCTCATTAAAGTCAAGCCCCGCCCACTCTCATTAAAGTCAAGCCCCGCCCCCTCTCATTAAAGTCTAGCCCCTCCCCCTCTCATTAAAGTCAAGCCCCGCCCCCTCTCATTAAGTCTAGCCCCTCCCACTCTCATTAAAGTCAAGCCCCGCCCACTCTCATTAAAGTCTAGCCCCGCCCCTCTCACCTCCATCTGAACCCCTCCAGCGCAGCAGCATGTTGAGCGAGCGGAGGGTTCCGAAGGTGTCCTGGCTGGTGAGGTCGTACACGGCGTAGGTCCTCCGGTCCCCTAGCACCACGGCCTGACTCAGCAGGGGGGTGGCTGGGCTCAGCTCAAACAGCTCCCCCTGCAGGACACACACAGCAACAGCGGTTAGCGTCCAAGCTAGAACTGGAGAATGTTTCAAAGATAAGTTATGTCGTTAGCTGTTGGCTGCTTTAATATTTATTTATTTAAAGAAACAGGGACACCGTACAATAAACATCAACCTCAAGAGGAGAGATGCATAGTACCAGGTTTAGCTCAAGAGCTAATTTTCACCCATAGTCCCTGGGAATAACGGTTGACTGGTTGTGGTTTATGTTATCTAATCATTTCAGAGGATTATCTTTTATAATGCAGTGAAATTACGTTGGTCTGGGTGCTTTTGCTAAGTACAAAAGTAAAGAAGAAGTGGACCTGAGGGTTGTCAGTGACGTCAATATAGACTTTACTGGAGGAGGCCAGCGGGCAGGCTTCTGTCAGCGTGCGAGAGAACATCTTAAACAGCGACCAATCTGTGGGGAACAAGTTCAACAGAACACATTAAAGCATACTTAACCCGACTCAATTCAACTACATTTCATATCAAGATTTTGTGTACCCGTATTACATATTACAGTACAAACGATGGAATAATAATATGTAATAATTCTCGAATAGAATTAGCATAAGAGATAGGGGTGGAAATCTTTTGGTACTTCACGATTCGAAACGATTCTTAGGGTCGATTAAAAATCGATTCCCGATTTCTTATTTTATTTTGATTTTTTACATTCGTAAATCGATGTGAATCTCTAGAAGACTGAATCGTTTCCCCCCCACCCCTAATAGGAGACATGTAAGGGATGGAGGGCTGTGTGTCCTCACCTCGTTTACCCTGACCGGAGGTGTGCAGGTCAAACACCACGCTCAGCGTCTGCCTTAGCTCCCACGCTGTGGATGTACACCTCCAGTCCTGAAGAGACGGCAGCCGTTACCAAACACCACATCCACACTGGATCCCACATCCACACTGGATCCCACATCCACACTAGTTGCCACGTCAACACTGGATCCCACATCCACACTAGTTACCACGTCAACACTGGATCCCACATCCACACTGGATCCCACATCCACACTAGTTACCACGTCAACACCGGATCCCAAATCCACACTGGATCCCACATCCACACTGGATCCCACATCCACATTAGTTACCACGTCAACACTGGATCCCACATCCACACTGGATCCCACATCCACACTAGTTGCCATGTCAACACTAGCTACCACGTCAACACTGGATCCCGCCTGGGTTCTACATCAATAACTGAACGTCAAACTGAGACGGTAGTTTGACTCTGCCATCTTTCTTTACAAGTCTACCTCCTTGGGTGAAACGCTACACAGACCTTTCTCTTGTTTTGACGCCTCACCTGGCACACAGGTCTGATGTGCAGAGCCTGAGAGTGGAAGCTGCTGTGGAAGAGCTTCTCTGACTTCATCAGGACAGCAAGGCCCGCCTGCAGCACATGGAGAGGAAGAGGGGGAGAGGCAACAGAGATGGGGGTTATAGAGGGAACATGCAACACAGGCACACATACACACAGGCAAACCCAAAGACACAGAAACACACACAGGCAAACCCACAGACACACACACACACACACACCTTTGATCCACATGGCAGGAGCTTCTTCCACGGTGTGAGATTCTCCGTGCAGACGATCTCCCGAGGCAAAACAGCGTAGCGTAGGAAACGGGGGTCTGTCACTACACAAACAACACAGACAGTTCACAACACACATCCAGTTCACAACACACATCCAGTTCACAACACACACCAGTTCACAACACACAGCCAGTTCACAACACACATCCAGTTCACAACACACATCCAGTTCACAACACACATGCAGTTCACAACACACAGCCAGTTCACAACACTGAATACACAAAGTGGAGTAAACATCTACGGTAAACGTAGAGACTATGAATAAGGTAGCTTGATGCTTAGAGAGACTGTATGATGCTGGGGGGGGGGTTACCATTGCCCACTCCTAGAGGTTTGAACGAAGCACTGGGCTGCACAGTGTTGGTGGAGTCGATGAAGTTGAGAGAGGCACAGAAGATCCCCGAGAGGACGTTAGTCAGCTCTTTCCAGGCTCCATCCACACTAGAAGACGAGGAAGAAAAACACACCAGAGGAGTTTTACCAACCATTTTAATGGATAGAACATCGTGTTGAGAGTTGAGAGTAGAGAGAGAGAGAGAGAGAGAGAGAGAGAGGAGGGGTAGATGAGACAACATAGTTGATCCCTGATGGAAAAACAGCATTAAAACTACGGTTGTCATGGCAACGGGAACGGCAACTGGAGGGGCCACCCTACTTACTCGGTGACCGAGTCCTGGAACCAAACCCACAGTTGGGCACCAGGGGGCGCTGGCAGAAAGGGCTGTCCCCACTGCATGGTCCTCCAGTAGCCCTGCGTGAAGGAGATGTGCAGCTCTCGCACTGAGAACTTGGATATCACCTGGCCCAGGGACTTGGGGAACAGGCGATAGTGGGACACTGAAAAATAATTGATTTCTTTTTAAACTTCATATTAACACTGTGGTACTGTGTGTAGCTGGTACATCACATAGATTACAATTTTAGAAAGGGTCTAGTTTTTACTGAGGACTGACACTAAAAGCAGCAGAGACAGTCTCTAGAGACACACTGTGTGAAGGGACTGATACGTTTACGAGATTTCTAGAGAAGCAAAAACAACATATTTTGTTTAACTTGTATCTTTTTGATAATATGTATTCGCCTGTACAGTTGCGTTAGGTGCGCGTAGATACCTTTACTTCCTTGCACGAAGTCTGTATCCCAAAGAGTTGCGAACTGGAAACTGGCATAAATGTCACCAGAATGGAGCGGCCTTATCACCAATTCTTCCTGAAACGTATCTTTATCAGGCGGAGGTGGAGGAGGAGATTCTTCGGCGTCCGGAACGTCCTCATCGACACTTGGAGGATCCGACTGAGTCGTTCCCATCACTGTAGCTTCCCACTGCTGTCCCCCCCGCGGCCTCTTCCTGGATTTGGTCCTCGCTTTCAACGGTTGTAGGCGTATCGTCTTCATGTTTGGTTTGTGCATCCTCTATCACGACACTATCATCACCACTAACTGGGATTTGTTCTTGAATGTCTGCAAACACAAATGCAGTTAGCACACAAATAATGAACGCCAGCACAGTAACACTGCACCTGCTCGCCATTTTTGCTGCTTTACAATGACTACTTCCTCATTGACGCGTCATACACCATGTTGACCAATGGTGTGTAAGATTTGTAATCCTCCTGGACATTCATCGTTGCACTAGTTATGCGCAGACGTCATTGATCTTTTCTGGGCTTCTCTCATTAGGCGTTGATCATGTTAAACATTTTTACAGTAGCCTATAAATATATATTTTTAACAATATATTATTTTACTTCATGCTTTCAGTGTTTTTTATTTTTCCAATTTGATGGAATTCAGAATTTGATGGAATTCAGACTAGCCATAATTTAGCTTAACAACAAACAACAAATCATGATTAGCGTGCCACACATCAATACAATAAACAAATCTAAGGAAGAGGAAACAATTATTCATCCAGCAGAAGACATTTTTGGTATAATTATAATAATAATATTGGCCTTCCTCATAATTTCGCCAAAAAATCTGTCACTAGACGCAAAGTTGCATTTATTGTAACAGTCTCTCATTTGGAAAACCGTTATATTCGGGGCTTTGGTGATTTGTTCGTGTGACATTGAACATTCAGTGGCGTAAGGGACCCATGCCACTGATTACAGTGTTGCAAGACGCGGGCAGTGACAAAATAGACGTGGGCATCGGGCACATCCGTATCACCCCTCCTACCTTCACATACGCGCGCGTGCACAGCTCAGACACACGCGCGGTGAAAGATACTAGGAATTCTGCTTACCCATGGCGCTTTATTAGATGCTCAAAGCGGTTGTTGTCACAACGAATTATATCTGCACTACTGCTGCTTACTTCCGACCTTGCCCACTTCTTTTAATATTTTATTCAGAATTCCTGGGCTCTATCCCCATGGCTACATCAGATGGAATAGACGGCTGTCTCCTGCTACGAGGTAGATCTCAAAGTGACCCGAACATACTCACAGAGTCTGGCATCGATCTAGTGCACAGCACAGGTAAGAGAAATATTTTATTGTCTGTGTATTTTGGCATCTAATTTCGGCTGCAGCGGTTTCTCTTATCTATCCTTACTGCCCAATGGAGCACATCCACGCTGGAAAATGAGTGTATCAGTAGCATATGCTGCAATTTTTACATCAAAACTGTGATAAATTAAGATTTTGGAAAGAATTACGAGAACTGTAATAATGATGACGCGTTTGCAATTTTCCACTGCCATTTTAATGAATGGATGCGCACCCCAAATGTGTGCGCGTATTTTTTTACGCCTTTTAACCTCCTAGACAATTGGTAGCCTACATTTTAATGTAATATCGCAATTAATGTTGTGCTGAATCTCGAGCATAGTCCGATATCATTGCTCTCTGTTATTACATTTCATATGATGTAAATGAAATACGCTTCCGACTGATACGAAGAGCGCGAGTGGTGGGGTCCATCATTTCAGGGTAAATGTCTAGACGGATTTCTCGCGCTGTGTTGTTATCGAACATTCAGCGGGCGTATTCTCCTCCTCGAGCACTCATCCTTCGCGTTTTTTGCACGGTTTCGGTTGCAAGTATGACCGCGCTCATCGCTGCGGACCCAGGCGACGCGTATCGACAGCATCAATTGGTTCTCATGCTGTGCAGATCAAACAGTCCTATGATCAATGACCCCTTGGTCCACGTGATATAGGCTAAGAGCACAAGTCCTCAAATTCCATGCAGGCCTCGGACGCACGAGGGTCGATTTACCCTGGCACGGAGCCCGCAGGTGCATAGTCCCTGGACCCAACATGCACACCCTGCTTGCCGACCATTCATTCCTCGGTTGCCATGTGTTCACATGGACCTGGACGTGAATCATCTGTTCCCACATTTCATCAAAGTGCACCAGATCGATTAAGTGATATATCTTCTTCCTATAGCACGATTCTTTACAGTACATATCATTACAATTCTGTAAATATAACTTTTCGATATTGCACATTATGTCACTGAATCACAGCTTTTTTACATTTACATTTAGCAGACGCTCTTATCCAGAGCGACTTACAGTAAAGTACAGGGACATTTCCCCGAGGCAAGTAGGGTGAAGTGCCTTGCCCAAGGACACAACGTCACCTTTTTGCACGGCGGGGAATCGAACTGGCAACCTTACGATTACTAGCCGATTCCCTAACCGCTCAGCCATCTGACTCTCTTTTTAATTCTTCCTGACCATGTACACTCTTATTGTTGTGTGTTTGTGACTCGTGCCCTGTATGGCATAGTGTGGCATAGTGTGTCTCTGTATCAGCCTGAATGTCACTCTGAGACATGGCCAGAGTGCAGCCATGCTGCATGAGCATGTAGGCTAATCACTGTCCAAGCAGTCCATCTGCACATCCCCTCCTGTCCACACCCGTCAACTTGCCCACTGCACATCCGATTGACCGTCTCCACTAATGACTGAAGGAACTGACACGCACAGTACGTATAGACCGACGGTTCCACAGAGGGGCCCCTTTCAGCCGCTGGAGCGAAATAGCGCGTTGACGTACCAGGCGATCGCAGACACTCGCGCACATGAATGTCAAACGTCTCAGAGACAGTGGGATTCAGGAGGCGTGGGAAGCTTGAGGTGAGGGGGTATCAACTGTGGTTGATGCCATGGAGACAGGTGTGAATCTACCTTCATGTACAGTGTGCTAGGAATACACGCGTCATATCCATCTTGCATGTGCTAGGTGTTAAAATCCATCGCCATGACACGTTAGCAAAGATAAAGCTTTCTGTCTGAAGACGCAGTGTACTGTGAGCCTCTTTCAGGAGAACAGTAAACGTCTGTGTCTGGTGACCCAAAGTACACATTCTGGCCCTCTGTGTGTGTGTGTGTGTGTGAGGGGGGGGGCATCCATCTTTGCCAAGGGATTACTAAGCCTTTTTATACCACAGAGGCCCATACAACTGTGCAGTCTGACTGTGTTCATCCACTCAGTTAAGGCCAGGAGGACAAAGAGACAGCCTTCGCCATTCAGCGTCCCCGAGAACGTCGTGCCATTAGACGGAAGCTTCCGGAAGCTGCAGTCCGATGCAGGAAGTGCCTACATGGAACCCTGAGCCGTCTTCTTTCTAGCCTGACTGTTACCATGGGGAGGGTTTCCTTTACGTCTACCTTAGTGTCGTCTTAGTGCATATTTCTTGCTGGCTGACGTGGCCGTTGAGAAGTTACTGTATGGTGACAAGTTCATTGGGGAGTTAGATGGCTGAGCGGTTAGGGAGTCGGGCTATTAATCAGAAGGTTGCCGGTTTGATTCCTGGCTGAGCAAAAATTACGTTGACTCAGCATGACTCAGCTGACTCTATCAGCATCATGAACAACTTTATCTCCGTTTTCTATTCTGTTGATAATGAGTGCGTGGTACTCCTTTTGCGAATACCGTTTTTGAAGGATGTATAGTGCATGTCTGTGCGTGTATTTAAATTCAAATCCTGTCAAAGCCACTAATGGGGTTTGATGACTCATGTCATCTCAAGGCCTTCTGGGTAATGTATTCTTTTCAGTCAGCTCGACTGTGTTAATGATGAATCGCAAGGGAAAGTTCTGACTCAGAATGTTTTCCCTCGTCTCCTCATCACAAACAAGTGATTTAGTGACTAATGTAGGAGGTTTGACTCACATTCTGTACATCTACAGCACAATCTGTATGTACACCCATACAGACACAGGTACATGCACATCCAGTCACACACACACACCACACACACACACACACACACACACACACACACACACACACACACACACACACACACACACCACACACACACACACACACTTCCCTCACCTTCTGAAACATACCCTACATTGTATTGTCCAGCATTGAAGGACTCAAGTATTTGTACGGAGTCAACTCTGTCCTGCGCTCCTCAGCTTTCAGGCTCCCGTCAGCTCCTTGAGACTCTCCTGAGTGGGAGCGAGAGAAAGAGAGATATAGAAGAAGTAAAGTGAAAGAGGAGGAAGTGGTCGATTCATGAGATTCTGACTCATGACCGGAGTTGAAGCCAGTGTCGTGGACGTTTGGCTTAATCAGTGATGTTCACACGGCTGTTAAAGTAGTAACTCAGTGTTTGCAGGAGCTCTTGGTGGTCTATTTAAAAGACGCAAAGAAGTAAAAGATTTGTAGGATACTAGCGAGGGCAAATCATCTGAGATGTGTGTGACGTTAGGTACTTGTGCGAGGATGAAACGGAACACGCTGGAAATGAGGTCGCGATGGATCGCTTGAATACCGCGTGTTGAAGGAAGCTTGTGAAATGGTAATGTGAAGCAGACCTGTGGAACTTCAGACGTCCTCATGCAAGCAGCAGGTACCTGGCAGGCAAGCAGGCAGGCAGGCAGGCAGCAGGCAGGCAGGCAGGCAGGCAGGCAGGCAGGCAGCAGGCAGGCAGGCAGGCAGGCAGGCAGGCAGGCAGGCAAGCAGGCAAGCAGGCAGGCTGGCAGGCTGGGTGGCTGGGTGGCTGGGTGGCTGGGTGGCTGGGTGGCTGGCAGGCTGGCTGGCTGGCTGGCTGGCAGGCTGGCTGGATGGCTGGGTGGCTGGGTGGCTGGGTTTGTGTGCTCTGTTTCTCCTCTCGCTCCAGCTGTCTGCTAACAGAGTGCAGAGCACACACCTTTGTTCTCCATTAATATGACAGACCACACTGAAAGTGAAACCGAATTCACGCTCATTCGAGGCCCCCTGTGACGCCCGTTTCTCTGTCAGCTACTGTTTTCCTTCATCGTTTTCCTCTCTCTTCTCTGCTCATTCATAACCTCTTTCACACACACTGAACTCAGCACAGCTTTCTGTCCTGGCCCTGTTCCGGTTGTCTTGACTTTTCTGAAGCATAAAGTATGTGCTGCCATTTTACAATATTACAAGAATCAATTGGGTTGGCAACATAAAGTGCTGTGTGAGCAATGCCGAACTGCCCCACTTGCCAGAACTCTCTCTCTCTTTCTCTCTCTCACACACACACTCTCTCTCTTCTCTCTCTCTCATTGGTTGATTCATCAACACTGTCGTCGTCCCTATTGCTTCTGGCATCCCTCCTCTCTCCTCTCATTGGTTGCCGTGTCGCTTCTCTCTCCCTCATTGGTTGTAGCCTGCAGGTCCGATGTGTCACTTGGCGTTCCGCCCACCTCGCCACCCATCAGCGAAGGGTGACCCACACTCTTCCTTCTCGCCGTGTCAGGGTAATTGATGAGCCACTAGCAGGATGTGAGTCATCACTTGAGTGGCACTTTCCCTGGCTGGTGAAGAGAGAGAGGGGACGGGGAGGGGGAGGGACCGCAGGGCCCGGCCAGCTCCCTCCGCCTCATCTACATCCAGAAGCACAGAGGGAGGAGAGAGAGGGACAGGAAGAGGAAAAAAGGAAACAGAATGAGAGAGAGAAAAAGACAGAAAGAAAGAGGGATGGAGAAAAGAGAAAGAGAGGACAGAGAGAGAGAGAGAGGTAGAGGTATATCTCTATAATCGATCAAATAATAATCTTTTCATACCTTCAGCACATCAGAATAAACTTACTACAGCCGCACAAAAACCCCGCTGTGAAATCCATCCGCTCTCCTGCAGCTGTTTAGGGATGATTCAGACGTGGTTTCGTCACCAAGCTATCAGGTCCCGACTCCGTCGTCACGGTTACCAGGATGCTGGCCAGGCTGGTCCACCTGTGAGGAGGAGAGAGCAGCTTCAGGTCCACCTGTCAGAGGAGGAGAGAGCAGCTTCAGGTCCACCTGTGAGAGGAGGAGAGAGCAGTTTCAGGTCCACCTGTGAGAGGAGGAGAGAGCAGCTTCAGGTCCACCTGTGAGGAGGAGAGAGCAGCTTCAGGTCCACCTGTCAGAGGAGGAGAGAGCAGCTTCAGGTCCACCTGTGAGAGGAGGAGAGAGCAGTTTCAGGTCCACCTGTGAGAGGAGGAGAGAGCAGCTTCAGGTCCACCTGTGAGAGGAGGAGAGAGCAGCTTCAGGTCCACCTGTGAGAGGAGGAGAGAGCAGCTTCAGGTCCACCTGTGAGGAGGAGAGAGCAGCTTCAGGTCCACCTGTGAGAGGAGGAGAGAGCAGTTTCAGGTCCACCTGTGAGAGGAGGAGAGAGCAGCTTCAGGTCCACCTGTGAGAGGAGGAGAGAGCAGCTTCAGGTCCACCTGTGAGAGGAGGAGAGAGCAGTTTTCAGCAGGGGGGATTACATGCAGTAAATCTGGTGGCTGTGGTTTGAAGAAACTGTTTTCTAACTGTGAGTGAAGTCAAGGCTACCGCCAACAAAAGTGAATATACGAAAACACAAGAGTATAATAGTACTGTTTTCCAGTAGCAACACAGCTTAAATCCAAGTAGTGAATGAATGAGATTGGAGTGTGTGGATTAGGATCAGCAGGCTTTAGGATCGAGGTTTGCTACAGTGCGTGATAATGGAACAACATCTACAAGCCTTGTGCCTGTTTCTACAGATGGCTTACACACTCGACACTGTGTGAACTGAGTGTGTGAACTGTGTGTGTGTGTGAGTGAACCACGTGTGCCGTGTGTGTGTGTGTGTGTGTGTGTGTGTGTGTATGCAGGCCTGCATGCTGAGTGTAAAACTGCATAAGCATTTCTGTCAGCCAGTCTGGCTGAGATCTCAGTTTTTTGTCTGCGTTCAGGCCTGTGCACTCGTGCGTGTGTGTTCTGTGTTTACCTGCTAGGGGACTGGCAGGGAAGCACAGTTGTGTGTTGAGCTGGGTTATGGGTTGGGCAGCAGTCATGTACAGCAGTTGAGCAGACTGGCCCTGGGAGACTGAGAGGCTGAAACGCAACTGGCTTGGCTGTCACTAGGCCGGCTCTTCAGGGACACGGTAATGGAGCTGAAGAAGAAGGTTAAGAGGAGTTCAGGAGGCCAGGCTGGTAGGAGAGGAACCAGAAGAGAGAGAAACACACCAGGCTTAGAGGAAAGGAGAGGAGGAGAGAGAAGAAGAGGAGAGAGGAGAGAGGAGAGGAGAGAGAAACAGGCTTAGAGGAAAGGAGGAGGAGAGAGAAGAAGAGGAGAGAGAAGAAGAGGAGAGGAGGGGAGTGGGAGAGAAACATGCTTAGAGGCAAAGGAGAGGATGAGAGAAGAAGAGGATAGAGGAGGAGAGGAGAGAGAAACAGGCTTAGAGGAAAGGAGAGGAGAAGAGAGGGGTGAAGAGAAATTCAAGATATTGTCGTCTAGCCCAACTGACTGTACTCCATAAACCTTCCCTCTGATAGTTTTGACAGACAGAAGAAGCACCCAACTCTGTTCTCTGACCTCAGACATCACCTACCTCCAAGGCCTGCCTCCAAGGCCCGCCTCCAAGGCCCGCCTCCAAGGCCCGCCTCCAAGGCCCGCCTCCAAGGCCCGCCTCCAAGGCCCGCCTCCAAGGCCCGCCTCCAAGGCCCGCCTCCAAAGCCCGCCTCCAAGGTCTGCATCCAAGGAACGACCGTGTGTGGGATAGAAGCATGGGGATGGAGGGAGGGATGGATGAGAGAGAGGGGGGGGAGAGAGAGGGAGTACCGTAAAAAGGTAAGGAGGGAGAGAGAGACGGGAGAGGGGGATGGTAAAGTGGGGGAAAGGGCAGTCAGCCAACGGCAGACAAGTTAGAGACAGAGGTAGACTGTCTCCTCAGCGCTCAGGGGAGGTCTGGATGCAATCATTACAGAGAGAGGGAGGGAGAGAGAGACGAGGGAGAGAGAGGGAGAAGAGGGGGAGAAGAGAAAGAGACAGATAGGATGGGAGAGAGAGAAGGGGGAGAGTAGAAGAAAAAGAGAGATAGTTCATCATTACCGATCTCTCTTTCTCTTCTCTCGCCTCTTTCTCTGCTCCTCCCTCTGCTCTCTTTCGTTCGCTCTCTCCTCTTTTTCTCTTCTCCTCCCTTCTCTCTTCCTCCTTCCCTCTCTCTTTCTTTCTCTCTCTCCTCTTTTTCTCTTCTCCTCCCTCTCTCTCTTTCTTGTTCTCTTCTCCTCTCGCTCGCTCCCTCTCCTCTCTCTCTCTCCTCCTTCCCCCTCTCTCTCTCTCCTCTCTCTCTTTCCTCCTCTCCCTCGCTCTCTCCTCGTCCTCCTTCCCGCCCTCTCGCTCTCTCTCTCCTCTTCTCTGTGCTCCAAGGAGAAGAAAGAGAAAGAGAGAGGGCTTCCTCTCGGAGTGAGTTAGCTTTCAGCAGCACTCCACAGTTCAGCAGCAGGGCTGGTCTTCTCAGTCCCTCTCCAGAGATGGTAAATTAAAATCCACGGCCAGATCAGATGACGCTAATAGAAGGAATACAGTAGTAAAGGGAAATGAATCGGCCTATTCATTGTCTGGCCAGACTGTTTGGAGTGTGTGTAGGAGTGTGTGTGGGCGGTCGCTTAAGGAGCACCTGTTTGTGTCTCTGTGATACTGTATGGTGTGTGTTTGTGTGTCTGCGTCCATGTGTGTGTGCGTGCGTTTGTACGGTGTGTGTGTCCATAGCCATGCATGTGTTTGAGGTTTTTAGTAGTACTGGCTGGCAGTCGGTGGAAATTCAGCACCATGGACAGTTACTCTCTCTGCAGTGTGGTGGGGGTTCTGCTTTCCTGTTCATAGTTCTGAGCGTTCAGTGAACACACACACACACACACACACACGCACACACAGGTCCCTGCAGGTGTAGATGATTCCAGACCAAGGATGTTCAACAGAAAGACTTGGGTCGTGACTGTCGTTTTCTATAAACATACCTCGTAACCTTGGTTACCGGTTTGTGTTTGCATACAGTGAGCACAGTCGGTCGCGAAGTTGATTCGTTCCACCCGCACACTGTTAATGTGTTAAAGCGTCCGCGAGTGACATCATCACGACACGGTTGTGACACATACATTTGTTGTTCCTTTCTAATAACCCCTCCGTAGAACCGACCAAAAAAAGAAGGAAAATAATGAGGAAACTTTGAGAGAAGCCATGACGATCTGGGATCTATAAATGCCAGCGTGCTGTTAACCGTGGGTAAGGTATATGTGGTTAACTGCAGATAAAGAGGTCGCAGGTTCAAATCCCCCCTGTTCTGTACGACGCTTTGGAGAACAGTCGATTGACGTCAGCTAAACAAAGACGTTATCGTTACATTCCCCTCCTCTGTGTGCCCTCCCTCTCTCTATCCTGCCCAGCGACCGTGTGTGATAGAGCTACTCCCAGTAGAACAGCCTCCAGGGGGCCTGCCCACTCTCATCTCTCCAGCTCTCTCTTGTCCTCTTCACCTCGCCGCCCTTTCTCATCGCCCCTCCCTCCCTCTCTCACTCAAACACATGTACAGTAGAGTGTGCTCCCACGCTCACAAGAACACACACACACTTGTGTTTTTATAGAAATCAGGCGATGGAACTAAATCAGTGGAAAAGATGGAATACATCCCGCTCGAGTGCTCTCCCACCTGATCCAGCTGCCTCGCTGCCCTCGCTGCCTTGCTGCCTTGCTGCCCTCGCCCGCCTCGCTCATACGGCAACGGGATCGTTTACCATGCGGAGTGCTGCACAAGCTATGCTTTTTTATGTTCAAGCACTATGTTCTTAAACATTTACATTTAGTCGACACTCTTATCCAGAGCGACTTACAGTAGTACAGGGAAATTCTCCCCGAGGCAAGTAGGGTGAAGTGCCTTGCCCAATGACACAACGTCATTTCTCTGCACTTCCGGGAATCGAACCAGCAACCTTCTGATTAATAGCCCAGTTCCCTAACCGCTCAGCCATCTGACTTGTACGCCGGTTTCTGTCTAGTTGGTATCTGTCCTGACCACAGAAGCACCCACGACTCGATCGTGCAAACCTTCTGATTCGGTCTCACTGCACGTGTTTTCTCAAACTAGCCGGACAGCAGTGGGGGTGGTTTGGGCACCGAGGGTTCTGTGTCTCCCACACACATTCTGTGTCTGGAGAGATCCCAGCCGGGGGTCCGGGAGGGAGTCGTGTCTCTGTGTCCTGTGAACAACAACTCTGGTGCCCGGGTCTGTGGTGGGCAGCAGACACACACGCCCCTCTAAAACAGGAAGTGTAGAATCCTAACCCTCTAAAACAGGAAGTGTAGAAACCCTAACCCTCTAGAACAGGAAGTGTAAAAACCCTAACCCTCTAAAACAGGAAGTGTAGAAACCCTAACCCTCTAAAACAGGAAGTGTAGAAACCCTAACTCTCTAAAACAGAAGTGTAGAAACCCTAACCCTCTAAAACAGGAAGTGTAGAAACCCTAACCCTCTAAAACAGGAAGTGTAGAAACCCTAACCCTCTAAAACAGGAAGTGTAGAAACCCTAACCCTCTAAACAGGAAGTGTAGAAACCCTAACCCTCTAAAAACAGGAAGTGTAGAACCCTAACCCTCTAAACAGAAGTGTAAGAACCCTAACCCTCTAAAACAGGAAGTGTAGAAACCCTAACCCTCTAAACAGGAAGTGTAGAAACCCTAACCCTCTAAAACAGGAAGTGTAGAAACCCTAACCCTCTAAAACAGGAAGTGATGTAAGACTGAACCGGTGCCCTGCGGGCTCCTCAGAGAAGTGTTCTATTTGTACACGGCCGCCCACCAGCTCTCGTTCCTAACACCAACATATGGTAGCAAACAAAGCCTCTGGCTCTTCCTATTGGCTGCTGTCCTTGCTGACATCACTCTCCTCATGCCAGAGGCCCACACCTTGAGCATCAAGCCTTGTCATTGATGTAGAATACTGTAGCATGGCTGCGTTTGACCCTCAGAGACACTCAGATAGTTTAGCACAGCCACGGTATCGCCAGTCCTTGATTTCGTGTGATGGTGTGGCTCGCAAAATGGTCGATGCTTCTCATCAGGAACTGAGGAAAGTCTGGCCTCAACAGGATTTGTGCTGAAATCTGAAATGTAATAAAACATCCCGGAAATATCGATGTGCTGTAAGCGATCATTTCTCTTAAATCCGTTACGATAGGGCCTTGGGAATTACAATTTGAATGAACTAGGTTTCAGTTGTTTATTTGTCCGGTGTGTTTTGGCGGTCTTCGAGGCAGGATGAACAGCTCTTCTCCCGGTCTGAAAGAGGTTGTTCTGAACAG